>JAGDQO010000076.1:1800000-1956019 GCA_018342035.1 Solanum appendiculatum
AGCATCTAAAATAACAATTTATGATGTAATTAAACATAAACTTAAGGAAGAAAGAGAGTTGACCTGCCCCCGCCCAGCCCCGCAAAAAAAAAGTTATTTTAGAAAAGCAATCCACCCCACACCCGCACAAATTCAAACCCGTCCTGCCCGCAAAGGTTTAGACTCGCTCTACCCCGTTTTTGCTCTGTCCCATTGCTATCTCTATCAATATAGACCAAATACTTCCTCAGTTTCTTTTTTATTCGTCCAATTTTGACTTTTTACTCGTCCCTTTTTATTTGTTATTTTTGATAAATCAAGAAAAGACAATATTTTTTTCCTATTATATCCTTAATTTATTTAGAGAGTTAATGTTTTTGAAAAAGATAAAACCTCTTTAATGAGTAAATTGATTTGAAATTCTATCAATTAATAGAGATAAAATAGTAAACGTACTATATCAATTTTATTTTTTTTTAATATGTATATCAAATTAAAAATGGACAAATAAATAGGAGCAGAGGAAGTAATATGAAGCGTAAATCTTTTAATTAGAAGTAAACAGAGGAGACAGACTCTATCTTCAATTGTGGAATTTAAGGGTGAGTTTTAAACAAACAGCCAACCACCTTTAACATTCTGAATTATGATCCAACACTTTGAATGTAAGTCAATAATTGTGAAAAAGAATATCTAATTAGAGTTTTCTCCCTTTCTCTCACTCAATAGATCTATCTAGTCTGATACGGCACAGTACAATACGAGATGATGGAATGCAATGGGATAGAACCAGTTAAGCACATTTTTCTCACCAATAGTGCTAAAAGAATACTTAGGTCAAATTATTAAAACATGTGTGGGCCTTTCATTGGTTGAGCATATTAATTTCTGTTGATAGGCAAATTAAAGGTACAAAGGAAAATTAAAAAAATTAACAAGGTATGGCAGTAGATGGATATATTTATTTATTATTAGTTAAATTTTTGTTGAAAATGTAAAGCTTTCTGCAAAATCTATTATTGTCTATTTATAAAAGGTCAAAATTTACTTTTTAATGTCTTCATCAAAATTTCAAGTATAACACACAACACTATTTTAAATATCATTATATTAACTTATCAAATTTTACGCAACACTATTTCGATATTATTATATCAAATTCTTGAGTCGGATTTTATTATTCTAACTTTATATTATATTTTTTCATTGAAAATTTACATTGTTTACTTTCTTATTTCAAGGTATGTGTACATTGGATATGTTCTTTTTATATATAATGTCAACTAGAAAAAAAAAATTAAGACATTTCATGAAATTTGACTTTAAGCCCCAATTCTTATTGAACCAATCACGATCATGATAACAGCCACTCTTTATAATCAAGTTTTTATTGGAACTAATTTTACATATTATAATATATAATATGTATGTTCTCTATAGTAATATTTTACTATAATTAAAACAAAATCATGACAATATTTTATTACATAGAGCTTTCACTTTACGTTGATTCCACATTGTAAAATGAGAAAATTTGGAAAGGAAAAAGGCCTCCAATAAATAAAATGTGAAAAAGAAGCTCACCCGCGGTAGGTGTTTTGCCTACTGGCTACTAGCTTGGATCATTGTACGTGATAATGACGGAGTCAAAAATTTTATTAAAAAAATTTAAATTTTATATATATATAAGGTCAATCAAAAAATTCTGATATAAATATATTTGAATTTTATATCGATTTTGAAATTTTATCATAATCATTAAACTGAAATTCAAATAGCTCTAACATTAAATCAGAACCGATTTGGTTGGTGGAATCACGACATAAAGTTTTGTGTTATTAATTAATATGTTGTTGGGCTGTTTTTCACATAATTAATTAAATGAGATCCACATGAGATATTAAAAAATTTATATATTATTTATATGAAATAAGAATATAAATATTAATATATGATGATTTTTTTAATTAAAAAACCTCATAGTTTTAGGATTAAAATCATTTTTATTGACAAACTCTTATTAATGAAAAATAATCTTTGTACAATTACCATCTCCATCTTTACATTATATAATTTATATAAAATTCATTTCTATGAGTACAATATACAATTCCTTGTATAACGTGTCAACAAATCAAACAACTTCTACACTAGATAAATTTAGAATTTAAAATTTCATGGATTCAGAAAACAATTTAATCGCTCACTATTTTGAGACGGTAGTGCACACGTGTGTGCACACGATGCAACAATAGACTTAAAATAGCCTTAAGTCCTCAACGGTTCTTTAAAGTTATCCACATAATTTATCGCTTAAACATTTCAATTCAGTCTTGTACCTATTAAAAGCAAAAAAAAATCTCTTCTTCACCACTTATTAAAGAAAAATGCACTTTATTTTTCTTCCATATTATATTCCTCAATTTCTCAAGTCACATTATACCCTACCTTAAAAAACTCAACCACGTGTCCTCATGGTTTACTTGGTCAAAGGAGTAAGAGGCATGTCCATATATACATGACAATTTTGAAATCTTTTGTCGTCACACAATGTTTCATTCTTTAATTTGCTATACATATAGTGTGGAAAGTGGACAACTTTGCTAAAAGTTAAAATCATCCACCACTATGTATCCATGATCCATCATGTTATCATGACAACAACCTAAATGATGGGGAAAAGAATTGTTAAAATTACAAAAACAAACATGACTATCACTTTTCAAAGATCAAAATATTATATTCGTTACTCAAATTTTCTTTTATTATATAAAACGTCTAAATTATATACTTACTATGCAAATCATCCAAAAGCATAAAAAATCATGATAGGAGGCAGGCAACGGAGCAATTCCTTCAAATAAATCTTACCTAATTAATGTGAATTTGAATTAGTTCGTTAAGTACTCTTTCACTTTTCAGACGGTATGATTAAACAAATCAAAGAGAAATATAAAAATAATATTACCATCGAAAAAGCTGTCCATTCACATGATTTCATGACTACGATGCAAAATAAACTATTCAATGCGTGGATTAAATGAGTACAGAATTAAGTAAATTAGTCATTTCTCTCTAGAGATTAGTGATTTTGTTTTTAAATTTTTTTTAAAAAAGCGTTGAATTAGCATATTAAAATTTCATTTCCTTCTGTTTTTTTTCTTCTTCTAAATAAAGTAGTGAGAAAAGTTGAAATATTCATGGAGATTAGAGGGATTGACTTATCCTTGAAAATATAAAGGATTAAGATAAGCATATGGAAAATAAAGCGCATTTGGTGAATATTAGTTTTAGTAATTATAATTAAAACAAAAACCTACGAATTTATTAATCCATATTTATATTTCAATAAAAAATAAAAAAATGCTAAGTGTATAATTTTTTTTTTTAATATTTCAATCTCAATGACCAGAAGGTAACCGCTTTAAAAATTAATTGAAGTGCGTACAAACACAAGTACATTTTTATTGTCGTACACTTGATAATAGAGAAACGTTGAGTGATTAAAGAGTTCACCAACCCCCGTGAAGGCGCCGACATCGACTTGTTCCATACTCGAACATTTGCATAGAAAAAAATAAATATTCTCTGATAATAATTTTTTTTTTTTTTGTAGAAGACAATAAAATCAACTATAGTAACTTTTAAGTATGCATAAATAATAAGTTACTAGTATAATGTATGGTTTTCTTACAAAGAATTTCTTCGCACTTACCTAACTTGTCACTTTTTCAGTTTGTTGACAAAAGACGGCATTTGCAACTACTTTTCCTCCGTCTCATATTAATTGATCCTCTTACTAAAAATATTTGTTCCATATTAGTTGTCCATCTTACTAAATTAAGAAAACATTAATTAAAAATTTCATATATTATCATTGCAATTAATTATTTAAAGTGTTTACATTTGTTTGTAAAATTCTCAAGAAGTTTTTTAAGGGATGAATTAGTAAAAAATATCTTCTTATTTATAATTTCTTAATATGCGTATAAAAAGAGAAATGATCAACTAATATGGAATGAAGGGAGTAGTTCTTAAATTTCTTTAAAGAAATAAATTATACTCTTTAACTAAGTCTAGTTCGACCATGAAATTATGCAGGAAATTTTGAAAATGTAACCCCCATTTGTGAGATTATTTGCTCAACTAATTCGATCACCCTTATAGATAACCTACTGATCATTTTGATCTTTATCTTTTAGAGAGAAAAAAAAGAGTTGAGTAAAATGTTGGGTTAGAGCCAATTCTGGAATTTTTGTCAAACAAAGTTTTAGGTCACCATCTCACCAACTCTAATCCACCACTTTTGCTTCCATTATTTATTTAATTATATTTGGTTGGTACTTAGACATATCAATAATTTTGGTTTAACAAGTTTTTCATTTAATCAGATTCCGTAGTCATTCATTTACTACATTTTATATAATAAAAAAAATTCATAACTTATATTATTATATATGTTATCAGGTCACAACTACTGCTTATTTAGATAAATATAATAATAGAACCTTAATTTGTTTCAATGTTTTGAAATAACAAGAAAGTCGTATTTACTCCTAACAAAAATAATCTTACATACTATACTATTTCAATTGCCGATAAAATGTTACTTAGCTAAAAACATTTCACCAATAAAAATTGTGGTGGAATGATAACTAATATCTTTATCCTCATAAATCAGAAGTGCCAACGTTCGAAAGGAAATCGTGATCCTAAATATAAAATTTTCTATCGCGAATTTGAATTTTTTCTTATTTTAGTTTACTCCTGTCATAATGTTGTTGCAAATGTTTTTGGTTGGGACGTGAGTAGGACCTTCTTAGTGGGAATTAATCACGTTGGACAGCTGCGGTAGGTAAGTCTCTTTTGCAACCATAAAATATACTCGCTCCGTTTTAAAATGAATAATTTATTTTTTTTAGTCTATTTTAAAAAGAATAACCACTATTTTTAATAACACTTTAGTTTTAATTTTCCATGTGACATGATTAAAATAACAAAATTAAATTATTTTTTTAAATGACGTATCAAGTCAAATTAAATCATTCTTTTTTAGTTCAAAATACCAAAGTACCACCTCCCCCATTACTATATAAGAAACTCCTAATTTTCATCATTTGTGGTGATTTAGAGTATTTCTCAACCCACTCTTAACCATATTATCACCCATAACTTAAAGACAAAAAAGCTCAACAACATTATCCTGCTCCTTCTCTTTTCACAAGGTAAGTCATTTTCAATTGAATTAATTTCATTTTATGATGCTAATGGATGTTTAACAACGAAAGTAGGTAGCATAGCACAGTCATAGTAGGTAACTGAAAATGAATAAATTGTAATTTCGATCGGTTATTTTAGAGAATTTTTTGTGGTTTTCCGAAAACAGAGTTGATTGATCAACGATGAAGATCGAGGTGAGAAAATCGACGATGGTGCAACCGGCAACGGAGACGCCGCAACTGAGGCTGTGGAACTCTAATGTGGATTTGGTGGTGCCTAATTTCCACACGCCAAGTGTTTATTTCTATAGGCCAACGGGATCCCCAAGTTTTTTTGACGGAAAAGTCCTTAAGGAGGCATTAAGCAGAGCCCTAGTTCCGTTTTATCCGATGGCTGGGAGGCTGTGCAGAGATGAAGATGGCCGTATTGAAATTGATTGCAAGGGCCAAGGTGTGCTGTTTGTGGAAGCTGAGTCTGATGGTGTGGTGGATGATTTTGGCGATTTTGCACCGACGTTGGAGCTCCGACGGCTTATTCCGGCCGTTGATTACTCACAAGGAATCGAATCGTATGCTCTCTTAGTGTTGCAGGTACGTTTTTGGTTACTGCTCATCATGTACTATTTTGCCGAAATGCTGTCCTATTTTCAATTTATGCGGTTACCCTTTTTTTTGGAATTCCAAAATATATGAATTTTAATTAATATTTGAAACTATATATTTTCATTATACTATAAGAAAAAAATGTACTCCTTTGTTTATCTTTAGTAAAAGATACGTGAATTAAAATGAATACGGACACCAAATACTCTCCTTTTGTACGAAGGTCAAAACTCAAAAGAAATAGGCAAACGAATGTTTCATTTGTTTGCCAACTTAGGTTTGATGAAGGACTTCAATTTTCGAATATTTTCGATCTAGATGTGTAGAGATTGTTGATCATGTTAATTAAATTATAATACATTTTCGAAATAAGAAGAGTGGTTGAAAGTTGAATGCGAGGATTGACTTTAGCCTCAATTCCTGGTAGGGTGCACGTTTTAAATTCCACAACATTAGTGGTCCAAATTTTCTTCGTCTACTCTTTTTCTTAATTTTTATGATCATAAAATTTTCATGTCATGATTAAGACGATAAGTTTTTAAAACATGTATCTTTTTTTAGTTTTGTTTTCTGTCAATGTCACGTTAATTGAGGCGGAGAGAGAACATGTCCATACTCCTATCCTTCGCAGATAAAGAAATGATAGAAGCAAAATGTATAGACTCAACTTCATCTACTGCATTCTTGTAGTGATTATGCCAACGATTAGTTAGTTTTCAGATCATTTTATAATGGTTTAATGATCTTTTAATTTAATTTTGATAAACATATGAAGTGAAAAACAATTTGGATAGAGTATTTTTGGAAGTCAAGATTAGATGAATTGCATTTTCACTCGTTTCTCCTTCTCCTTCCCCTTCCCACTAGCTTTTCCGTAGACCTTATATTTGTAGTAGAAATTTTTTTATATATATATATATATAACTTGTGAACCCTCTAACAAAATTGATTACCAGCTCAGTGGTAAGAAAGGGCGGTGAAAGTGCTTAGAACCCCCAAAATCTAACACTGGCTCCGCCTCTGCCACACACACAGATATATTGTTGTATAATATTATATGTTGGATTGTGTGCCGTAATATTTTATGTTAAACTGTATATTTTGAATATTTCCCTATAATATACATTTTTTTTTATCAAACTATGTATATTAGTTTAGATTGAAGACAAGTTGCCACTAATTTATCTTGTTTGATTGCACTCTAATTTTCCTTGTTTTCTGTATTCACGATGGGATTTTTTCTGCAATTTTTGTATGATCGAGTGAATTGATATATCAATCTGTTGAACAGATAACACATTTTAAATGTGGTGGAGTTTCCCTTGGCGTGGGCATGCAACATCACGCAGCAGATGGAGCTTCTGGTCTTCACTTCATCAACACATGGTCCGACATGGCTCGTGGTCTGGACCTTACTATCCCACCTTTCATTGATCGTACCCTCCTCCGTGCTCGTGATCCACCTCAGCCTCAGTTCCCCCACGTCGAGTACCAGCCACCTCCCACTCTCAAGGTAAGTGGAGAAAATGCCCCGAATGCAGAAACTGTTCCTGAAACGATTGTGTCCATCTTCAAACTAACCCGCGATCAAATCAATACCCTCAAAGCTAAGTCCAAAGAAGATGGAAATACCGTTACCTACAGCTCCTATGAGATGTTGGCAGGACATGTGTGGCGCTCCACTTGTATGGCAAGAGGACTCACTCAGGATCAAGAAACCAAGTTGTACATAGCAACTGATGGGCGTGCTAGGCTCCGACCTTCTCTACCACCAGGCTATTTTGGTAATGTGATATTCACTGCCACTCCTGTTGCTGTTGCTGGTGATCTCCAATCAAAGCCTATTTGGTATGCAGCCAGTAAAATCCATGATCATTTGGCTATAATGGACAACGATTACTTAAGATCAGCTCTTGATTATTTGGAATTGCAGCCTGACTTGAAGGCTCTCGTTCGTGGTGCACATACATTTAAGTGCCCAAATTTAGGAATAACTAGCTGGTCTAGGTTGCCTATCCATGATGCTGATTTCGGGTGGGGTAGGCCAATATTTATGGGACCTGGTGGTATTGCTTATGAAGGGTTAAGCTTTATATTGCCAAGTCCGATCAACGATGGCAGTCAATCAGTTGCCATCTCACTGCAAGCAGAGCATATGAAACTTTTCGAGAAGTTCTTGTATGACATTTGAAAGAAGCCGATTTCTTGTGCTGCTTTGATTGGGATTTACAATGACGGATATGTAAAAGAGACTCCTTTTTATCTTTTTATCATTAGAGGTTGTTCTTTGTTTCTTTTTTGTTTGCCTGGACATCAGTTTTATTTCTGATTCTATGATGCATTGATTATATACTCAAAGTTATACTGCTAGTGTTGTGTGTCTGTCAAGGACCTCAATCTTTTTTCACTTCCATAAATGTTGGAAGATGTTTGTTTACGAATTACGACAGCTTGAGTGACAGAAGCTCCTAGTAGGATTGTAGCAGTAGATTGGAATCGTGGATGGCTTAGTTGGACTATCTTTTATTCGCTGATATTCTTGAATATCTTTTTATACCATCTGGAAATCTAATATTATCACTGTGCTTGATCAGTTAGTGGAAGAGATGTTGGTTCTCATTACTTGATGTTTATGTTCTGCATACATCAAGTTTATCATATTTCTGCTGAAATAGATGCAAACAAATAAGGAGGGAGAGGAAAACAAATGCGAGAGATGATCAGAAAGACTCATATGATTCATCATCGATCTGTAGCATGTTACACGACACAGCTGTTCACATATAGACATACAACTCTACCAAAACAAACCAACATAACAGCACACTCATGAAGCACAACCACAATGAGGATACCTGAGAAAAGAAAGAAAAATGTTTGAGGTGTTTTGCGGAACATCTTAGGGAATAACAAAGGGCAGAACAAGGAGAAGAGGCAAGCTAGAAATGACAAAAGTAGTTGACAAGGAGATAGAGGGCTGCTTTCGCGTTACAGCTGAATTTTTATCAAGAGTACGTGGCTGACGAGCAATACTTCCACCCCCATTTGCCCCCTTTCCTCTCTGATTTTTCTCTGTATCTGATATAACATCCTTGGTTGCTAACTCAAACTTATTAGTGTCACCACTTATGTATGCAACAACACTCTCACTGTTTCTTTCTAGTGCACTAGCAAGATGTTTCGAGACATGGACACTTACTGTTTTTCAACGTGTGAGAAGTTTCTGATGCCCTGCTTATTACTGCTAGAGCGCATAACAGGATAACTAAACAAGGAAAAAAAGCAACCTTCATTTTCTTTGGAGCTAAATGTCTTTATTGGTTTCACTTGTCTTTCCTTTTCTGAATAACTGTTGGAATTCGGAATAGGAGAAAATAGCAAAAGTAGTATATATATCAGTGATGGAGAGTGTTTTAGCTTTAGGCCAAAGGCTATTGCTATTCTTGATGAGTATAAGAGGTTGCTATATATGATCTTCTTCTAGGTGGTGTTGTTGCTGCTTTGTCTCAATTTGATTCCTTCCCTTTGCCTTTAATCTCCCATTGACCCAATCCCTGTGATGGGACCAAAACAGCTCTGGTCCCAATTTAAGCATTTGGAATCTTCTTTTTCATGTTTGGATCATTTGTTGTTCTGTTCTTTTAGATAAGACTATTAAAAAGCATGGCACATTTGTTGGTATGTCTTAATGCTTGTGATAGGTGAACTGAAATATCTTGAAAGTTAATAGTGGTAGGGGAATCTGTTTATATCCTAATGTGAGAATAAAGGGTTAAATTCCTATTCAAGAGAATATGATACCCTCCTCTCTTTTTTTTTCTTATAACCAAAGTGTTCAAAGAGTCTAACTGAAGTTTTCTCATAGAGTAATGCATGTAGGGCCTCATACAAACTTGCCTAACTACAGGGGGAAAATGAAAACCTCTCTAGATAGTTCTTGAGTTCAACTTTAACGAGTTATCAATGTGCCTATTTGTGCTGCACCAGCTATTCAAGATAGTGTAAGAAATTGCAGATAAGAAGCAAGAATAGGTATCTTTGCCAGAACCTCTCAAAAGGGTTGGAAAAAGTAAAACTAGAAAGGGTTTTATTTAGAAAAACATAGGTAGAGGTCCATAGTTGTCATAGTAATTGTTGTCTCATACTAATACTAGAAACATCAACAACAATGACACATATTTACTGTCTTAAGTCATAGGCCTCTCTCCTTCCTACATCAGACTGGTTTATTGTTCGAGTAGGTCGAAAAGATCTTCTCTTTCTTTGTTGAAAGGTAGTGTTTCTCAGAGTTAACACTGTAATCACACCACCAGCAGTTTCAATACCAAGACTGAGAGGTGTGACATCAAGTAGCAGCAAATCTAATACTATCAATGCGCTTAGTCAGTTAGTAAAAGAGTTCTTGGCTCCGATTAATTCAGCATGAATATTTGATCATATTTTTGCTGCAATACACAGATACAAAAAAATAAGGAAGGAAAGGAAAATGAATGGGAGAGATGAAGAAAGCCTTGTATGATGGATGCATCACAATCTTAGAAGGTTACACGATACGTTGTTCATTGATAGACATACAACTCTTGGATTAGTTAAACGAACCAACAGAATAATAATACACTCACGAAATCACAACCACAGTGTGAAAAGCTGAGATGAGAAAGAAAATGTTTTTGCTATATTTTAGAACATCTTAGGAAATGACAAAGGGCAAAACCAGGAGAAGAAGCAAGCTAGAAATGACATAAGTAATTGACATGGTGATGGAGGGCTGCTTAAGTGTTACAGCTGAATTACGTGGTTGACGAACAATACTTCCACCCCCATTTGATCCCTTTCCTCTCTGATTTTTCTCAACATCTGATGTAAAATTCTTGCTTGGCAACTCAAACTTATTGGTGTTGTCACTTATGACTGCAACGTCGTTCTCACTGTTTCTTTCTGGTGCACTAACAAGATGTTTTGAGACATGGACATCTCTTTTCTTTGACATATGGGAAATTTCAGCAGCTCTGCTTGTTGCTGTTAGAATGCATAACAGGATAGCAAGACAAGGAAAGAAAGCAATCTTCATTTTTCTTTGGAACTAAATGTCTTTACTGGTCTCACTAGTCTTCCCTTTCTGTATAGCCTGTTGGAAAAAGAGAGAACTTAAAGAGCAAAGCAAGCTATGGCTACATTTGTTGAGTATAAGAGGTTATTATATAGGATCTTCTTCTAGGTGGTGTTATGTTGCTTTATCTCAATTTTTGTTCCTTTCACCTTTGTAGTATATGGCCCAACCCTGGAAATGGGACCAAAATAGTTTTTGTTTCTGGAATTTGTCATTTCGTATTCGATGGCAATGTTCTCCTCTTTTTTTAGTTTTGGTGAATTTGACTAATGTTTTTGCACATAAGGCGGCTTATATTTCTGGCAACACTGAAGGACAATTTTATGCTTTGATACTTCTGATTCCTGAAATTGACCAACTCTTGGCCGTTGAAGCACACAAGCAAATGTATTTATATTCTGGTGTGAGAATAAAGGGTCCAATTTCAACATTTACTATAACATTCTTCTTTCAAGAGAACAGGATGCCCTCCTTTTTCCTTCCAACCAAAGTGTCTAATTGAAGTTTTCTCATAGAGGCATCAGGCAGGAAGGAAGGCGTGTAGGGCCTCATAAGTGCTGTGCTTTTGGTGGGGTCGTTCTTCTTCATGGCTTCCTCCTCGGAATTGTACCCCTCTCAGGTTCTTGAACCTTTCTCTGGATTTCCTATTCCCTCTCCTTCCCTTTGTCATTTGTGTTTGATCTTTGTTCTTCGCGATAGCAGTCTGGTCTTTGCCCTACACCTTCATTAATGCGGTTAGCATCAATGTTAAGGCAGACATTGATATGTGATAACCCCTTTAGCTCAAAACTCACAAGAAGATAATCAACCTATTCAATGAGCTCATCTTCTTCAGGTTGAGAAGATCTGCTCTTTCTTTGTTGAAAGAGTAAAACACCTTGGAACAAATTTAGTTACTGCTTGTTTATGCTCTTCAGAAGAGATAATATATCAATTTTACTGCCACACAGAACTCTTCATTACCTCTGCAAAACTAATTTAGCTAAGTAGCTATAAAGCTATAGCTTCCATGTCTATATTGGTTATTCACATTGTGGTGCACCAGCTAATCAAGGTATTGCAGGAAAATTGCAGATAAGAAGCAAGAACAGACATCACATAGCCAAAAACTCTAAAGAGAGATGGAAAAACATTAAGATGAAAAGTGAAATTTATTTAGAAAAACATAGGGGTCTACATAGCTGTTATAGTGATTATTCTCTCACACCAGTACTGAACACTCAAAGCAGTCACTAAAATAGTACACAAAATTTATATTCAATACAACTAAAACATATCATCTTTAATCAACTTCCTCAATCTTTGGCCCTGGACCATTAGCTGCAGACCCCCCTTGGCCATAACCAGCTCCACTGTCAGCATTGCCTCCCATTGGGATATCTCCACCAGCACCACCTTGGTACATTTTTGAAATTATTGGATTGCACAAGTTCTCCAACTCCTTCAATTTATCCTCAAATTCATCTACTTCAGCCAATTGGTTTCCATCCAACCATTCAATTGTCTCATCCACAGCCTTCTCAATCTTCTGTTTGTCAGATGGATCCAATTTCCCTGAGAATTTCTCATCCTTCACTGTATTCCTCATGTTGTAGGCATAATTCTCCAATGCGTTCTTCGCCTCAACCTTTTTCTTCATGGACTCATCCTCTTCCTTGTACCTCTCCGCTTCTTGAACCATCCTCTCAATATCTTCCTTGCTTAACCTTCCTTTATCATTTGTAATTGTGATCTTGTTCTTCACACCAGCAGTCTTGTCCTCAGCCGACACGTTGAGGATACCATTAGCATCAATGTCAAAACAGACATTTATCTGAGGCACTCCTCTTGGTGCTGGAGGAATACCCTTGAGCTCAAATTTCCCAAGAAGGTTGTTGTCTTTTGTCATAGGCCTCTCTCCTTCATACACCTGAATCAGCACACCTGGTTGATTGTCCTGGTAGGTCGAAAAGATCTGCTCTTTCTTTGTTGGAATTGTAGTGTTTCTTGGAATCAACACTGTCATCACACCACCAGCAGTTTCAAGACCAAGACTGAGAGGTGTGACATCAAGAAGCAGCAAATCTTGAACTTTCTGATCACCTTCTCCAGTCAAAATTGCAGCTTGAACAGCAGCACCATAAGCCACAGCCTCATCAGGGTTAATACTCTTACAAAGCTCCTTACCATTGAAAAAATCTTGCAACAATTGCTGTACTTTTGGGATCCTAGTGGAGCCACCAACAAGAACCACGTCATGAACATGAACTTTATCAATCTTGGCATCCTGTAAACATTTCTCCACAGGCTCCATACACTTCCTGAAAAGATCCATGTTCATCTCCTCAAATCTTGCCCTGGTAATCGTAGCATAGAAATCAATCCCTTCATACAAGGAATCAATCTCAATAGTCGTCTGAGCAGTCGATGACAAAGTCCTCTTCGCCCTCTCACAGGCGGTTCTCAACCGCCTTAGAGCCCTTGGGTTGCCACTAATATCCTTCTTATGCTTCCTTTTAAACTCCTGCACAAAATGATTGACAAGCCTATTGTCAAAATCTTCACCACCCAAATGTGTATCCCCTGCAGTAGCCTTAACTTCAAAAATCCCTTCCTCAATAGTCAACAACGAAACATCAAAAGTTCCACCACCAAGATCAAAGATCAACACATTCTTTTCGCCACTACTCGATGACTTTTTATCCAAACCATAAGCAATTGCAGCAGCAGTAGGCTCATTAATAATCCTCATTACATTAAGCCCAGAAATAGCCCCTGCATCTTTAGTAGCCTGTCTTTGAGAATCATTGAAATAAGCAGGAACAGTAACCACAGCATTCTTTACAGTAATCCCCAAGAAAGCTTCCGCCACTTCCTTCATTTTCGTCAAAACCATAGACGAAATCTCCTCAGGAGAAAACTGTTTCTCTTCCCCCTTGTACTGAACCACAATCATGGGTTTTTCACCAGGACCCGGAACTACCTTAAACGGCCAATGCTTCATATCACTCTGAACAGAAGGATCGGAGAATCTCCGACCAATTAACCGTTTCGCATCGAAAACAGTGTTTTGGGGGTTCATAGCTACTTGATTCTTGGCAGCATCGCCGATTAACCGCTCTGTATCAGTGAAAGCAACGTAGGATGGAGTAGTCCTGTTGCCTTGATCATTTGGGATTATCTCTACACGATCATTTTGCCAAACCCCAACACAACTGTAAGTCGTGCCGAGATCAATGCCAATAGCTTTGTCTTCAGATTTCGCCATTGGTAAAGATTTTCAAGAAAAGAAAGGTTTTTTTTCCTTTTGAAGTGAAATTTGGAGATTTTGTTTGTTGCTTGATTTTTTTCTGGTTGGGTTAAGGCATGGTGATGTAGGTATTTATAGGTATTGAAAAAAGTTCTACTAAGTTCGGGAAAATGTAACACGTTATGGCGTCGAGAAGACATAGAAGGAACTTGATTGCACCAGAGAGTTCTGTTTTTTGAAAAGTTGGAGATTTACCAGAAAGTTCTGGAGACGGCGGGAAGCTGATGAAGTGTTCTCAATAATTCTAGACTTAATGGATTGTGTTGTGGGCTTGGGCCAGCCTCATGACTTTGGGCCTTACGCTTTTTGTTCTAAAATGTTGGTATCGACTACCAAGGATTTTAGATGTAAGTTGCACAAATAGCTTATTGGGTTAGTTTCAGATATATACAATTCTTTTCGGAATTTGTGAATGAAATCTTGAGAACCACCATAATGTGTGTAGAAGATCACCAGTATACTTTTATTTTAAAATTGATCCAAATTAACCTATATCAACCAGTAGACGTCATTTGGTTGGGTCTTACCGGTATTAACAACAAAAAGATATAATCAGAAATAACAATTAACCACGTGTGAAATTCGTCATGTTTTTATTCTTTCTTGCTTGCTTGCTCTATCACCTTTTTAGGGTCTCTCAAACCCATTGTTAAATGGGAAAATTGTACGGTAAGAATAGCAAACATTTAAACCATATTAAATGATATAGCTACTGTTTAGGGAAATTCTAGCTCAAAGTTATAGTTTCACCCAATCTTGCAATTCACTTGATTTGTATAATTCTCCTGATCTGTATAATCCAGAATTTTATATATGCTTACCCTAGTTATATGCATACGATTTATGAAAAAATCATAATAAATTACCCTATTTGTATATTGGCAAGCGAAATATATAAACGGAGTTCTGAAAAATTCTAAAATGTATAAATACAGAATTTGTATATACTTACTCTATTTGTATATTCTCAAGCGAAATATACAAACAGACAAAAATATACAAACCGCAGCCTCCATAGCAAACAGAACTATAGCTATGGAGCGCAATTATCGAAACTATAGCTATAAACCCTTATTATGTTTGCTATTTGTAAAATTTTCTCGTATTAAATTTAGATAGTTCAGCGGGCCTTCTTTATGTAGACTTGGGCTTGCTAACGATCTACACCAAAGATGGATAAATGACTTCAAATCTTGATATATTACTCTCTAATAGTAATCCCAACAACTTCAATAGTTAGATTCAACTTAAATCAATTTTTAAAAAAGAACTCACTTTGTCTTATTTAAAACGTTTTTCTTTCATGTTCCAACAAAACACAATAATGATATTTTCATTTTTCTCCAACCAAACCAATCCAATCCAAATTATTAAGAATGGACAAAATAAGCTAACATTACCCACCCAAAATTATCCACGTCAATAAAACCAGATTAAGGTGTTATATACGTTATTCTCTCGTATGATTGGTTACGGAATTTAGAAAAAAAATAATATTTTTAAAACTTTGTGAGGTAAACATGTTATAAATAAAGACAGAGCCAACGGATTATGAAATTCTATCAAACTTATGACACATTTTATTTATCAGATTCCTAATTAAATATAACTCAACCCCAAAAACTAGGTTAGGATTGCCCAAGTCCATAAAAGGAGACCACCAGTCCATTCCCCAACTAGTGTGGGACTTTTTACCCACAAATGGTTCTTCATGAACTCCTAATTTTATCATTTCTAATAAATTAATCAAGATCAAAATTTGATTCAGATAGGAATTCAAAAGAAGATAGCTAGATAGATATATTTTTCATTCAGAAACGGATTAATTTGAACCTAAAATTCTATAATGAAAAGAGTTAGTTGATTCATGTCAACTTTCAAGATCTAATTGATACCATATTGATTTATTATCGTTTACTCGAATGAGATATAATACCAGATATGTGTGTATTAGTTTTATCGCAAAACTTGAAATTACTCTTCTTGTGTTCCAACTTTAATGGGTATAAAAAAGTGTAGTAGTATAAATAGGGAGTAATTAAGAGGGAAAGAATAATAAATTTCTTTATACAAGATTGGAAATCTTATGTCATACGTAAAGTGTTAAAGCAGTGATTTAAAGCTGCAAGCAATTATAGGAGAAACATAGAATATCCTCAACAATGGCGTGATCATCTTTATTTCTCTCTTAATTACTTTGCTTTTTGCTTGTCACAAGCAAGCAAAACGTTATATCAAAGAAATGACCAATCAGAAATTATTTAAATGTTCGTATGTTTTTTTTTAATTTTTTTTATAATGTTATGGGTTCAACTCCAACTAATGTATGTATTTTCTTGAATTTTTAGTAGTTAGTAAATAGAGTATTTGCAAATAAAAAACGTAAATTCATAAGACATAAATTTAAACTACGGACGTAAAAAGGGGAGTATAACTAATCAAAGTTTGTAGCCGCTTTGTACGACCATGGACTCCATATTGACTATACGTGTCCTTTTGCCTCTTTTCTTGGAATCCAGCTATTTTTCATTAATAATGTACTTAGCCATCTTTTGGTCAATGTCGATTCTAATCAATACCGAGTTGAACTTACAATCAAACTGGCCTACATTAAAAAATGATTGTTTATCAATGACCTTTTCGCCGCCCATATCAACAGTGCCAAACGACAAGCAAACACCCATTCCTTCTTCACCAGACCCACCAAACAAGTCTAGCTACAATGTAGAAGAATTTTACTTTATTTTTTAAATTTTTTACCTATAAGATGACTATACATAATTAACAGTTTATAATAAGTGAGACTATCAACTAAAAAAAAAAATATCAGAAGGTACTCCAGCTATAGATCCTCTTTTTCCGACCTGAAACTCACATTCGCAAGTAAGAATGGAAATATAAATTTGACTTATTAATTAGACAAAAAATATAAAACAAGAGATCCGAAACCAGGAGCCTGAAATGAAGACACTGAAAGATTAACTAACCCTGAAAATGATGCAAATGGTTAGGCTACTAACAGTAGAGATGATGCAAAGACCGGTGACTGAAATCTTCACTAGTATGTCAGCTGGTTCATGAATTTCATGATAAGAAGCTGTTTTCAAGATTTCCGATTACAAACATAATGTGGCAAGCAGCATCCTACAATACCATTGCAGTCACATGGTTAATTAAGTGTTCCAACGACGGACATAATGACATGTTTACTGCTTATCAAAGTACATCATTCTGATCAATCTAGAAAACTTAGTTCCCAGAGTGGGCTAAGATATAAAAATTTTATGCATACACGATCCCCTAATTCAGAAATGTAAGGGCAGTCGTCTAGCTTAACACTGCAAAAAGGTTTAATAAATCATCAAACTTCAAAAACATCCATTCGAAGTGGTCAAAGTTCAGCCTGTTCCAAAAGAATGAAAGAAACATGGAGCAACAAACACAAATTTAGACAGTTAGAGAGTTCTGCAACAGCAAAATGTAAAGGTAGAGTCTTGGAAGCACACATTAAAAAGAATAACAGATCTTATCATTTAATCTCAACTGCATACAGACTATGTCGCTACATCTAGTAACGAATCAATGAATATAATGTATAATTCAATGCTTAAATCTCCATCCTGCCAACTATTGCTAGACACCTGCAGGAATGGTAATACTTAATGGACATTTCGGCGAATTGTTTGATGGACTCCCAGAAGAGACCTCAACTGATGGATCGATTATATGATCAGAACTAACAGTTATACTTTTTTCTACTTTAAATATCCCTTCTTCATCAAAATAAGATGTCATTTCATCCTCGTAATCTTCCTCAGACCAGTAACCAAGGGAATCATCTTCAGAGGCACCGCTCCAATCTTCTGAATAATAGACGAATTCATCATCACTTTCAGTAACCAGGAGAATAGAATCAACTATATTTATATCCTCAACCTCCAGTGGTTGTTCAACTCCTTCATCCTCAACTAATCCGTCAACAAACGGATGATTCAACAGCATCTCAGCAGTCCATCTATACCTAGGGTTCCTAACGAAACAACCCTTCAAGAAATCTTTTGCATCTTTCGATAAGTTTCCAGGAATTCCAGGCAATTCTTTCCCTCCCCCGATCTTTCTAAGTACATCCTCAGCATCCATATCATCTTCCCTATCCCATGGAGGTTTTCCAGTTAACATCTCAAGCACAATACACCCTAAAGCCCAAATATCAGCAGGACATTCTTGCACATTATCCGCAACAGCTTCAGGTGACAAATACATAGGAGTACCCCTCCAGTAAGGCTCCAATCTCCTCTTCTTGCTCTGATTTTCTCTCTTAGCTAACCCTAAATCACCAATCTTAACCTTAAATTCAGTACTCCCCTCGCTAGAATTCGGCACAAGCAATACATTCTCAGGTTTCATATCGCAATGAACATAACCAATCGTATGAATACAATGCAACCCTCTAAGCATAGATCTCGAATGATTCCTTACCTCAAATTCAGACAATCCTGATTTGCTCCCTGATTTATTGATCCTTTCAGCTAGGGTTCCACCAGAACCATACTCCAACAACAAATTATAAACCATAGCACCATTCTGACCCGTAGTAGTTTCATCCCCGAAACATCGAATTATATATGGACAACCCTTAATATTGTTGAGAACCTCCTTTTCCTTCTGAATTGAACCCGAAACAGAAACCTCAGCAGATTTTACAGCCATAACTGGTGGAAAGTAGCTGTAATTCAATTTGGGGTTCTTCAAAGTAGCTAAATAAACACACCCAAAACTTCCTTTACCTACCATTGCTCCTCTGTACCATGCAACCCCATCACCAAATTCATTCTTCATCATCTTTCCTTCAACTTCTTCACCTGAAAAATTAAACTTCAAAATCCAAGCAAAAAAAAGATATAAAATGAGAATTTTGGGAGTAATTAAGATTAGGGCAATCTCAAAAGGAAGTAAATCCAACTTTAAGTTGGATTTTAGTGCATATTACACAATACAAAGGCAAATGGGTAAAGAAAATTAGGGTTTACAGAGCAAGTTTGGGTTTCTTTGCAATTTGGCTTTTTTTTTTTTTAATAATATATTTTTATATAATAGGAATAACAAGTGCTAATAAGAGCCGCGTTTCTTTGAAAGAGAGGAACACAAGTTGGCAAAAATGCTGCTAACTGGAATAACGGTCATGTGGTCTTTTTTAACAACAATAAATAAACTTTAGGATATTTTTTCATTTTTTACAAATTGTAGCATATTTTCAGTTTTATTAACTGTTAGTAGTAACTAAATGTGGTAGCATATTTTTGTGTTTTTAATGCAGTATTAACTTTGGAAATGAATGGTGAATATATGAATTTGACAGATAAGAAATAATGGCAGTATATATATGGCACCATTATTTGTCACATGCTCCACTTCAGGCAACTAACTAAAAATGGTTGTCATTTGTGAGGCTGTTGCATGTGGTCTCCCTTTCTTTATCCTCTCTCCTTTTGTTACTTCCTACGTTTCAATTTATTTGTTTTACTTTCTCCTTTTAGTTGATCATCTTCTTAAAAATAATTATCTTACCATTCGTTTCTATCTATATGTCGTTCTTATTAAAAATAGATGTTCTTTAATACTTGTCATTTCACAAAAGCAATACATAAATAACACTTTTCTTATTATTTTACTGTTGAGAGTTATTAGCCTTGAAAGTATGAATTTGACCATAATAGAAAAACTAAATGATTAATTCATGTTCATTGGTCAATTTAATTAATCAAAATAAATTAATTTATGTTCATTTATTGAAAACTTGACTTCAAGAGATCACTAAATAAGGATAAAATGATAAACTTACCTAAATTCTTAAGGGACGTGAAATCTAAAAGATGACATATAAATAGGAACAGAGGAAGTATTAGTTGTCCACCTTACTAAATCAAGAAAACATTGACTAAATTTTTCTATGTTATCTTTGCAATTAATTTTTTTTTAAAGTGTTCACATTTATTTGTAAAATTTTCAAAAAGTTTTTTAAGGAGTAAATTAGTAAAATTATCTTCTTATTGTACTAAGCAAAAAAAAAACTTCTTATTTATGATTTCTTAATATGCATGTAAAAAGGAAAATAATCAACTAATATGAGACAATGGGAATAGTATGTTTCAAAATATATGATTTTTTCCCCCGATAATTCTTTAGGTTGAACCATAAAATTAAAAAACATTTTAGTCTATTTTTTTAAATTAAGATCATAAAATTTTAAAAAGTTACTCTGTATTTACTTTCTTAAATTTTCAGGCAAATTAAGACTAGACAAACAACTTAAAACATGAAGTAATTAATTTGCGCGTATCTCAACTGTTTTATTGATGCTTTTGGTCAATCTGCGCGAACCACAAAGTCCTCAACTATTTCAACGATGCAATGATTTATATGTCTATCAGTAAAAGTAAAAAATGAAAGAAGAAGGGATAAATAGAATTATTTAAGTTTTAAATTGTTTCTTGTGCTAAAGTAAAATTAAAGTTAATATTACTCTGTCCCTGGGTTAATTACACCAAATTACATTTATTCATATGATATAAATATTGAGTATGAACAATTTTCCACCTTAAAATTAAGGTTCACTTGTATTTCGAAATTACATACTCCTTAATTTTTGTGAAACCGAGCTTTCATACTTTTTTGAACTAAAAGTTCTTACTCAGTACGAGCTATACTTTAGAAATATACATTGTGATTATTAAACATCATTTACATTTTGATTCAGATTCTTCATCCAAGCCCCATAAAATTCATGTTTGGTAACTCTTATTTTTTCTTTCCTTTTCTATAAAATTCTCTTTCCACTTAAAAATGCATACGTACAAGAGTGAGTTAAGTACATATGTCAGAATATTGAGTTCCAAATGACTTTCATTATTCTTAATAAAAAATGTTGGGTTCGAGTTCTCTGAATACGAAATCGTCTTTGTTAAGAAATGATTTACCCCCATTTCTGTCTTATTTCGAAGTGAGATACCTAAAAAAAAATTCAGTTAATTGTCATTTACTGATCTCATCTTTTACGGAATCGATCTTCTTTCTAAAGGAAAGCGAAGAACCAACCTTTAGTCAATAGGAGCCCTACTTCCCTCTTTCCGACCTCATCACTTCAATTCAAGGGCAAACCCATTTCGCTATTCTGATATTAAAATTCGATAGAGATGAAATTGGAGCAGTTGATTTTTTTTTATTTCATTTTTTTGTTTTGGACTCCACAAGAATTTGTCAATGTGAGACTTTCCAGCATAAATCCAAATTCAGTTCAGCTTCAATATACATACCAAACATCGAGCAAGAAAAAATCATCCATCAATTTTCATTAGAATTAAAAATAAGTTAGTATGATGTGCGGTGTTAAATAACGGTGCACATGGAATTACTATATATACTTTTCAAGTGCTAATAAACTATATTTGTTGCCTAATTAGCAACAACACAATCATTTAGCATTATTTTTAATTGTAGATTGAGATCAGGTCATGGCAATTAGCTGTTTAGGCCTCATTATATTTATCCCTTTGTATTAATATTCGAGACGTCTGAATCTAAATGAATATCTGAATTTTAAGATTTAGATGTGTGATATTACACATTTGAATATGAAGTAATTAAGCATGTTTGCTTTTTAACATTTGAATATACAAAATTGGAAAAATTACTAAATTACATAACTTTAAGTAAACTATTTTCCATATTTCCCTATAACTTTTAAAAATCTCTAAAATCCCTTATTTTAATAATGTATCCGTATTAATGTATTAATATATCCGCGCTTTCATTAATGTATCTGGATTGAGTTAATTTTAAGAGATTAATATAATTAGAAAAAAAGTAGAGATAGATAGTAATTTCATCTTTACACTATGTGATTTATGTAAGTTATACTAAAAAATTTACCTTTTTAAAAATAATAATAAATATAAAATTCAATAAAATATTAATACTATCATCAATAAATAAAATTTTAAAAATTATATAACATTGGATGATGGTGATAATCAGGAGCGGATCTAGTAAGCTCGGTGGGGGTGCCACGACACCCATAGACTTCGATCGAAACCTTATATATATAGGTATATATACAGAAGTTATAGGTAAATAATACAATTGCCACCCAAAGAACCAAAGGACATTAGGTGCCAGTGGCGAAAGGACGCACTTCCACCCTCTTGATGCGAGATCGAACCCAAATACAACGCATTAATTTTGAATTTTAACTTGCTCCATAAAATTTTAACTTAGCGCCTATTTTCTCTTTCTTTTTCATTCTATTTCAGTAATTAGTTGTGAGGTTTAAAAGCCTATTTTCTCTTTCTTTATCATTCTATTAATTAGTTGTTTAACTTTAAAACACAAGTTCCCTTCTCTATTATCAGATTAAAAGAAATCATTGTTCTTAATACAAAAGTTATCATCTTACTACTATTCATGTTTTCGTCAATTAATTTCTCTCTAAGAGAGTTCAGAAAATAAAAATATACTATTTGAAATTTAAACGCCAAACCTTAAGGGGAATTTTGATCTCCCCTTAACTGCTAATTCAACCTTTACTCTTACGTTTAAGATGTTCAAAATATATATATATGTACATAATATAAATTTGAAAATACCATATATATATATATCAAGTAATTTTTTGCCAATGGAGTTTGGATGAACCCCCTTGGTACCCTATAGATTCGACCTGCCCTGCCTCGCCCTGCCCGTTGCACCCATGAAGTTTAAATCCTAGATCCGCCTCTGGTGATAATTATAAATAGTGATGATTGTGGCTTATTATTGTAGTGATGGATAGCAACAATGATTGTGATGATGGAGTAATAGATTAATAGTGTGCTAACAATATTTCTCCTCTTTTTTTTTTCTACCCATTTAATAAGAGTACGTGCTTAATTATTCAAACTTTGATGCTTCTTACACTACTTAGTGCTGCTTTTTATTCTACTAAATAATAATCAATCATATCTCCTTCTTACATAATGCTACTTTTTCCTATAAATTCAAAGTTTTTAATTATAATTTTATCCTCATTTCATTTAATTAGTTCTTAATATAATATGTCACATAAGATTTTTTTTTTAATTTTTAAATTAATGTCACATAAGATATTATTGAGTGAAAAGAAAAAGAAAAAGAGGCCCATACACAGGAGTTTAGGCCCAAATAAGTCTCCTCACTTCTCTTGAGACTTGGCCCGTATGCTTAGGAGTTAGGCCCAAATAACTCTCCTCATTTCATTTCTTGGAGTGAACAGAATACTTTCTGGTTTGCTTGCACTTGCAGAATTGAGGAAGATGAAGAAGAATGATCAAAAAGGCGTAAATGCGATATTGTCTGTATCACCATTAAAAGTTGTTTCTCTTCATCTAATGTGTGGACTAGGGTTAGGTTTAGCTTTCTGGTTACCTAATCACATCTACTCCCTCGATCTCATCACGCATCCATCCCAAACTCTTCGAATGAATTCGGTATAAATCTCGCAATCGAAGCCATTATAGTATCGTCTGCCTTCGCTCTCTGTGATTTGAATTCTTATTTTGATTCAAATTTAGTTTCTCAGGTGTTTCTAGCTCCGGTACTCATTCTTCTTTACAGTCACCTTCGTCACGATAGGACCCAATGCTCTGTAATCCTTACGCTTTTCTCGATTTCTTTTTATTTGAATTTTGTTTTTAAAATTTACATACTTTGTTACTGTAATTGATTCGTTTTTTTTTTTGTGGCTTTCTCAGTACGTCAAAGCTGTAGGACGAGGCTTGCTGGCGCTTCCTTCCGGTAAATAGAGTCTGTTATTGGAACTGTATTATTAATGTCATTTGTCTAAGATTCATATAGTATTGTTCATGAATTATTTTTATAATGTTTATAGGAGCCGTAGTAAATGCACTCGGAGCTACTATATTAGGAGCACCTGTTGGTTTCGAGTATGTAATCCTGTATATGTGTTTCTATTCTTTTATAATAATGGGACTGAAACATGAAGCCACAGTTGAGGTTGGATGGAAAATAGAGCTGATATATCATACAACATAGATTATGACAATGTTATTGCATGATCATTAGAAGCGGATGTAGAGTGTGAGTTATGGGATCATCCGAACTTAGTGGCTTTGGCTCGAACTGTATATACGTGTTGAGAAATTCACTTAATAAGTATAAGTAATTGATTTCGAATCCAGTAACAAATGAGTTGTCGTAGTGTTAATTGACATGAAGTAAATGCAACGTGTTGAAGATGGAGAAGACTTGCAGAGAGAACTACATGATTTTGGGAAAAATATCTTGTATTGCACACTGAACTGAAGCTGTTACATTTATACACCTTGCCATGTCAGCTCTAACTAACTATTAACAAATCACTAACTAACTAACTAATCACATTACATAATTAAATCAGCTTAGCTATCTACCAGAATTTCTAACTGAACTAAGGCACATTAATACACTTTCCAAGTTCCTTCACACCCTCCCTCAAGCTAGGAGCTATGAAGACATTCTTCATGCCTAGCTTGGACATAAGATGACTATGTGAACTTCTTCCAAGTGCCTTAGTGAACACATCTGCAGGTTGATCTGCTAAGGGTATATATGCAGTAGTGATTAGGCCATCCTGAATCTTTTCTCTGGTGAAATGGCAGTCAATGTCCAAGTGCTTAGTCCTTTCATGGAACACTGGATTTGCAGCAATCTGTAGGGCTGACTTACTATTAGAAAATAAAGAGACTGGAGTCATCAAATCTACCCCAAGTTCCTTCAGTAATCCTGTTAACCAAACCACCTCTGCAACTGAGGAAGCCATTGCTCTATACTCAGCTTCTGCTGAACTCCTAGATACAGTGACTTGTTTCTTGAACTTCCAGGATATAGGGGATGTGCCATACTGCACTAGGTAGCCTGTAACTGACCTCCTGCTATTCACACATGAACCCCAATCTGCATCACAATATACTTTCAGTTGTGCTCCCTTTTCTGCTGACATTAAAATTCCCAAACCTGGTGCCTGTTTGACATACTTTACCACCCTCATTGCTGCTTCCATATGAGTGGTCTTTGGAGAATGCATGAACTGGCTAAGGCACTGCACAGCAAATGCTATGTCAGGTCTGGTAGTGGTTAAGTATAGTAACCTCCCGATTAATCTTTGGTATTCTGCAGGGTCTTCTAGGGGCTTATCCTCATGTATGAGTGCTGCATGTTGGTCAAAAACCAGCGTAGTAAGCTTTTCAATCACTTCCATGGGTGTTGTGACAGGTTTAGCACCTGCTAGTCCCATATCTGAAATCAACTCTAGGGCATACTTCCTCTGATGCATTAAGATTCCATCCTTGTGTCTGGCAAATTCAATACTAAGGAAATACCTGAGTTCTCCCAAATCTTTTATCCTGTAGGCCTTGTGTAAAGCTATTTTAGACTTTTAGTTTCCTTGATCATTACCGAATCACTCCCTGTCAATAACAGGTCATCAACATAAACCAAAACTATAACTATGTTGCCATTTTCCTTCTTGGTGAATAGAGAATAGTCTCTAGTGCTTTGTTTAAAACCTGCTGATACTAGTGCTGAGGTTAGTTTGATGTTCCATTGCCTAGAAGCTTGTTTCAGACCGTACAATGACTTCAACAACTTGCACACTTTCCCACTGTTAGTGTCAATTCCTTCAATACCATCAGGAATAGTCATAAGCACTTCCTCATATAGATCACCTTGGAGAAAAGCATTGTACACATCCATTTGGTATAACATCCATTGTTTTGATGCAGCAAGGGACACTACTGCTCTTACAGTAGACATTTTAACAACAGGTGAAAAAGTTTCTTGATAATCTAATCCCTCCTTCTGATTATACCCTTTAGCTACTAGCCTTGCTTTCAGTTTTCCAATCTCCCCATTTGCTTTGTACTTGATCTTATATACTCATCTGCAGCCTATGGGTTTTTTTCCTTTAGGAAGCGTAACTACCTCCCAAGTATAGTTGTCTTCCAAGGCCTGTATTTCAGTTTTCATGGCTTGCACCCACCTCTGATCACTGGCAGCCTCTGCATAACTATGAGGTTCTACTTCTGTTGATAGCTTTGACACAAGACTTTGGTATTTAGCTGATAAACCAGCATAATCTATGCCTGATGCAATAGAGTACAAACACCTGGATGAGCCAACTTTGGTCACATAATCCTTATGGACTAGTGGACTGTCTCACAGGTAATATTACTGGTTCAGAAGGAGGCAATTGAGCCAATTGTGAAGTACCTCACCTTGTTCTTCAGTAATCAACCTAGGTACCACTGTATTATCAGTTTGCAGGATTGCTGAAGACTGTTGAGAAACTAAGTCATCATAACAAAATTGTTCATGTGTTTTCAAACAGCTCTGTTGGTCTGGCAGGCTTCCTTTGAAAGGAAATATGGTCTCCATAAAAACAACATCTCTACTCACAAAAAACAATCTATTCTCAAGATCATAAAGCTTATATCCTTTCTTGGATGAACTATAACCAACAAGTATAGACCTAATAGCTCTTGGTCTAAACTTATCTTTTTGTGTAAGGCAAGTAGCAAAACAAAGGCAACCTATAACTCTCATATGAAGCAATGATGGCACCTTGTTATATAGAACCTCATAAGGAGACGTATTCTGTAGAACAGTGGAAGGTATCCTATTCAAGACATACACAGCAGCCTCCACACATAATCCTCAAAATCTGTCAGGTAAACCACTTTGAAACTTAATTGCCCATGCAGTTTCTAAGATATGCCTATGTCTTCTTTCCACTACACCATTTTGTTGTGGTGTATATGGACAAGAGCTCTGATGAATTACACCATGTCTTTGAAACTACTCCCTACAACCATGATTAAAAAACTCAGCCCCATTATCAGACCTCACTGTTTTAATCTTCCTGTCAAATTGATTCTCCACTTGAAGGAAAAAATTGTTTAACAAGGTAAGAACATCTGATTTAAGTCTCATAAAAAAAATCCATGTCCATCTAGAATGATCATCAACAATAGTCAAGAAATATCTCATTCCATCATGTGTTTCCAATCTATATGGTCCCTAAACATCCATATGCAACAATTGAAAAATAGAAGTAGCTTTACCAATACTATGTGGAAATGGCAGTCTAGTTTGCCTTGCAATAGGACAAACTTCACAATTATTAACTACAATAGATTTATCAGCATGAAACATAGGTATCTTCCTCAAGACACTCATTGGTATTTGACATAACCTATGGTGCCAGGTCACTGCATTAGCTCCTGATTGTGTGGTTGCAACTAAGCACTTTGCTGCATTATTTCCTGCTTTGGAATGCAGAATGTATAGCCCGTCTTCTTCCTTACCAATCCCCCTCACCTTCCCAGTTGTGAGGTCCTGAAAGACACAACAATTTGGAAAGAAAGTAGCACTACAGTTTAACTCCTTTGTCATTTTTGAGATTGATATGAGATTAAACTTGAAGGCTGGCACACAAAGGACATTTTTAAGGACATCACCTTTCCCTAAGTGATAATCACCAACATGAGAAACTCTAGGTGAATCACATGTTGGTAACTGAACTTGTCCTGCATTCTCTATCAAACCTGTACTTTGTAAGTGTTTATGATCTCCCAACATGTGATTGAAAGCACCTGTGTCAACTATCCACTTCACAAAAGTATCCTGGTGAGGAAGAATATTACCTGCCATGTTAGCACAGCCACTAGCATTGCCTCCAGGATCTTCAATGCTGGTCCTATTAAGCATGTCAAGGAGTTGCTGATGCTGATGAGGAGTAAACTGCAACTGTTGGTACTGATTATTGGGAAATTGTTGATTCTGTTGATTGTAATAATGATGCTGGTGTGGTTGAGTAAAATGAGTGGGCTGTGGTGGAGGAATCCACTCCTGCTGACCTGCATTATCAGAAAAACAGTGTGTGTTGCCTAAAATAGGACCTGCTACTGCATTAGCAGTTGTCTTCTTCCCCTTATAGTCTGTTGGATATCCATGGAGCCTGTAACAATCAATTTCGAGGTGTCCAGTGTTATGGCAGTAATCACATTTCATTAGTTTGAAACAATCAGCTTTCAGATGCCCCTTCTTATGGCAGTGATCACAATGTGCATTTGGATTATAAGGCTTCTTGTGTTTGGAGGGAAGTCCATTATTTCGTTTTGTAAACATGGCTGTTGGATGAGTATTGTCGTGTGGGACTCGACTCGATCCTGCAACAAGTCACTGACTCTCATCTTGATTAATCATTGCATAGACCTGATTAACATTGGGCACTTGTTGCATCATCAATATTTGGCTTCTAGCTTGACCATAATGATCATTCAAACCCATTAGAAATTGAAGTACTCTTTGATATTGCAAATGTTCCAGAAATTCTCTCGACTTAGGACAATTACATGAAGGTGGTGGAATGATCGAATCGTATTCATCCCACAGATCCTTGAGTTTAGAATAGTAAACAGACACTGTTGAAACACCTTGAATAGAGGTGAAAATTTCCTTATGCAATTGAAAAGTCCTAGAGCTATTGATTTTGTCAAATCGTTCACGCAAATCCTCCCAAATCAAATGCGTGTTTGAGCAAAAAAGAATACCTCCTAGCAGATCCTTTCCAACATTACTCATGATCCACGAAACAACAATGGCATTACAACGATCCCACAGTTGCGCCAAATCTCCTGCGAATTGATCACGACGAACAGATCCATCAATAAAGCCTAATTTGTTTTTACCAAGCAAAGCCAATTTCATTGCCCTGCTCCATATTGTGTAGTTATCAAATCCGGTAAGCATGATTCCCACGGATAAGGAACTAGTTGCATCAGACGGATGCAGAAATAAAGGATGATGATGATCAATTGTCACTGATGTAGTCGAATCAGTTGAATTATCGCCATTAGAGGGAATCGCCATTGAAGGACGATATCGGTGAAGACAAAATCAGAAACAAACTGCAAAATTCCAACAAATCTTCTCGGAACGTGAAGAAATCGAATCGATCGGCAAATCTCTTACACTTCTTCACTGAATGTGAAGAAATCTCCTGCGATATGCACTGTCGATGGCTTTGATACCATGTTAATTGACATGAAGTAAATGCAACGTGTTGAAGATGGAGAATATTTGCAGAGAGAACTACATGATTTTGGGAAAAATATCTTGTATTGCATACTGAACTGAAGCTGTTACATTTATACACCTTGCCATGTCAGCTCTAACTAACTATTAACAAATCACTAACTAACTAACTAATCACATTACATAATTAAATCAGCTTAGCTATCTACCAGAATTTCTAACTGAACTAAGGCACATTAATACACTTTCCAAGTTCCTTCACAGTCGTAGAACCCCAACCCGATTCCATACATTTTAAATCCTAGATCTGCCTATGATGATCATCAGACATTCTTAGGGCTCTCTATGTTTCACAAAAAGGCCAGTGATTAGCGTGAGTTTTCGTCTCTGATAACAGAGGAGTCATTTTGTGCTGTCCTATCCAACCTCAACTGGGACTATGTTAATGCAAAATATAATGGTTTTCTGTTACTTTCTCTCTTTATTATAGCTTCTGAAATGCAGTAGTTCTTATCCTAACTAATCTTTGATCCTGTATTATAACAGGTATTTCCCCAAGACCTTTAATTGGTCTCTTCTGATGTCACTACTCACTGTAAGTCTTAACAGCTAGGACTTGCTATTTACAGCATGAAAAGATTTCTATGGCTTATAAGCTCCCAAGAAGATTACAACAGTTGTAGTTTAGTGGATTCATCATGCTTACAGAAAATCTGGTCGATGTATTTAGGAAAAGAAAAGTCTGTTGGGAAATCCTGGGAATTATTGCATTCAGAAAGCTGATGAAATGATAAGATACTTTGACCGCTTAGGTCAAACGTTAATGTGATGTAGCATTGGTATTTTGCCCTTGCTCATTTTTTCTCCTATGTTGGTTTAGCTGTTTTTATTTGTTTTTTTTTTTTAAATTTTCTGGGATAACATAAATTTATCAAATGTTGGTTTGGCAGTTTGTACCAGCGGCTTGTGTTTTTGGCTCATCATGGACTGATTGGCACCGAATATTTGCTAGAACAAAGTAATTTCCATTTCCTTTATCCATGGGCATTTGATATTTATATCTAAGACCTATCCTAGAGCTTATTCAGTATGTTTTTGCAGGGCAAGTGAGTCCACAGACTATATGATCTGTCTACCTGCTCATGGAGCTGTTATTGGAGCATGGTTTGGTGCTTGGCCAATGCCACTTGATTGGGAAAGCCCATGGCAGGTGAGTTAACTGATTGTCAAGGACTCAAGGTTCACAATATAGAGATTATAGTACATTTCATGGTGCAGATTATTTGAATTTCATATGCATTAATTGCATTCACTAAGCTTCAATCGTCCATAATATGATCTTTTGATAGACTTGCAATAGAAAGACATATAAAAGTTGCTCCGCATAACCTTGTTTATATTATATTCCCTTTTAACAAATTCTTCTCTGGATTGTTTTTAAGGTAAGTAGGGACACCTCAAACAACCTTGCTCACCTTAATGAACCTAGTACATATAAAAGTAGGATACCCAGTTCTGCTAGAAGGCAAAGCATCTGACATCCTTCCTAGTTTTCTGCAGTGGTGATTTTGGTTAGAAAGAAGTAGAGTTTCCGGGGAGTGGATATTAACAGAGATCAATCAAACTTTGAAGCTCATTTTTTGCACACTATCCTTCTGGTGGCTTGATTTGCTGATTTGCTTGATAGCATGAAGGTTCTATGAAGTTGTTTGTCCTGTTCTTGTGTCATTCTTTTGCGCTTACTTGTAGATTGTTTCCATCTCATCAGTGCCCAGATTAGTATCCCTCGTCCTTATGGATGAGACACACATCTGCTGGAAACCTGTTTGTGTTGCTCTGGATACTTTAGAGTGAACCATATCTGTGAATGAGAGGTGTTGGGAATCTGCTAGATGATTTCTTTTTAAAGAGACTAATCTAATAGTTCATTTACCATAATGAAGTATTATATCCTGCTATACTAGTACTAATGCAAAAGATAAAGTGATCAAAAGGAGAGAAGAAAAAAGGTTGGCGGCTTTGCGCTTATGTGGCTCCTTTTTGTCGGGGTAAGATCAGATTGCATTGCTATCTGTAAAATTCTTTGCTCAAATAAGGGCACCACTCAAGTTTACTTTGTTAACAAAATCTCCATGTTCCACGCCAAGATTATAAGTAAAATAAAACAGCTCGTGTTATATCCTGATTCAAGGAGTTCCTAAGATATCCCACCCAAATTCATTTATTTTGCAGTAAGCCAGTCACATTGTTTCACCATTTGGTGTTATGCCCTCATATTATTTTTTTGTTACTTGAGCATATACATACAGAGGTATGAAATTTGAATTTTTTTCTTGCTTGAGGTATGCTTGTTTAAATTAAAATAAAAGCTAAAGTACTATCTCGTGCATGCGTCTTCCATTATAATTTCCTGTATGTTTTTCCTTGCTAAAAATTGCATCGAATCTTACATCATTTACGTGTCAGGTAAATGGAAACAGTAGCCATTAGGGTGAAAAATGAAAGAGGGAGAGGCAGTTTATACCAGAAGTGTTTCATACATTTGTTTATATCAAGTTGCATCTTAGTTCTTGTTTACTCTTGGTGATTTTCTATTACTATCTTAGATGTACCTGCTGAGAGCTGGTGCAGCTGCACTTGTTAACTATATATATTTCTTGTGTAATCCTTTTGCTTGATTAATTTGCATTTACTACCAGTTAAAAGGACACAATTATTAACGACACACTGGTTCCATTGGTGCTTGATTGCTAATTTCTTTATATGCATTTTCATTTCCTAGGTTTTAGAAGTGCACGTTTTCCTAATTTGCTGACCTCTGCACGAGGTTGGAAAATGTTTTAGTAAGTGATTTGTTCTCATTCACGGACAATTGGCATTTGCATGTAGGAATGGCCTATTTGTGTGACTTATGGAGCTATAGCTGGTTACCTCTTGGGGCTTGTTGCATCCTTGGGCTGCATTTTCTTCTGTAACTGCCAGCAGCATCTAAAAGAAGAGTAGTGTCTGGCTTCTGAGAATTAGCCGTGGAAGGCTCGTGCTACTACAATAAGAGTCTTGGGACGAAATTAGGCCTTTGTTATTCAGCTGCATAGAAATGTGATATCCAATTTTGATCTCTACTTAAATTCACTAATCTTTCTTCTTTTTAAAGAGTATAATTCATTCTTTTAGTAGTAATTTCTTTGGCAAATTGTTAAAAGACGTTCAATAGGAGGTAATGAGAGTTTCTAGAGAAGAATAATTTTGCAATATCTCAAAAAAATTGTGTCCGTTAACTTAAATATTATGGATTTGTAAATTCAACACTTATTTTATGCTTTCTGAATATTCCTTTTCCTTTTGCAAGATAGCTTTTACTATATCCATGCTTATTATTTGTCGTGTTATTGGCTTATTGCCATCTCTACGTGGATTTTCAGAATTGGGACCTAATTTTTGTGGTGTCTTCGAATTATTCGTACCCCTTTTCCGTGTGTTGAGGAGAAACATGTCTCACTGGTAGAGAGAAGAGTTTTGTACATCCACTTGATAGTTTATTATCAAATTCAGGAATTGTTTAGATTCCTAACTATTCTCCTTTTGAAACGAATTTCACCTTTAAAGTTGTTATTTCTTTGCCTATTAGTCTACGAGGCATATGTAAGGTACGTTCTATCTTGTTTAGACTTTACATCGGGTATGTTGAAGGGTACGTTGAAAATCAAACATGTGCAAATTGAAAAAGCAAGATGGTATCTACTATAATTTACTTTTTTGAGTTTTGACAATATACACTCAGTCCCCATTTTCCTTGGCAGCGAAGACTTGACAACAGACGTAGTAGGGATAGATAGACACGAGGGTGGTGACATCTTACTGCTGACAAAACATTATTAACTTTGTAAAATGTTGTCCTCTTCTTCAATTTCACTTGTGCGGTGCAATGGATAATTAGTTTTTCTCTTGTCAAGTGGGACCATTACCAAAGACTTAAATTAAATGTCTTTGCCTTAGTCTCCTTTTCGATTTTCTCTCTTCTTCCCCTCATACTCCTTACGGACGTCTTTATTTATCCACTATGATATTTTGAAATATCTAACTATACTTATTCAATTTATAAAATCAATGAATTATTTATTATTTCATATCTATTTTACTCTTTGCTATTAATACTTTAATAAAATTACTTTATCATTTATTGCGTCTTAATCTGTGCTATTGTTGGATAGAAGAAGTACAATTTGCTTCTTTTTTTTCTTCCTTTTAGAATTGCAATGACAAAGTTAATTCCACTACCCCACTTTAATTTGAGGCTAGAATAATTTATAAACTTAGCTGACTTCTCCGTTTATAAGACTTCTAAACGGCTCTAGCCTTGGTGCGTTTTAAGTACGCCATATTATATTCCAATTATCTTCAATTCCGAAACTACCCTCATTAATTAACCCAAAAAGACGAAAAGCCCAGATACCAAGCGACGCGATTGGTCGGATACAACCCATTGTAGACTCACACGGTCACACCGAATCACTAATGCCACGTCATCTGAGTAGTTCAAGTCCACGTGTCATAGTGCAAAAAGAAACAAATGGCCCCACACCGAACCCTTTAAAAACTCTTTATAGAGCCCTTAGAAGCGCCAAAAAACACACACACATTACAACACCCTACCATCACCATCCTCTCCCTCTAAAACCTCTCTCTTTCTCTCTCTAAAATTTTTTCACTTTTGAAAAAAAAATTTCCGATCAGATACGATTCTTCACCGGTAAGAATTCTTATGAACCCACCGGAGAATTAGTACAGTTTTAAATCTTTGTACATTAATTTGAATCTTTTATTGTTATAACTGTAAGTTCTTGAATAAATTTTTGTTTTAATTTTGAAAAAATTATTAAAATTGGTTCGGTTTGGTGTGTAATTAATGTGGTTTGAATACTTTTCTTTCTGATCATATTTGATGGTATAGACGTAGTAGTACTGTTTGGATTGTTGAACTTTTCCGTTATTGGATTCTTGTAATAATCGCTGGAAGAATTTATGGTGGGTATCGGTTTTCCTCCATTTTCTAGGTTTTCCGTGAAATGGCATTTAGGGTTTATACCGCACAAGAGTAGGGAATAGAGACGATTATGTGTTGTGCTTACTGGGTAGAAATTTTTTTCTGTTGTGTTGGTTTGATTTCCTTGTTTTTGTTTATTTGGGCCTAGTGGGATCACATTAAGTGTAGTCTACTGTTCTAAGTAGTTATCCTTTTATTTCGGTGATCGGTGTTTGAGAAAGTCGTCTTTGCGTATATCTCATTTTTGAAGTATATGAAAGGAGATTTTAAATAGGCCTTAACAAATGAAAATGGCTCGAAGAATTTGGCGCGTCCCCTTTTTTTTGCAGCTTTTCATATAGAAATGTGTGATTTAATTTTATTTTTTGTGTATTCTGTTGTGTCGTTTTGATTTCCCTGTTTTTGTTTATTTGGGCCTAGTGGGATCACATTAAGTGTAATCTACCGTTCTAAGTAGTTAACCTTTTAGTATCCGTGATTGGTATATGAGAAAGTCGTCGTTGCGTATATCTCATTTTGGAAGTATATGAAGGGAGATTTTAATAGGCCTTGACAAAGGAAAATGGCTCAAAGAATTTGGCACTCTTTATTTTACTCGTCCTCATTTTGCAGCCTTTCATATAGAAATGTATGATTTAATTTCATTTTTTGTGTATTCTGTTGTGTCGGTTTTTTTCCCCTGTTTTTGTTTATTTGGGCCTAGTGGGATCACATTCAGTGTAGTCTATTGTTCTATAAGTAGTTAACCTTTTAGTATCCGTGATCGGTGTATGAGAAAGTTGTCGTTGCGTATATCTCATTTTGGAAGTATATGAAGGGAGATTTAATAGGCCCTGACAAATGTAAATGGCTCAAAGAATTCGGCACTCTTTGTTTTACGCAGCATACCCTTTTTGCAGCCTTTCATATAGAAATGTGTGATTTAATTTCATTTTTTGTGTATTCTGTTGTGTCGGTTTGATTTCCCTGTTTTTGTTTATTTGGGCCTAGTGGGATCACATTAAGTGTAGTCTACTGTTCTAAGTAGTTAACCTTTTAGTATCCGTGATCGGTGTATGAGAAAGTCGTCGTTGCATATATCTCATTTTGGAAGTATATGAAGGGAGATTTAATAGGCCCTGACAAATGAAAATGGCTCAAAGAATTCGGCACTCTTTGTTTTACACTTTCCCTTTTTGCAGCCTTTCATATAGAAATGTGATTTAATTTCATTTTTTGTGTATTCTCAGCCTGTTTTTGTTTTATTATTCTGGTGAAAATGTGATTGTTCGAAATTGTTTAGAATTATGATGTTCGTTTTCTATCTAAAGTATTATGTTCTTTGACACCTTTCCATAGTGGAACCTCTCCCCCAGCCCAAAAGTTTACTTAAATGTCTCATCTCAGAATAGATTGGATTTTGTTTTGTTCTATGTGCAATTACAACATCAGCTCCAGTCATGAAGAGACTGGAGGAGGATTTAAGTATAATTATTATGCTTTTCTTTCTCTTTGTCACCTCCTCTGGTTTATGAAGTTGATATCTTTATGTTAAGCTTAGTTTTTTATTTAGTTGATCAGGTTCAAGATTTTCAATGGGATGTGACAAAACAGGGAACCTGCCAGACCCAAGTGTTGATGAGGGAAAGAAGAGACTGCAGGAGGATCTAAGTATAATTATTATGCTTTTCTTTCTCTTTGTCACTAGTTTATGAAGTAGATATTTTTATTTTAAGTTTTATTTTTTATTTAATTCAGATTCAAGATTTTCAATGGGAGGTGACAAAACAGAGAACCTGCCAGACCCAAGTGTTAATGATCTTTCCCTCAGCGTCAGTCAAAGTGGAGCTGCTGATTATAATGGTGTTATTCAAGGTGGGTTCAGTTCAGGGGCTAATGTCACATCCTTCCCGTTTGTATCTCTGCCTGCGGTCCGTCCTTTTCCAGGAAATGTTAATGAGATTGAGGTGGTCGATTTGATGAATCTCAATCCCTTACATCATCAGCATCTTCAACCGAATTTGATGAATGTAAGAAATATTTCACCCAGCTTTCACAGTCCATCAGAAAGGCCACATTGCATGAAAAATAGTGCAGAGATAAACCATTCAAATATGAATAACAAAACACCGACCTTGGATAGACTCATGAATGAAGGTGTGTTGTCCAAAGGCTTCCAGAATCCTGGGGCCAGCATGAATTTTATGCCTATTCCAAGCAGTGGAGCTGGATGTTTTGAGAAGGCTGGGGAAGGAACAGGTATTAGTCAAAATAGCTTCCAGGCAAGTGGAAGAAGTCCTTTTGGCGTAGGGTATAATGTGCAGAATGCTATCAGTATTGGTGGAATGGGATTTCAAAATGATGCCAACGTCAATCATGTTCCTTTTCATTCACAAGGGAACATTGATGGTAGTTTTCTGACCCTTGGAATGGGAAGTAATATCGAGGATAGATCAAACCTTAGATTCAGCAGCAAAGAGGTCAGCAGCAAACTGGAGGAAGCTGTTTTACCACAAAATAACAATTCCAACATCCAACAAACGAGAAGAAATCTCCCAAGTTTAATTCATGGTGCTCCTGGTGGTATTACAAATTTCCAGTGTGATAGTGGTGGTTTCCCCAATTCAGCATGGAATTCGGGTGTGCTTGTTCCAGACTCTAGAATCAGTGCACCTCCATTTATGTACGCACAAGATGCGAGACTCAACTCATCTAACGCCAGAAATTTAGGTGCTGTTGGTAAAGCTGATCAAAGACTCTGTGAACCTGATCCTCTCATGTATGCCCAAGGTGGTTTGCCTCCTCCTCCATTGCCATTTAGCAGCAATTCAACTTTACCCCCTCATCTTGGATTTGGTAGAATGGCAGCAGCTCCTGGATCTGCTCAGCAGTTAAGGGTATTAGCTCAACCAACTATTAATCAGCAGAGCAACCTGTACACTGCTCAACAGTTAAGGGTATTAGCTCAACCAACTATTAATCAGCAGAGCAACCTGCTCACTGCTCAACAGTTAAGGGTATTAGCTCAACCAACTATTAATCAGCAGAGCAACCTGTACACAGACATGGTCAGGAATCAATCTTTCAAGGGACCTGCTATTCTCAGTCATGGTGGCGGCAGAGTGAGGCAAGATCATTTAGGTGTGTGTATGAATTTCTATTTTTGTTTGCTGAATTTACCACTTTCCAATTTATCCATTTCGTACTTTACCACTAGCTTAGCTGACATTTGCTTATGATTGGATTTTTTAATCCTGTTTTCTTTAGTAGAAAATGACCATTATTGAAGACAATGACGTTTTCTTTCAGAAATGGTGACTTTTGATTTGAGGCGGGGGGTTTTAGTGTATGTGCATGACAACTGAAATAACTTTTTGTCAAAAATGAGAACTGATTGTTTTGTGCTTACTGTATCAGAACTCCAACAATATTCCTGTGTCTAACAAGCTCAGTTTGTTGTTATCTTGCCATATATATTCCGAGTTGGCAGTGTCCAGGACAGTCCTGGTAAATGTTTAGACCCTTAAACAACAAACATGACTATGGAGAGTCTGTTAATCTCATTTTAAAGAATGTTTGCAAATAAAATTGACTTGACCGATAGAATTAGCTTCTTTGAATGGGAAAAGTCTTGTCTTTCAACAGAAGTTATAATTCTTTTAAGTTGCATTTTCAGACATATGGATAAAGAGGAAATATCTTAGTGATGCAGTGTGAACAAAATGCTATGAGAAATGGCAACAGTGTGTGAAGAACTACAAGATCTAGTGGGAGTTCTAGGAACGAGATCATATTTCAAGTCGTATCAGTGTGTGGATTCTGTTATGCATAGGTTGTTTGTTCCATGAACTTACCTTTCACTTTGGCAGTGATTCTTCTATCACATAACACTCCATTAATACTTTTCTATTTCAGTCATTAAGTGTGTAGAAACATACCAAAAATACCTTTTGAATCTTGTGGTCTTAAATATGTCACGCCATTCCTGTTAGGAAGTGTCATGACTAAATTGGAATGTTGGAATACGGAATTTGCTACTTTTAACTTTTTTTTTAAAAAACAAACTAAAATGAAAGTACAGCAGATAAATTGAAACAGAGGTGGTGGTCAACTTTTTCTATGGAAGTGGGGGGTTGACAAAGTTGTAATTGTGCACTCTATTTCTCGGTTGTCTTGTTAGTTGACAGAGTACTACCTTTTGGAGAGTTAAGTATATGAGTTGTTAAAATGGTTGATCTGATGTGTTGACAAATGCTTCTGAAGTCATAAACTTGGTTCTGCCTAAGCATGAATCTATAGCCAATTTTTCATGAATTGGGTGAGAGGATGTGAGCTATCAACATGTGAGTTTGATTAGGCATCCTCCTTTTTCATTTCGCAGTTACATGCACTGCTATTTTGAGTTTCTCTTATATACTTTTACTCTTGTCTTCATAGATTCTATAAATTGCCTCTTAGTCTACTTCAGCTGCTGGTTGTTGACTTACTGCGGTCCTAACTCTGCTACAATCAAATTTCTTCAGGTCAGCAATCTTTTGTTAATGTTCTGAATCCTTGGGGGAATAATCTATATCCTGAAGGAATGGGAACTCAAATTCCGGGATGGAGTGGCATCCAACCTGCCCCTGTCAATCAATTTCCCAAGAGGCTAGGTGTCCAGCTTAATGACGGGGCTATTTCTCAAGCAACTCGAGAGGGTGTTCTTCCTGGGACGGGCGGCATCCAGCAAACTAGAGGGGGTAAATCATGTTGGAACTTAAAAATGAGTTCATAGGATGAAAAAAGAAGCCAGAAAAATAGTTTACCTTTAAAAAAGGAAAAAAGAAGCGAGAAATATATTAAGCTTCCATGAAATCTTTAGTTAGGCACTGTAAAGTGAAGTGTAAGAAGTGGAAGATGACTTTAGAATGGGTGTAGGTATTCCATGTGGATTCTTCAGAATACACTAAAAAGGATGCACCCGCACCCGTTCCAGATACTTCCACTATCCCATACTGGATGTGTACGCTTAAACGAATTCATTTAACTCAGCAATTAGCACATTTACGGAGCTTGAGTTCACATTTTACATTCTTTTTATGTGGTGCTTTTCTCATTATTTATTTCTTCTTTGGCATCATTTGTAGGTAACTTGTATCAGTCTCAAGATCATGGACCTAAAATGCACCCCACTGAACTTCTTCACCCCCCTTTTGCAATGGGTATCTACTAACTTTATTCATACATCTGATAAATGCTCCAGTTTGCTTTTCTATGTATTTAAAGTAATCTGACCTCTACGTAACATCTGAAGAGATTGTTCTTATGTTATCTAGGTCGGCCTCAAGGTGGTTCATCAGCCGAGTTTAATGTTAGTGGACTCCCGTATCATGCTGGTATGCCACAAAACCCAATCTAAGGAACTCTCTAGTGTTGCTATTTCATTGACAATATCTATCTTTTGCATCTTTGGTGACGTGCACATTTTAGAACCAAAATGTGCTGATTTCTAATTTGTGCTCTCATTACATTTGCTACACCAAGGTCAAGGCATTCCAGTATCAAAGGTTGATGTGGCCCCTCAGGCTTCATATCTTGATGGCCCCACTTCCCTTAAAAGAAGAAGACCAAGTAGAGCCTTTCCAACTGCTCCGACGGGTCAGCGAAGGAGAAAATCGACTCAACATAATAATCAACAGCTGATAGCACATCAGAGGCCGATCACTATTGCTCCAGTTCCGGCATCTTCTCCTTCTCTTCCTTCTCTCCGTGCAAAGTTTCTAGGTATCTCAAGCTATCTCACATTCATCTATTTTCTGTATTTTTGTAATGTAGTTTGTTAGTCTTTGATCTACAAGATACTGTTTCTGGTGTTTTCTTCACCACAGATATGTGTACAACTTGATTGTTTGTTGGCATTTTCATGAGTTGATCAGTGAATGCCAGTGTTTTTGCCTCCCTGCTCTGACTTGATCTCTCATCTAGCTGTGTTATTTATGTTACAATACTGTGTCACTGTTATGTGTCTATTCTTGTGGCATCTGTATCTCAACAAATTACAAGTTTTGACACCATAGATGTGACTAGAGCCAAAAATTTATAAGACTTTGGAGTCTTTTATCAAGTGTCAAACACCTCAAGTGTTAAGAAATATTAAGGATGTCTCTTTTTTTAATTAGTGTTAATGACACATTTTAAAAATCCCAGTATTTTCTTATTTACACAAATTGCCCTACTCTATCCCCTCCTGCTCCCCTCTGCGGCTCTGCCCCATCCTCCACCTCCAAACAAGTAATGGATGTTTTTATTAAACAATTCTCAGGATATCTAAACAACTTCCTGTTTTTTTAACTAAACAACCTGAAATTGTTCTCAAGCTATTTAAAATAATTCTTGGTTGTTTTGGACGGACTGCATAATAATGAAGAAATTGCAGAGAAGATAAAGGAAGAAGAGGACGAACAAAGAGAGAAGAAAGGAGAAGATAGATGAGAGAAGAGAGGGAACCCAAAATTAGAAATTTCAATATTTGAAAATGGGTTATGGGAAATTTTTGGGTGTTTTAATACTTGCCCCCAATGATTTTTGCCCCATTCTTCTCATGTGGCTAGGACCTAAGTTACATGGACAGCCAGGTGCAGGTAGGTATACAGTACAATACGTATTTATATGTTGGATTTGTCATCTAAATTATAGGATTCAGAATATGGATGGGTACAAGTACTGAGTTACATTAACAAATGTGTCGTATGATATATATTTTAGTAGTTGACTTGAGAAGTCATTACATCATAATAAGTGCAAAGTTATCTTGGTACTTTATGTTAATATATATGAACACATTATGTACACAAAACCCCAAAGGTAACACCAAAAAATCAAAGCTGGAACTTAGAGCCCCTTACAACCTACAACTGGAGGGAATCTAAGAACTTCAGCATAATATCGATATCTAAGAAAGACATCACACCAAGTCATAAGAGTGTGAATACATCTATACTTTGTTCGTATTTCTATATGAAGATATTGATTATGTACTCATTTTACTGCTAAATATTACCATGGAAATATCATTGTAATAATGTAGTTTTGGAATTTTTCAGCAGGATTGGAGGAGCCAGCTCAACTCGTTGAAGAGAACTGCAGGATATGTAAGAGGAATGTGATGTTCAATCCTGAAGGCCCTTTTTCTCGTCCTGCTATACCGCCACCTGTTGCTGTTCTTCCCTGTGGGCATGTATTTCATGACGACTGCCTGCAGAAAATCACACCACAAGACCAGTCAACAAATCCTCCTTGCATACCTTGTGTTATAGGTGAAACATAATGTGATCATTTTCCTCAATTGTTTTGGAAGGGAGAGGGGGCTTAAATTTTGTAATTTTGGCATTGTGAACGAGAATGAAAGGGCTCCCAATCATTTTTTTTGTAAAGGATTAGGGTATAGTTCGTGGAACTGTACATATAGAAGGTGGGGTGACAATAGGATTCCCCCCCATGGGTAGAGATTATGTAAAGTTACATAGAAACTCAGCATTTTAGCCCCTGTGAATGAGAGAAGTATTAAACTGGAACTTACAAGTTAGAGCTGATGTATTAAACAATGACTGATTCTATAATAGGAGGTATTTGATCCCCCGTGCATCTGTTGGTTTCAGAGCTGAGATTTTTTCGAATATTGTGTATGGCATGTCTGTTAATTACGAGTGTCTTAAGATCGTCAGTTAAGGTGATGATTCTTGCACCTTCTGTTAACTCGTTCGAGTATCAGTGTTAACTACTGTTACAAGTAGAAATCATATACTGTTCTTTGTGTGGTTTTGATTTCTAAATTGGGCAGTCCAATTTCCAAAGTATTTTGTGCTCACCCAGGTTCGGAAAAGGATCACATTTCAAGGGGTAGGTAGCCGGCCTAATACAGACATCAATGATTGATTTTACAATACTATTATGTGATTGTATAACTTTATCATTATTCCGAGACTTTCCTTCTAAATTACATGTAGTATTGGAAGTCAGAGATAATGTGGTCTGGGCCGACCCTTTGAGATGTGTGCGTTATATTACCCTTGTTTCAATTTAGGAGTCCAAATTCTTGTTATTCCTTGCAACACCTTCCATACACAATCCAAAATAAGCAAATATGAAGGCCCAAAACCTGTCCATCATCATCTTGGGCCTAAGAAGCATGGAGAGACGACTAGGTAGGTATACTTTTATCTTTTAAATATAACTCTGTAAGCATCCTCAATCGTTTACATTTTGGTATTCTTATCAAAACCCATTAAATTTGAATTTGCATCAGGAAGTCTCAATGCAGTAAAACACTCACAAATTCTTTACTTCAAAAAACTCAAATATTTATCACTCCACCATAAACATTTTACGAGTCATTTAAATTGTTGACTCCGTTGAGGACGGGTGTCTTGAAAGAAATCACAAAAACCCAGGTACCATTTTGTCCCATCTCGAATAAAATAAGGTGTGGGGGCTCCGGACATAGATAGGAACACAAAACAAGAAACCAAACATCAACATCACCGTGAAAAACTAAAAAACAACAAAATCATGTCCGTTAAAAATTATGCTTAATTAATTCTTCACTCTCTATGCTTTGCTTTTTTTCCCAACCATATCTTGTTTACTTGTCAAACAAAAAACAAAAAAGGGGCTGAAGAGGTGGGTAATAAACGTTTCTTGCTTACAACTACACCTAAGTTCAACTCTTACGCTATCAATTCTCTCTCTATCTTTTTTCTCTTTGTTGCTCATAAAAAGTTTTGATTTTTTTTAAATAAAAAGGATAGAAAGATTAGATTTTTTTGCTTTATTTATCTTTATGTGTGTTTTTGAAATTTGAAAGTTATTTATGGAGGTAAGGCAGCAGAAGATGGAAGGAATTCTTGAGGGATTTTCACCTGTTTCTTCAACTCCTGTTTTATGGAAGTCTAGGAAAAGATCTGGTAATACTACTTCTAATTCACCTATCTTTGATTCATTAACTGAAATTTATTACTAGTGAACTTGTTGATTGCATGTATCTACTGTGATTTATTGAAAAATGGAGTTGATTCTTTGTGGGTTGCATGTGGTACAACTAGATCTATTTCTAGAAATGACTAGAAAACATGGGGCGGAGCCATGAATTTAATTTATGAGTTTTGAATTAATAATTTGTACATATTCTATGGATTTAATTTGTGAACCCGTAAGCTCTGCTCCTGCCATGAAAATGATTTTATTGTTTTCTGGGTAAAATTATACTTGACTGAATTTTCTGCTTACTCGGTGGATAATCTCTACAATTTCCTTCTCTTTTTGGAAAAGAGGTTAGGTTGAGGGTAGAGGGTAGTTTTGTCCAATGGTAGCTAGATTCGGTGCGACTTTGCCGACACTTATTTGTTAAGGAATTTGCCGATTACGGTTCCAATATTTTATTTTTGGAAGACTACTCTATTCCACACGGATCTTGTCTAGAAATAGTGAATTGGCCCTGCCTTGTTGACTTTGTATTTTTAAAATGTCCACATATTTTTTTTCCCTTAGTGGACTCCTTAATTTATTTGGAAATTCTTCGAGATGCGTTAGAAGATGAAAGATGACTTGTGGAGCTTTAGAAAGACATTAGCTTTGAATTGTCTAATTAAAAAAGAAAAAGGATCTTTTTTTAAAGAAAGGTTACATATATACAAAGACTCTATAATCATTCATGATTATAGAGGCTCAAAACAAGTAGGTTGAGGTAGATTCTCAAACTCAAATCTGAAAAGTTGTAATCCTGGATCGGATCCTCCTCTGCTTGATAGTTTTTTTGAGAATGATCGTCAAATAGCAGTTTCTTCCCTGATCAACAGTAGAGGATTAGTAGTTAGTGAGCTCTTGAGTTTTGTATGTGGAAATTTCCTAAATTGGAGTAGCATTTCCAACGGCATGTTATTTAAATGCTGGGCTATGCGTATTGGACCTTTGTCAAATCTTTGTATCACTTTCTTCAAATTCTCTAAAAATCGCGGGAAAGAGAAGCAATGGAGCAAGGGAAAGGAACCCATTAAAATGCTATATTACCAGTGTCTCGTATATTGTTTAAGGACACAAGACTGGCTCATGATATTTGAACTTGAACCAGTCAACAATTTTCCTTGAGTCGAAGGTCTATCGGAAACAGTCTCTCTACCTCTCAAGGTAGGGGTAAGGTTTGCGTACACTCGACCCTCCCCAGACTTCACTAATGGGATTACATTGGGTATGTTGTTGTTGTTGAAACAGTCAACGATTTCTGAACATGATATAGTTGTGATGGTCTTTTGTTTGGAGAACATACTTCTGAAATTATAGTCCTGTTTAATGTCATGTTCCGCAAAGATAATAGAGTGATGACTATAAGCATAATCAATACACAGTTCACACAATCATAATTTTGTATATTATACATTTATCATGCTAAGAAAATACTTTGCCTAGTAGCCGGTGTGAAGAACTTGGAAAACCAAGTCACTGGTAAAGCTGACGAAACACCCCAAAAGCAAGAAGAGTCCCCAGCTGATGAAACACCTCAAAAGCAAGAAGAGTCTCCAGCTGATGAAATGATGCAAGAATCCCAGCCCTCAACTGAACTTTCAGAGCGTAGAAAGGCGCTATTTGAACCATTGGTACCGGTTACGAATGCAAATGGTCGAAGGCCGTCAGCTGAAACTTTGCTACCCCCACCAGACTTTGATGCTGCATGTTACCCCAAAGGTTGGCTTGCTGGAAAGAGACGTAAGCTTGTAAATGTGGATGTTGTTGAAAGTATGCGAAGAATCGCTCTACAGGAAATGAATAGAAAGGTGATGTCCTCAAAATTACCATTTGTTTGCTTTTTCTAATCCACATGTTCTGTTTTGGCTAATCATATGACAATGCTGCAGGATCGTGAAATCGATGGTCTGAACGAACAGTTAGAAGCAGATGCTCAGTGCCTGGAACATCTGCAAATACAGCTGCTAGAAGAAAGAAGCAAGCGTGCCGATGTAGAGAGGCAAAATGCTATGTTGCAAAGCCAGATAAATGTGCTTATGAACATGTATCAGGACAACGATGACATTGATGATGACGGTACAAATGATTCTTAATTAGTCATCTTCTTTATTCTTTTGTAGATTTCGTTAGACAATAATAGGACAGATATAGAAGAAGGTTGTTGTTGTGCTTTCAAGATGTAAAATATATATCTGCGAATACTGCCAGTGTATTCGCAATATTATTTACTGTTTAAAAGCTCTACTCCGTGTGTAAGATGTTAGTAGTTCCTTTTATTTGATCTACTATTCCTCATACCTTCTTGCATTTGGCCTTGTCACCGCCTCAAAATCTCGCTATCAACATTTAGAATGATAAGTTTTTAGATACCAGTTAAAGGTATCTTTTGCTAAATTTTTAACACAAAATAATGAAGTACTATTCAAATGACTTGGAGAATACTGTCTATTGCACAAACTAAAATAGAATATGACTATATACATATACTACCTGCACAACATCTAGAAGGGGTTTCATTACCAGTCAAATCCTAAACTGGACACTCTACCTAAATGCCTGCTATATACAAAAGCAACTTCATCATCCTTTTCTGGATGATGATAAGCTAACCAGATTCTATCTAGCTTGGTGATCCGAATCTTCATATATATTGAACAGAAACTGAGGCAACGATGCGATTCTTGGCAGATTGAGTAACAGATCGCCTATCGAGTCTTTTCTTGACATTGACGGAGCTGGATCATTTGATTTATCCACCGATGTAGAAGGATCTTCAACCTTCTTTCCACTTGTTGCTCCGGGAAAGAAACTGATTAGTTCATCAGTTCTCTTGCCTCCAACTGCAACATCATCATAATTGTCACTCTTATGAGCTGTTGCGGGATCCTTCTGAAGAAGACAGCACAGAGAATTGACCCTTGTCATGAGGGATTTCTCATCTGATGCTGGCATATTTTGAGCGTCACTAAACAAGCACCTTGAGATCTCTTCCAGAATCTCCAAGCTTTGGCGTTCATCACTGGACAGGTTTATAACTTCAGACGTTCCCTGCTCAGAAAAACGTTGTTCAAAATGGGTCACTAAATCTTTCATTGACATGGAAGGATGAAGACCAGGCACTCGGATCTGTTCTAGGTTACCGAGGCCTTTCAATTGCTCCATATCTCTACTGACATCTTGAATTGCCCTTGTGTCCATCACTGCAAGTTAAATGACGGTACAGCTAATTAAAAGACATTCACAAAAAGTAAGCCTTAACAATGACATAAATATTTGGAAAAGCAATTAGACTGTTTCAGGATCAGTTGGACTATATCACGCTTATGCGCAACAATGACTCAACTGTAGTAATTTGGATCTGTCCATGGTCTTGGTTACTGCAATTGCTCAAGATATGCTTAAATACTAATTTCAAGAAACCAATGAAAACTGTAGCAGCAGAAAAGGAACGTAATCTCTATAACCACCACAATGCTCTTTCCACCAAGCAACATAAAATTAAGAAAAATAAAGAAGAAACAAATAAGATGCACCAAGCAGACGAATCGAAATTCTCAAAAAGCTCAGTCCTAACCAGAAGAGCATTAATATATAATTACCTGAGCTTGGTGAAGGTGTTTCTGGATGAATGTTTTCCAATCGTCTACTAACAACAAAGTCTTGCTCTCCATTTGAAGAAGAACAATAAGCTCCTGAAGGTGAAGCTGCACCATGCAAGTTGAGAAAGGGGGAGCTTCTCTCATTAGTCAGATTAAATTCTGACTCAGACACATTTGGGTCTTCAAATACTGAAATTCTGGATTCGAAATGTGGAGAATCGAGTGTAATCTCTGGTTGTTGACTTAGGAAATTAAGACGGGGATCACACTGAATAAGCTTTTCAAAATGCTTTCCTAACAAGCCTTGTGGACACTGTAAGTAATGTCGCCTACAAACAAACAAACAAACAAAAAACAATTAAAAAGGGAAGAGAGTTTTAACATCAAAACTGAACCACATTGACATAAATAGGCCTAGCGCCTTCTTAAGCATGCATAAAAACAGCAGTACCATTATGTCAAGTTCACACAAGTACTTAAAAAGTAAATGACATAAGGCCAGTCTGGACGACTGCTGCCTCGAAAATTGGGGGTTAAGGGGCTGCAGCTGAAGTTTATCCCAACCTTAAGGAGGGCGGATTCCAAGACCAATTTATTATTTTATTTTATTTTTACAGAAAGGGGACCCTAAACCATCAAATATTGGCGAAAATATATTACCTTTCAGTCTCATTGAATTCACTTTAGCCAACATCAAACATTGGAGAAAATATATTACCTTTCAATCATGACACGGGTAGAATAATCAACAGATTAGGTAGGCAAGGGTGTGGTCTAGTGGATGAAGTGGGTGACCGAGTTAGTGGGAGGTATCAAGCAGCCCAGACACCATAATTATAGGCGACAGATGACTACTTGGGGGTGTTGGTGGGAGGTAGCAAGAAGGCCGGACACCACGGTTATTTAAAAAAAACAACAGATGAGTACTTGGGGAGTTGGCGTCCCCGAAAAACAAGGAAATTTAGTAAAGGCAACTACTAGTAGTGCTGGTTCATAAACAGAGCAAAGAAAAATTGCGAACAAGTAAAAATAAGACCTGAAACATACTTGTGCATGCTAGCCTGTCCTCCAGTAAAATCAGATGTTGCTTGCCAAAGAGTGTGCTTCCTAGGTTGTGGATTCGTCTCCCTGAAGAAATGAGGTTGTCTTGATAGCTGCAAAACAAGAATCCTTTAGTACTTTCATCACCTTTAGGGAGTATTTCGGAAGTATATTCGCCAATTCAGTGGCAGGAAACAGTTTCACAATAACAACAACAAAAGAGATGGTCCATCACCACTTACCACTACATCTAAAGTTCCAGGTCCATCATCAGGGTAATTTGCCTTCAAACCCATAATATCTGACCACTGGATTTCGATCTTATTCTTGAGACCACCGTCAAGGACTTCCCAAACAAGTTTATGCTTCGCAAAGTAACATTTTGCCACTAGATCCCCTTCATATCTTGACATGTACTGCAGATAACAACACAATTCCAATCACTTCTAGCACTTCTAAACTTCAATTTATACATTAAGATCACAAATAACACTCTAAACTAAAACATCTATATTACCTCCCAGCTCCCAATTCTCAGAACTGTGCCTGGAAAGTTCGAAGCCTTGAGTTTTTCAATTATTCCAGAGTTCCCCTTCTGCTCCTTCTTCCCCTGATCTCCACCCTTGGGGTTGCTCCCCTGAGAAAGCTTCATCTGGATCAAATCCAACAGTGATGGGCTCTTCCTTAGCCTCAAACCTAACGGACTGGGCTCATCAAGCGGGTTGTACTGCGAAGGCGGTACTGGGAAACCATCAGCTCCTACAACTAATTGCTGCTGTAGAAAAAAAGATACGCGATTCAAATCAGCTAATCATACAATGAAGTTCATAGGAATCACCCTAAAACAGTATAAAAGGCTAGCTGATTCAATTAAGCTAATCATACAATAAACTTCATAGAAATCACCCTAAGCAGTATAAATGAGCTAGTTGGTAATAACACATAAATAAGAATAAATCTACTACTTATACCCAATTTAACCAACAATCACTCTTCTACAGAATTTTTTAATATAATCTCACCGTTACCTTTTTATATGAAACTCATCTCTCTTTGATCTGTTACACCTTTCTATATTTATACACTCTTCAATCCTAAATCTATTGAGTTTAAGAGTTATTAAACCATCAAGTCTCTAAACAGGAAACTTCAAGTAACTCTATTTAATAAGCATTAATTGATAATCTACAATACATGATAAATCACCGGATTAATTAATTAACTTAAATCCTTAATCTTATCATTTTTTTGCAATTGATTGCCCTTTTTTTTTTTTTTTTACAAAAATAGCAAGCAAAGCATAAACACAGAATCTGTAGAGAATCGAAACAGCAAAGAAGCACAAAAATAGCATCTCCAGAAAAAAGAACATACTTGTAGAGAAGAGGAAAGCTTGGATCGCTTGTTGAGTGGGCCGTATGCTTCATCCAAAGCATCTTCAAATTCCAGCTTCACCGCTGCGTTCTTCCCTTTATGCCACTGTAACTCCGGCGACTCTTCCATGGTGGTTCTCATCAATTGAACCATAGTTGAAAACCCGAAGAATTAGTCCAAAAACAGAAATATCTAAAACCCCTTTGTATTGTATATGAACAAGAGAAGAGAAATCAATATTCGTTTTTACCCTTATAATTATATATATATAATAAAATGACAATGAAGCTTCCACTATATATTATTCTATAAAAACAGAAAACACATGTCGATTACACGCGCTTGTAATATACTCTTTCTGGGGTGAGCTGGAGTCACGTGAGAAGTTTTGGATAAAATGCGTGACGGGGCATAAATTCGGGAAGGTTCGGTTTTCGGCTAGTGGGAACGGCTGCGATAAGGGGTAAGATGACACGTGGAAGAATCTAACGGTGGATGACACGTAAGATGCTGAATCGGATTTATTGGATGGGCTGCGTAGTGGATAATGTTTTGAACGTATTGTTTTTTATTTTTTTATTATATTTTTTTTGTCGGGTTGTGGATGACGGAATAAACACGCGTGTATCTACTTTCTACTTTTTTTTCAATTTCAATATTCATATTACGGCGGCTTTAGAACTCACGCGCTGTCTTTTTAAGACCAATTATGAGTGAATTTATTTGACTGTTCACTTACTATAATTACTTTTTAATTTGTTATATTATTTTCCTTTTATATTTTCTTATTATTCATTTTGATACTAATATTTCCTAAGTCGAGGATCTATGAAAAATATATTATCTACTTATAAAGGTTATTTTCTTTCCATCACTCTTGAATATGTTAGTCTTGTTAATTGTTGATTTATTTTTAGAAATTGTAAGTTTATAATTTCTGATTTATATGCTATAAGAGAAAAATGAAGTTTTTTGAAATTTGTGTAAATTATTTCATCAAGGATTGAATGAAAAGAATTTTTCTTTGATATTGATTAAAAAGGGAAAAAACGTTACGTAAATTGATAGAGAGAAAGAGTATATATAAACAATGAATTATAGTATTAAACTATTAGCATATTTTTTTCCCTTTATATCAAGTGGGTTTTTAATTTTATTACTATAAATAAATGAAGTCTTTTGAAATTTGTGTAAATTATTTCATCAAGGATTGAATGAAAAAAAAATTCCTTGAAATTGATTAAAAAGGAAAAAATGTTACGTAAATTGATAGAGAGAAAGAGTATATATAAACAATGAATTATGTTAAACTATTAGCATAGTTTTTTTCCTTTTACATCAAGTGAGTTTCTAATTTTATTACTATAAATAGACGAAGTCTTTTGAAATTTGTGTAAATTATTTCATCAAGGATTGAATGAAAAGAATTTTTCTTTAAAATTGATTAAAAAGGAAAAAAAATGTTACGTAAATTGATAGAGAGAAAGAGTATATATAAACAATGAATTATAGTATTAAACTATTAGCATAGTTTTTTTCCTTTTATATCGAGTGGGTTTTTAATTTTATTACTATAAATAGACGAAGTTTTTTGAAATTTGTGTAAATTATTTTATCAAGGATTGAATGAAAAGATTTTTTTTCTTTGAAATTGATTAAAAAGGAAAGAATATTACGTAAATTGATAGAGAGAAAGAGTATATATATACAACGAATTATATTAAATTATTGGCATAGTTTTTTTTCCTTTTATACCAAGTGAATTTCTAATTTTATCTATAAATAAACGAAGTCTTTTGAAATTTGTGTAAATTATTTCATCAAGGATTGAATGGAAAGATTTTTTTCTTTGAAATTGATTAAAAAGAAAAGAATGGTACATAAATTGATAGAGAGAAAGAGTATATATAAACAATGAATTATATTAAACTATTAGCATAGTTTTTCCCTTATATATCAAGTGAGTTTCTAATTTTATTACTATAAATATACTTATAGGAATTATATTATTGACGGTTCAACAATGTTAACACTATTAACCAAATTTTACCTATTATAATGATTAATGAGTTAGTTCCCAATTAGAGTATAGTTTACTCGTTGTTACCTTAAACAGTTTAATCTGATTATATTAACATTTTACAATATCAATACGTAAAATTTAATTCTTCTTGAAACTCATTCCCTTGTATTAATTAGATAAACTCATAATTTAAGTTTCAATCTCAGTTCATAATTCTTCACATACCACTTTCTTATTATAAAATTAATGTTTTAGTTAGTGTCCCAATATTATTGACAGTTACTTTTTATACCTCATCACAACTTTAAAATTAGATTAGATTATGCCCCATTTTTATTTAAAAATTTACTTGTATACCATCTTCTTTTAAAAAAGATCTGATTATGTTAATAGTATTTACTGTCAATTCATAATTTTTTAATTTTTTTTCAGTAAAAAAAAATATCTTTGCACATACACCTTAACTCTAAATTAAGTTGCAATCTCTCTCCATAATTTCCAATTCCACTACTCACCAGTCACCTACCATCTACACTAAAAAAAAATATATATATTTCTTGTCTTCTCACTACTTTTTTAATCATAAAATATACGTGGCAATAAAGAAACATAATATAATATGAAAGCACGTATCACGTTGTCTAATCAAATTAGTAAAGATTATTTAACGAGAGAGAAAAAAATAAAAATAGGAATGAAGCTAGGCCAAGTAAACCAAGTTGGCCTAGTTGTCTTTTACCAAGTTGAAGTGCCCAAATTAATTGCACATGCAACAACTATTACTATATATTATTGATATGCATCAAATTCAAACAATTTATCTCGTATTATAAAGATTCATCATAAATTAATTAATTATTAATATATCGTGATTATTTTTCTTTATCTGATTTGGAACCGACAATATCAATAAGTTCACACATATTATTATGTAAAATATGTACATGAATACTTCTAAACAAATTTGTAATAATATATATATCGTGTCTTATATATAGAATATAGAGACTTTAGCAAAAGAATATAAAACTTCATAAAGATATTTTTTTCTTGTATTAATAAATAATACTGAGAATTTATATAGGCATTCCAATTCCTCGGGCCACTAAAATGGGCTACATAAAACGTAAAGCCTCTGCCGAGTGGGCCCATTGATTCCTCTCAATTTTACCGGCCCATATTATTATGAACCTGTACATGTTCTATTGACCAGAACTTTTCACAAGTTGTCGGGATAATTATTTAGTAAATGATTTTTTTTTAAAAATTCTGTTGCGACATATATATTTCTTCTAGAGTATCGTTTTTAATTATTATAAGCATATTGAAAATCTTAAGTAAAAACGTGTTAGACTATGGTAAGTCAGACGACAATCAACAATTCTATATATAAGCTAAAAAATAAGGATAAGATCTGCATAGGGCCTAAAAAACAAGTATTTGTGTAAATTAATCAGCCTCTCTATTGACCAAGTTGTGACAAACTCTTGATAAATTAGTTGTTTTTGATTATTGATGGAGTCAACATGACCCATAATGACTTTACCAAAGATACAAGTTGCCTAGTTGTTATTAGAACAATATGATAGCAACTTAGAGATGCGTCCAAAATGATAGCAAGCTTAAGATTAGTAGGTAATTATTGGATGAGAGCGTTAGTTGATCATGATGAATGAAACTTTCAAGAAATCATGATTAACAAGTCAATCAAGGAAAAATAATCTTTCCTTTAGACCATGATCTCTTAGTTCATGTATAATTAATTACCCTAACAAAGGTGGACCTAAGTGAAAAGGAGGGGTCATCGAACCTCGTTAACTTGAAAAATAATTTTTTTTCTTCATATATGTTGAAAAACGACTTATATATTTGATTAGACATCCTAAAATACAAAAATCGATTAGGCTAATTGTCAAATTTGTTGGTTAGCGCCTAAGCTCTCATGTGATGCCCCCTACGTAATTCAATTCTCAATTGTTGCATTCCTCGATTATTTTGTATAATCAGATGTCTTTTTTAAAATTTTGAATTGTATATGCAAATAAGTAAATAATAAATACGATAGAAACTATAGTCAAGGTGATATATCAATATAACCAACATCATAATGAAAACAAAATGATATTGCTTCTAGGATTGGAAAATAGGCCTGATTTCAAAAAACTACATATACAATAATTATAAATAATAGCCTGTTCAAACCCGTGAACTCACACCGCTACTTTGAAGGCCAAAAAAAAAAAAGTTATATATTGCAAGTTGCTTTTAGGTATAAAAATGTAGACATCTTTCAAGTTGCCAAGTTTTTATTATTATTTGGGGTACAGCTTTATTTGCTTCCATTTCTTTTTCAATAATAATATATTATGTGATCTGTCGGGGTCTATATAGTTGGGTGGGGTTTGGACTCTATAATTAAAAAATTAGTAGAAGTGAAATTATTGTTTAAAAACTTATCTGGATTAGACTCAATTCATTTGATTATTGATGCAAGAAATTCTACTATACTTTTTTGTTATTCACAATCCTAATACTTTGCTTTAATGAGATTTGTATATAAGTGTATATTGATATCAGCCTATCTTTAGCTCGTTTGATTAAATTTCTGAAAAGGTGAAAGCGTATTTTATTTTAAAAAAAATATATCTTATTCTAAAGAGTCGAGATAGTTGGCAAAACTTTTAGAAGAAAAAAAATTCTTTTTGAGTAGCTATGAAAATTTATTTTCAGAAGCTGAAGAACTATTTTTTTTTTTCCATAAGCACTCCGGGAATCTTGGCTACTTACAATTGTTGGTGTAATATTGACTAAAATACTTTTCAACTTAAATTGCTATTTCCAAAAATACTTTTCTGCAAAAAACAATAATTTTCATATTATATTTTGAAGGTTTGACCTTTCATAGTGAGTGTATTGATTAATATCCATCTTTTATAGTTAGTATACGTTATTAATTGATAACCTATAAATTAGTTGATATAACAAAAAAGTACCCTAACAATGTATACAACTTAAATGGAAATAATAAATAGCTACAAGCCTACAACTACATGTTTGACAATCAATTTTTGCCTATTCATACTAGGAAAACTTTGCAAGAAAGCTACCCTCAAAAATATTACGATTCGTGTAGGATCTTCCAAAAATTTCAACCCCTCTTGTTATGTCCAAATCACTTAGGGTCTATGCAACTCTGATTATCCAAAAATATTATCTCATTCATATAGGATATCTTTCAAAAATCTGCTATTTTTGAAAAATTAATGCATCCGAGGTGAATTTGGACTGAATTTAGATGGATATATCAAAACGGGTTGAGTTATTGATCCTCCAGTTACTAAAGCTGAAATGAGTTGGGCTAAAATATGAGTTATAACCCGACTCGATCCACCCAACTTTTACTAAGTTTTATAATTTTATTTGTTCTAGTAGTATAACTTTTTAGTATCTTATAAAATCATTATTTTTGTTATTATAATTATATATAACATATCAAATTTAAAAAAAATATTTTGACTAGATTTCTAATTAATTTATTTGATAAAAGGAAGTGTGTACATTGTCGCACTCCCGGCCTTTCAATAGTGCTTACAGGACAGGCAAAATACAACAGAACGACAACCGGTGAGTGATTCTCCACTAGATGGGGAACTGGAGATGGACATCTCAAAGTGACCTACATGTAACACCACCAAGGCATGAGCTAAATATCAGTCCAAACTTTGAGTTGCGAGCTAAGCTAATGAATAGACAAGTTGATAATCAGCCAAAACTTAAACGAGTAAGGCGAATTATATTATAATCTCATGAATTAATTTTACCATCTCTACCTCCGATGACATTTTAAAGGAATCCGAGCAACATACACCCCATTGATTTGGACATAAGAGAGCCCCCACATTGTGTCCACCCAAAAATGATCCGAAAGGAAGCCACTTAGCTTTATATGCAGTATAGTCAGTACGTTTGGTAAGTTGTGACAGTTGATTCCCTTCCCCCTCAAAGGGGTGAGTCCTTATCCATGACATGTCTATAGACCAACCAATAATATTATTCATTCACAATAACCCTCATGAAAGCTAAGTCCACAAAACTCCTAACCAAAAAAAATCACTTTCTTTTTCTCCCCCTGAGTATCTGCACATGAATTTCCAATAATTCATCATGCGTTTGTGGGGTCCCCTTCACCCCCTCCCCCACCCCATGCCTAACTCCATAAGAATCTCATTCTCTCTAACTCTTTTTTCTTCATATCTATTATAAACCTTTGTTGTGTATGTTCATCTATAGAGAGCTTTAAAACAATGTCACTTTGTCAATATTCCATTGTATTTGCTCTTCTTTTTGTAGGAGCATTTGGTCATGGAGATAATGAACTATTTCTCCCACTCAAAACACTTCAAAAGATACATCAGAAACATAATGTGCCAAGTTGTTCATCTCAAAAATCAAGTAAGTCTAGTGCAAAAACAACATTGTTTATATATTGTATTGAGATATGGTTATTATCAAACTTTCTTGGGATCTGCTATCATAGATTTAGCTATTTTTCTCTGTTTTTCTCCCATCCTTATAGACTTAAACAGTATGTGATTTTCCAGGGAGTGAAAATGGAGCAATAATATTGGAAATGAAGCACAAAGATTACTGCTTTAGATCAAGAGGTGACTTGAACAAAAGGCTGCAGAAAAGGATGCTAGCTGATGATATTCGAGTTCGTTCGATACAATCTCATATCAAGAATATCAGTTCTCAACAAGTTGAGGCTTTATCAAAGGCCAGTACTCAAATTCCTATCAATTCAGGTGTTACAATGCAGACTCTAAATTACATTGTTACTGTGACATTAGGCGGTCGAACTATGACAGTGATTGTGGATACAGGAAGTGATCTTACTTGGGTTCAATGCCAACCTTGTAGATTGTGTTACAATCAACCAGAACCACTTTTCAACCCCTCTATTTCTCCTTCTTTTCAAACAGTTGCATGCAATTCATCAGCCTGTCTGTCTCTTGAATCTGCAACCGGGAATTCAGGATTGTGTGGGACTAATTCACAAACTTGTGGTTACCTTGTAAGTTATGGAGATGGATCGTATACGAAAGGTGAGCTTGGACAGGATCATTTGGTTCTTGGAAAAACTTCAGTTGACAATTTTGTTTTCGGATGTGGGAGGAATAATAGAGGCCTGTTTGGTTTAGCTTCAGGTCTTATGGGACTTGGAAGGAGTGATCTTTCTTTGATATCTCAAACTTCTGGTGTGTTTGGAGGTGTTTTCTCCTATTGTTTGCCTTCAACTGAAGCAGAGTCCTCTGGTTCACTTATATTTGGTGGTGATCCTTCAGTTCTCAAGAATTCTACACCAATCTCTTACACTAAAATGGTTCCAAATCCACAGCTTTTTAGCTTCTATTTCCTCAATCTAACTGGAATGACTATTGGTGGAGTTTCTGTTCAAGATTCAAGTTTTGGCAAAACTGGATTTCTCATTGATTCGGGCACGGTTATCTCAAGACTCCCTCCTTCCATTTACAAAGCTGTCAAGGCTGAGTTCTTGAAACAATTTTCAGGTTACCCTTCAGCACCAGGTTATTCAATTCTTGACACTTGCTTTGATCTCTCTACATATGAAGAAGTGAACATTCCCACGATAATAGTACATTTCGAGGGCAATGCTCAGATGGAAGTTGATGTTGCTGGAGTTTTCTATTTTGTGAAGAATGATGCATCTCAGGTCTGTTTGGCACTGGCAAGCCTGCAATATGAAGGTGAGATTGGAATTATTGGAAATTTTCAGCAGAGAAACACAAGGGTCATATATGATACAAAACAGTCACAAATTGGATTTGCAAAAGAAACCTGCAGTTTCATGTAGATGAAAGAAAAAAGGTAAGGCCAACAACGACTCATTGGCGATAATATCTTAGCTTAACATAGATAACTATTTGAGTTTTATCTACTATGTAGGAAAATACAGATATTATGGGTGTTTAATTAAGTGTAAAATATCCCATAAACTTCTCTTCATGATGTAACACTTCCAATCATTTTATAATCTGTGAAAACTGTATGTATAAACTGTGTTGACCCTTATATTACATACAAGGCTGAGAATAAAATAACAACTATGAAAAGCCTACGTAATTACACTTCTAAAGATAAAAAAACTGATAAGTATAATAAATATGAAAACAAAATAAAAGAGTCTTACAAGTAACAAGAGTTCTATAGATAACACGAGTCTTAAGATGCTAGCCGTTATTACTATGTACAAAGAGAAGAAGATGATGAAATTTTGTTTTGTGTGACAGAAAATATTGACAGCAAAAGAAAACAAATTGACATATTCTTTACAAGCATATAAAAACAGGCATCAGGCCCACAATAGAATGTCTCGACAACTGAGCCTGTCCTTTCATAAGAAAAAACGAACATATAATAATTTTTTAAAGACAGAAAGAGATAAAATAAGATTTTAAAGTGGTTAATCCCACCAGTCAAAAAATGATTCCTTTTTCTACTCGAAATCACAAACAAGGCCACACCCAACCAACAGTGACGGATTCAGAATTTCAATTAAGGGGTTGAAAAAACCTTTAATCTTACATTTAGGAGGTTCAAAATCAATATATAGACATAATTTTTTTTAAAAATACCTTAAATATATATAACGTAACTTTTTGCCAAAGGGTTCGGGTGAATCCCCTAGGGTTGCTCTAGGTCCGCCCCTGCCAACCATATTGGCACATTTCAATTCTTGAGCTGGATTCCTTGATATTACAAGCTACAATAACAACAATTACGCCTCGGTCTCAAACAAGTTAGGATCGGCTATATGAATCCTCAGTTAAGCTCACTCACGTTGCCGGTCTCAAGCCCGGAAAAAGGCTGGCAGACGGCAGCCAGCTTAAGATATTACAAGCACTTTTTTAAAAATAATTACAAGGTCATTTGTAACATCAAACTAAGCTAAAACCATACCAGATAAATATAATTTTGCTTGGTCTGCAATCTCTGTAGATTCGTCTTTCTTGTACAATCTCTGTCATGCTGCTAGAAAAATAGCAGCAGAGAGACAACATATTGTGACACCAGAATGATGTTTTCCCTGTCATTGCACTTATGAATCCACTAAATGCTAATCGACATTGGTCACCAGAGGAGCCATCTCCAGTTTTTGAGTGTCCAAGTTATCGTCGCCCTTTTTTGAGTTATCGTCACTCTTTTTTGTCTTCAACATCTCAGTTGGTAGAATAGAAGCACTGGGATCACTATTTGGCACCAAAAACAGAATGCCAATTGGAAGGACTCTCGAAAAGCTCCGGATCACTATTGCTAACCAGAGGTTGTCAAATTGAGTTCTTGTGACATTCAAGGTGTGAAGTAACAGGCCTCCAGCCCAGGATGCTGTGAGACTGCCAACATGATCAATTGACATTAGCAACGCGAAGAAAGTTCCTTCAATGCCAGAAGGGCAAAGCTTTGAACTGAGTACAAGAAGAGGCATCCATCTGAGACGCCCAATCATATGAGAAATTGCTGCATCACATGCAGCAGCAACATAATCAGGGATGCCAAACTGCAAGTTTACTCGGGACACCAATATCAAATCTAGCAGTCCTGAAGCACCATATAATAGCTGTGACCAAAAAAGTACGAAACGAAAAGGATGGTTTCTAAAAGCATTCTGGTAAAGGAGAACTCCAAGAAGATATCCTACTGCACCGACAGAGGATATGGTCCCTACAATCTCCTGCAAAAATGTCGAAATGGATTTATATACTGTGGTTAACATGTTATTTTTCAACTACATAAGTAGAAATAAGGGATTTGCAAAATCTATAGCAAGACAAGTCAGGTCTTGAATCTTTTTGAATCACAAGGTTATCCCCAAACAACGTTGAAAAGATAAAATTCATATACCTTTGAGAACAATGGGCCACCCTTTGCATCTGTATACCAGTAAAACATTCCCTCGTGAATATGCAAACTCAATGCAAGAGAAATGTACATGTATAGACATGGTCTCCACACACTCTCACATTTCAGTGCCATCCACATAGCCTTACAAGCATCCAAGAACTTTTGACTTACCTGTTGCAGAAACATACCTTAACAAAAAAAGTATAAACAATCAAGAAGTATTAAACTGCGCAAAGGGCAGTACGAGGTTCAAATATACCTGCCTGTATGCAACATTGTGTATAAAGGGTTCATGCAGCATTATTCCTACCAAAATGACCAGAGCAGCTGGAATGCTTAAAATTCCGAATACCCCCTGCCAGATAACATCTATAAGGAGACAAAGAAATATCAAGCCACAAAAGAAAATGACCAGTAATTCAGACTACTCATGCAGCAACATCATTAAGTTAAGCCAAAAATTCTTATGGATACAGACTGCCCCAAATTTGAATGTAAATAGTATATTTCGATATTCTTAACAAACCAATAAATCTGAATAATATCCAGTGGTTTCATCTAACAGGGAAAAAATATTCAAGAAGATTCACTGGAAAATCAAGAACAATTGCTCAGGCTTGATAAATGATTAGCAAAATGCAAATTGAAGCAGAAGCAATAGTCCAACGACAATAATCAAAATAAGTCAGAGATAGCAAACCTTAGATCCAATTAGATGAACCAAAAAGCCACTGATAGTGAACCCAATCAGTTGCCCCACTGAAGAGCTCACTCCACACAAGCTTTGCATGTCACTGGCAAGAGAAGGGTGGCTTATGCTGTTCTCTGTCACACAGGCATCAACAGTAACATCTGCTACTGCTTGCGCTGCACTGGCTCCCGTTAGGCACAACAAAGCAGATGCAAGTTGTAGTTTGTGGTTGAGTGACAGACTGAGCATGGAAAAAGCACCAAACAAACCTAAAGAACAAAGGGAGGTAAGTCGAAAGGAATTTTTTTTTGACTACTCGACATCTGGAAATTGGATACTGTAACTCTTCAAACCAACTAAAGGGTATCAGTCAACTATTTATTTGGGCTTATTTTATTCCGACACTATACAATACGCCTTTTAAGAAAAAATAGGAATCCTCTATATCCATTCTGTTCTCTCACATTTATGGAATTGGTGTTCTCTTGTAATCTATATGTATTCCTTAAGCATCAAAAAAACTATCTTCCTTCAATCACAGTCTTGTTTCCTTTCCCTACATTTTCCTCACCGCTGGTCAAACGCTAGTGTCTTACGCAGATTTTTCCAGCAGGTTTATTTCGGTGTTTCTTTGCTTAGATGAAACCATCCCAACAGAAGTACAGATACACCGAGAACTGCAATACAATTTTTAGCAGAAACACAACAACTTCCATATAACTGATTTGCTATGATGATAGTAAGCAATCAAATATTTTAGCAACCAATACTGTTAAGCTGGTTTACATAACACTGCCAACAAATATTTTCTTGCTCAGACTTTTGAACAAGTCAAACTGTCTAAGGAGTGGCAGCAATAAGAAAGTTTGAATATCCCTTTACTACCACAGCTAATGCAAAGCTAACCAATGAAGACTAAGATTGAGTATTATTCCTATATGTTATATAGATTAAAGCTTAACTAAATGATTTAGAGTACAAATACGGCTTCGTCTGCCATCAGAAAACTCTACCTGGCCAGGGATTTATGTTAGTTGTTACGTTTAGCCTTTGGTTAGTCACTTTACTAATACTTAACGAGAAGCTACAGTTTATTTTTACTGTCAGTATTCTTAAGTCACAAAGGAGAAGTTTTGAGTTCAACAAGAAGAAACTGGATTGGGAAAAGGCCATTAATCCTATAAGTTAAGGGAAGACATGTGATTTCAACATTTCCATTCAGAAGCTATTGGTCTGAGCAAACAAACCTAAATGTTCATAACTTAGGGTGTATTCGGTTTGGAGGAAAACTTTTCCAATTTCTCCATGTTCAGTTGGTCAATATTTTCTCTAAGAAATTAAGTTACTTAGAGAATAATTTGTATTTGTCTAAATTATATACAAATGTTATAAAATAATATGTTTTGCTTACGTACCGAACACAAGAATATGAAAACTCCGAATTTGGAAATCACAAAAAGGAAAAAAAAACCAGGACAAGAAATAATGGCATATAAATGATTAACCCAAAGAAACATGAAAACAGAGAGATATATACAAATAGAAAAGAAAATCACAAAGGACAACAAACAAATGGCTCAGTCAAACATGATGATTCACTTCAAGAAACACAAAATAAGAAAAGAAACGTACAAATACAACAAATATCATTAATGTTAACATCAATTATCTTAAACAAAAAATACTTAAATTAGCTCTTAATGCCACCACCAAAAAAACACATTCTTGAAAACATACCAGCAAGAATAAAGTATGGCCTCCTTCTATATCCACTAATTGGAAGAGTATCTGTTAAAAGGCCCCAAAGGGGTTTCACAATCCAAGGAATTTGAATTATTCCAGCATAAATTTGAGCCTCAGAAGGCTGAAGCTTTTGCTCATCCTTCATATAATACTGAGTACTAATCTTACTTAACCCTAAACTCATTCCTTGATTAATACCATAAATAATAACCACACCAGACACAAAACTCCAGTGGAGTTCATCACATAACATTCTGAACCAGTTATATGGCTTCAAAATTAGCTCCAAGATTCTATCTTTTTGGTTCTTGACTTTGGGAAATTGGCCCTCTAATGGAAATTCATCTTCTTGGCCCGTGGCCATTATTCAACTAGTAATTGTTATTGAGTAATTTCATAAGGAAGTAAGATCTAGATCAAAAATGAAATTAGTTTGCAGAGTCAACGGGAAATGGAAAATCAAGTAAAGAAGTAGACATGAGCAGAAAAATATAAAAAAAATTATTTGTCCTCCTTCCCTCGGTTTGCAACGTTCTTCAAGCATAGCTTAAAAAGTTAATTACTCCACATTAGTGGCGGATTCAGAATTTTTCATGAATGTTCATCTGCCACTTTGGATAAAGCGCTCGTGACAAAGACATCCCCTACCCAAGAGACTCGAACCCGAGGCCTCTTTTGAGTCCTCTTAGTTAAGAATAAAAGAGTACCTACTGCTCTGCCGCAATCATTGTTGTTATTATGTTGATACCTAAACTATTATCATATACTCAATTAATTATGTTTTAACAGGTAAACAATGATAGTTCATGATTCGAAATCAAGAGCTCTAATTTAAGACGAGCTGCCTTATTCATTGTTTCTAATTTTTTTTAAAAATAAAACTATCAACTTTATGGTTCCAGAGAATCTAAATAAGTCATTATTCTTCTCCGATCTTGATGGCCCAACCGAAATCAATATCGAAATTTAACGTATGAAACAATAGCCCTCCTCAAAGACCCAAGTAACGTTCTTTAAATATTGGAAATAATCTAAAATTTTCTCCAAATGAAAAATATGTTTCTTAAAATTAATTTTAAACTATCTAAAATATATATCATGTACCAAAAAATATCATCTAAATTTTATGATTTTAAAAATGCCAGGTCATTTATAAAAGAATATTTTAACTAAAAAACTAAATTATTTTCTTAAAAAAACTATACGTACTTGGATATATATATATCAATTATCTATTTTAAAAAATAGGATAGAAATTTGGTTAACGTCCAAATTAAAACGATGGATAAATATCTTCCACCCATGATTAGATGCTCGTATAAATAGAATTTTGAAACCCTATTGAATATTTAGATACTCCACTTAAGCGTCTATTTTATTAATGACCAATGCCCTGTTTTTTGTCTACTTATTAAAGAGACGTAGCTAATAACGCGAGTATTAATCTTAATTAAATTCGTTTGGCCGCCCACATATACCGCTTCTGATGGGCCAACTTTTGCCATAATATGGTCACAAAAAGAGCCCAAACTACACAAATTTCTCTCGTGTCGAGCATGTCAAGTGTGAATCTCATCACAACTTCAATAGAAATGGACTTGTGATTTTACGATTTATTGAGATTACTGTTTATAACTAAATGAGATGATGTATCAGTTGTTAACTAATTTACATAATGAATACTCAAGAACATGCGCCGAAAGCTTTTTTCAACATTTGAATCGAAAGCGTTTAATAAAAATACATTATCATGTGTTTAGGTGCTCAATTGAAGCATATCGTAATTTGAATGTCCAAATGAAATATATTAACAAATTTAATAGGTGATCAATGTATGCTGCCTCTTCTTTTTCTCTGAAAATTGTAATATCACAATCATTGATTTGTGAAGTGTTATTCCATTCGTTTCCTTTTGTTTGTCTTACTTTCTTTTTTAGTAAGAATATCTCTTTTCCTTTTTCGGCAAGTCTTTAAATCCAACTACATGTTTAAGATCTAAGATTAAAAGACATTTTGGTAAATTCAATATATCTTCAACTTTAAATCATAAGATTTAAAATTTTTCTGTACTTTTAAAAATTTCGTGCTAAATTAAAATCAGATAAACAAATTGAAACGAAAGAAATATAATAGATATATATATAACTTATGGTGTAAAATTTTTTAAGTTTGACTTTATAGGCTTGCTTAGCTCAGGATAGGACTGGTACACAATATATCAAACCTAAAGTAGCAGGAAGCAAAGTGGTCCCACAAATCTTGGTTAATTATAGATTTATTAAGCTATTAATGTATAAATTTAATAATTTCAGGAGTCTCATACGGAATTAATAGAGAGTGGCTAGTTAAGTAGGTGCTCCTACTTTACTTACATCCGCAAACTCTACAACTAACTCTGATTAATGGATCTTAATATTTTTTGCTACTTTTTTCTTTGTTATATCAAATTTAGTCCTAATATTTTCATGTTTCTTGCATTTTGCTTCAACATAGTAATTTCACTTTCAACTTTCCTCCCGCTCCCCCTCCCCCTCCCCCCTACTCTCTTCGTTCACTTTTACTTATCTCCTTCAATAAAATAAATAAAACATACATATATAAATTCAATTGATATAGTGTTTGTACTAATTCAAACATACTATTTCCAAAGTCATCATTTAATTTTTCTCAAAGAAAAAATGAAACAATTTTTAAAAAATTAAGTGTGAGATATGGAATGTTCATGCAATAATAAGAAACGAATTTTGAACTTAATTTAATTTCAAAAGTTTAAACGTTTGTGAGATGATGATCGTTAAAAATCACATGAAAAAGACCAATATTTCCTTTTTTTGTTCAAAAGTAATAAATTATGAGGTTATTGAGATTTTTTTTTCTTTTATAACCATTTGGGAATTCAACAATCCCTTATGCCCACCATTTACCATTTAGAGCATTAATATAATTATAGGGATTCGATATTGGGTAAGCTAATAATTGGATAAGCATGACTTCAATATTATGATAAGATTTTTTTAATGTTTACTCAACTTTAAAAATCAGTTCATAAGTTAAAAGTGAAAATGATCTAAAGTGATACAAAGAGATCAATTTCTCTTTACTGATATAAGACTTCAACACCCTTCGCAAGTTCAAGACTGAGTATGTAGAGCATGAACCAATAACATTGTTTTTAGAAAAAGCAATGTCCAATACATTAATTATTAGAATTGTAGTATTACGAACTTGAATCAAATCCCTAGAATGTGTATTATTTGTTTTAAATCGAGAAACCAAACTGAATCGAATCATTTCTTGTTATTTGACTTTGTTTCATATTTAGGATTTACGATTTTTTTATTTGATTAAAATTTCAAAACATAAAAATTGAAAACAACAACAAATTATTTAATATACATTATGTTTATATATAACACATTTCATTCTTCGATGCATGTTCAATAAAAAAATCAATTAACATTAAATAATACCCACATTTTATTTTAATTATAACATTAGGCATGTACATTTAATCTTATTGACTTGTTCTATTATGGTTCAGCATAGATTAAGATTATTTGACTATTTCATCAAACATATATTGCTATCTTTTTAGTGGTGTCCACTATTTCAATAATATGAATCTATTTCTTAAAAAAAATATTTAGGAGATTTGATGTAATCACTTCTGATTCTTTATAATATAATTATCCTTTTTCAACATTCAAATATAACTATTCTAATATAAGAAAGCGGCAGAATAATCGAAAAATCAAATCAAAGCAAAAAGAGAAAAATCAAATCAAACTAAAATGCATTATATTTTTTTTCAAAATCAAAAATCAAATAATATAAAACTAAATCGAGAAACATATACACACCCTTGAAAAGGAGAGAAAAAAGGATATAAATTTGGTAGAACTAAAAATACTGCACCTAATTTTAAACCTAAAATTAAAGAGGGGCATGAGAAATAAAATTAATTTTTTTAAAAAAAAGTTTAAATCTGATTGAGTAAAAGGATATATATAAATCAAGGCAGAAGAAACGGAAAGGCCAAATCTAATCTGAAGAATATACATACACACACACAAAAATAAATAGAGAAACAACAACAAATAAAACAGAGAGAAAAAAAAAAATTGAAGACAAGCACAAAGTAGCTAACACACAAAAGGGCCTGCTGCCACTGCTTATAAACAGAAACGGGCAATCACCATTTCCTCCGCCGGCTTTTCTCCTCTGTTTTGTCCCCTTCTTTATTCCTCCATATATATATATCTCCTTTTTTATTGGAGAACGAAAAATTCCTAATTAATACTACTATTGTTTTCTTCACATTTTAATTTGATGGCGAAAACATCAAAATCAAATACTACTACAACTTCATCTTCTTCTTCTAATAGCAACAACATTGTTAAACCGAAACGTAGCAACAAAATTGATAGCAATGCTATTGGTAAAGTGAAACGTACACGAAAGAGTGTTCCCAGAGACTCTCCTGCTCAACGTAGCTCCATTTACAGAGGAGTCACTCGGTATTCATTTTCTCTCAATAATTGTTTTTTTTTTGTTGGAGTTAGTTAATTTCAGACTAATAATTAATAGGCACCGATGGACCGGCCGATATGAAGCTCATTTATGGGATAAAAATTGCTGGAATGAAACACAGAACAAAAAAGGAAGACAAGGTTCATAATTTTTTTCAATTTTTTTAAATTAATTTTTTGTTTAGTGATCTATTTCAGTTAATATTAGATATGATGTTGTTGAACTACATTACTAATTGAAATTATCTATTGTTTTCGCTGGCGCAAATCATGCTTATAACAAAATCCGATTAAACTGCAGTTTATTTGGGTAAGTTTCTGTCTTTATCATTTTAATTTTTTTCGATATAATTATAAGCATTTCATTTTCAATTATTTGGCCCACCAGTTTATTAACGAACATAATGTTTCCATTTGTAAAATGAAATTTTATCCATAGAACTGAGATTTATTTTTATTTTTTATTTTTTTAGGAGCTTATGATGATGAAGAAGCAGCTGCACATGCATATGACTTAGCGGCGTTAAAGTATTGGGGTCAAGACACCATCCTAAATTTCCCTGTAATTTTGACTCCCATTACGACGAACTTATTTATCATTATATATTAACTTGAGATTATTTTAAAAATTTATGAATTTTAAATTTCGAATTCGTTGATACAGGTTATGACCTATGAAAATGAGCTAAAGGAAATGGAAGGTCAATCAAAAGAAGAGTATATTGGTTCTTTGAGAAGGTACATGTATGGTTTATTTTCATCTTCATATTTTTACTTAGTTAATTAATGTTTTTTTATATTATTTTTGTGATATGTTTACAGAAAAAGTAGTGGGTTTTCAAGGGGAGTATCAAAATATAGAGGCGTAGCAAGGTAATTAACTCTTCATTTTTATAGCACACCATAAAAAAAACTGATGTGATTTAGTACAAATCATTAAATTAGTGGAGGATTAAGCTAAGAGTATCCTCGAGAAATGTTTGACCTTAAGACTTGCCGCAAAAATGTTGGTGATCTAAAAATATTGCTCTTTATTAAAGCGACAACTAGCCCAAATAAACCCCTGGTCCCCCTCCAAAAAAGGTTATATTTGGCATACATTAAATAGTTCGTCCGTGCACTTTTACTTGTTCATTTTAAATTTTACATGATAAAATTTATTTTTTAAATAGTGGACAAGTAAAAGAGAACAGAAACAGTAATATGTATAAATGAAGCTTGTAAATGTTATAAGTTGTAGTAAGATGCCCATAACTGCAGCTCAACTGTGGACTGTTATGATTAACTATGTCGTATAATATTCTTGATATTGACTTTGAACTCACCTTCTTAAATGCTTCACGTTTCTTCCATTCATGCACTTGTCCGATTCTTCAAGATTTATATCTAACTTGTTTTATATTTATACTATTTTATTGAGTATTTGTTATCTTTTACCAACATGTTTTTTTATGTAACTTTGCACAATACAGAGTCAGAGTTAGGATTTGAACTTTGAAGCATATGGTTCTTAGATTTTAATCTTTTTTAGTCATTGAGTTCTAAACTAATAATCTGTACATAATTAAAGATTTTTTTTTTAGACAAATACAAAGTTTGAACTAAAACTACTAACATGGATTCAACTAAATCAGTAATCAACACTTTCCCTTCGTCCCTACTTAAACAAATCAGAAGAAATCACCTAATATTTTTATTTCCGCTAGAATATGAACTTATCATTATTTACTTTGGATTTGTAGACACCACCATAATGGAAGATGGGAGGCTCGCATTGGAAGGGTGTTTGGCAATAAATATCTCTACCTTGGAACATATGGTACGTATGATTAGAAACTTACTAACACGTCTTGTAAGTTGAAAAATTGTAGTCTATTTACTGTGAGTTTATCTGCTAGATTTTCATTAGACTACTTTATCATTAATTAATTTGGTGGAAAAATCAAAAGTAACAAAATTGGAAAATTTAATTAATTAGTCTTTCCTCCTAAATTTGATGTTTCAGATAGGACAGGTAGACAAAGTTTAATAAAGTTTGCCAAGTTGAGATTAATGCTCCACAATTAGTGTAGTATATTTTGGTCGCTTATCTAAAAGGACCTTACAAAAATATCATTTTTCAAAAGCATTGTCCCTAAATCAATCCAAGTGTTGTCATATTTATTCTTAAATACATTCTTAAGAAATACTCCCTTCCCGTCTCAATTAGTTTGATCTGTTTTAAAAAGAATGATCATTTTCCTTTTTAACAATTCTTCAATTTCAATTTTTTTACATGACATAATTTTTAAACTATACGTCAAATCAAAATAGTCTAAACAAATTGAAACGGAGAGAGTAAGCATGATTGTTTGACATGTTGATTGTTGCCACATGTTTATATATGTGTAGTGTAGAGCATGCACTTGTTTGTCAATATCAATGTAGCCAAATGAATATTGTTGAGTTTAGTTGTACGTTGAGTATCTATTTAGCATTACTATAGCAATGAAAATCATGGGCATATGGAAACAGAAAATAAGTCAAATAAGTGAGGCAAAACAGCTAAGAAGTTAGATTAGTAAAGTGGGGAAATTAAATATAGTTGGTGGTTGGGTATATATAGATCACCAACTTTCAACTGCTAGGTCTGCTATTTAAGATTTTACAATCCATGCCCCATCTCTTCATTTTTCAACTTCTCACCCAATTTGTCATGCAAATTAGTTTCTTCAATTTATTACATATATTATAATCCCCTCATTTCCCATAACACCCCTCAACATATCTTATTTTTCCGTTTTACCTCCGTTTGTTATTGCTCTATATCCCAATTTATGTGACGCTCTTTCGTTTTTATTCCATCCTAAGAAGAATGTCATTTTTCCTTATTTGGTAACTATTTATTGACACTATCCCAAGTTTACTCTTATTGGGTCCCATTTTACATTTTATTATGAAGAAAAGTCAACTAAAAGTAGACATTAAAGTGATTTTTATTTATAAAAGTAATTTAGTAAATATAACAAATACTTACCTTACTTCTTAAATTTTATGACGGGTTAAACGATGTCAATTAAAGATAAAACCACATGTTGGGTCGTAGCTATACCTATTGGGAAGCATGGGTCACCCAAAAAGGGTTCATTTAAACCCTCTTTATCAAAAAGTTATACCGTATAAAATTTAAAATTATTTTTTACGTATAAATAAAACACTAGGTTGTCGTACATATAGCATTTGAATATCTTACAAAAATTAGATATATAGCAATGTTTTTATATTTTCTTTTTTTTGTACCAATCACATGCAGCTACTCAAGAGGAAGCAGCAACCGCATATGATATGGCAGCTATTGAATACCGTGGACTAAACGCCGTTACAAATTTTGACCTTAGCCGTTACATTAAATGGTTACGTCCCTCTGAACAAACAAACAATAACACCATTAACAACCCTGAACCCAACCCTAACCCTAACCCTAACCCTAATGACATTCATCTCATGCCTAACACCAAAAACGATATAAATTTTACCCAACAACAACAAAGCCCTAGCTGCGATGTAACAGTCGCGGCTCTGCCACATTCAGGTGGCGGAGCTGCGACTTCATCTGCAGCACTAGGGCTTTTGCTGCAATCTTCATTCAAGGAAATGCTCGAAAGAACATCGGAGGTTGAATGCCCGGAAACTCCACCGGAGCCAGAACGACCACGGAGGAGCTTCCCGGATGATATACAAACCTATTTTGATTGCCAAGAATCAAGTAGCTTCATTGAAGAGGATATTATTTTTGGTGACTTGGATTCTTTAACATTGCCAATGTTTCAGTGTGAGCTTATTAATTAATTATTCTAAGGGAACTTAGAAGTATTAATTAATTAATAACTATGGAAGTGAGATATAAAAATTATTTGTGAATAGTACTATTTTTCAGTTAAGGAGAGTATAAACAAAAAAAAAGAAAAGGAAAATGAAAACAGATAATTTCCTTTAAAATGATTTTTCTTTCAAGAGGAGAGCAGAGAATGAGGGTTATATTATTTTTTAAAGTATTTTGTTTAGTGATTATTAATATTATTATTTTTTCTCAATATTGTATTTGTTTATGTAGATAGAGAAATTGATAAACATTCTTTGGTATGTTATGAGTTCTATAATAATAATACAAGACTGTTACTTACCTTTATCAATATATTGCTGCATGTTATGTCACAGGGGTTTATCTTGTTTTTAATTATATTTTGAATCGTTGGAAATGTGGGATTCATCTTGATTTATTCAATTAGACATTATTTAAATAGTTTTTTTATGCACGCAAAGTAATATAAAAAAAAGGTAGAATGGTCTGGGAGGCTCCTGTACTTGTCTCCGTTTGTCACCTGGACCCTTCTACTCATGTCTTTGCCAACTGAACACTCAAACCCACTGAAACACAACATTTTAAACCCTTTTTTGACCTACTCAGCGGTGCGTGAACTACAAACACCCACACGTAAATTTTCACGTCATTTTAAAATGCCACATAGGAAATGACATGTTAAAACTAGGGTAATTTATTTGCTCTTTCAACCTTTCCTTTCTCATTTCCAACCAGGACCTCGTACTCTCTCTAGTCCCGATTTATATTATCGATCGCCGGCGATATTTTTCGATTTTCTGAGGTGTTTGAGTTCGCGTTTCACTCTATAGTTGTAAGTTTGTTAACTGATTTTCCTGATCTTTGTTTTACAGTTGTTTTTGGTGCTTGATTTTGAATTTTATTGTATTTTAGGGTTTAGAACTTTTGCAGAGTATTTTTGACATCCCCAAAACATTCTACCCGGATTTGTTGATGTTTTTGACATCTTAAGTTCAGCGTGAAGCCCACAATAGCAAAAACAAACAGTCATTGTGAAGAACAAGAAAATTTAACGAGTAAAAAAAGGGACATAAGAAATTTGGAGAGAAGAAATTTCGAGAGAGATAGAGTAAGAGAGAAGAAATTTGTGAAATTGAAGATGGCCAAAAATAACCGTTATTGGCTTTTTAAAAGCCTCTCACGCTCCTAAAGTGAGTGTAAATTCACGCACTTGACCTGCTTTTGCCACATAGGATGACAGGTCAAAAAAAGGGTTTAAAATATTGTGTTTCAGTGTTGGCAAAGGCGTGAGTAGAAGGGTCCAGTTGACAAACGGAGACAAGTACAGGGGCCTCTCAGACCATTCTGCCTAAAAAAAAAAGACTACTCAATAGTAAAAATAGATTATTTCTGTGAAGTATTAAATCAACCACATAATTTGCACTTGGCAGAACTCACATGTTTATGAAGCACAATCTACACTGAAATAGTCATAGTTTAAGGTCATGCCTATTACAAATACACAATCTAAGATTGTACTTGTTACGGATAATTGTTTCCGACCAATCAAGAAGTTTTTAGAAAAGAAGGAAGAAGTTTGTTTCTGTTTTTTCATTTTGACATATCCTAACAGGTCGAGTTGATCCACGTGGGTGAGACGGTCCAATTTCCTTTATTTGCTAAAACACACTACTTTAAAAGTCAAACACAAGGCTCACATGCCCACGTTTTCCATTTTTTTGGTGTGTGGTTTTTCTGGTTTCTTTCATGTCAAGGCAAACAATCATAGTGCACAATGCTGTATTTTCATTAAACAGAACATGTCTAAATGCACTTAATTAGATGCTAGTACAAAATTTTCCACCTAGGTGCAAGAATAAATTTTAAGAACAAGGACAAATGCGCGTGATGCCTTGCCGAAAAAATTGCAAAATTGCATTTAAGACAGACAAGTGACTTTGCTGTTCAGAGGTTGAACAACAAAAAGCGCTGGAGATTCCCCGTTTACAGTGTGCAACACAACTTTGAATCAATAGAAGCCAAACATATGCAAAACGCTTGATAACCTGTCAACGGGTACCTGTTATCAACAAGAAAATTCAAGTTGTTAATGTTACTTGATCGAATAGCTCTGCTCATTGGGATAATTTCATTTCTAGTCGTACTACTCTGCTTGAAGTAGTACTAAAAACCAGGATATTAATATATATTATACCTGTAGTCCATCACATACTTAGCTTTCCCCACTCTACCAAGTTGTAGAATTGTTTGCCTTCCATTTTTCTATTAACAAATCATAACACAAACAGTTGTAAGCACGAATACAGGACGATCGAATAGGATCAAGCGTAATAGGCTCACTTGTCCGGATATATTTTGGTTGTTGTAGTGAAATATTGTTACAAGATGACTGTTAATGTACATACCTCCATAGTCAGCTGAAAATTCTTAACTGAGCTCTGGATTCGGAGTCCTGCCCTTCCTCTATCTCTAAAATCTAACTCATACTGTCTTGAGACCTAAATGTACCAAATAATTGCATATGAGATGTGCTAAAAATGAGGAGACAAAAAACATTTTCAAATGGCTATTCAAAACAAATACCTATACCTTATTGTAATGAGGAATCTTCGAAAACAACTGATTCACTTTGTCCATATGTTCCTCCCAGTCCGTGGGTAGTCCATTGATGTGCTATATCCAAAGCAGAAAACTCAGCTCACTATGAACATACTAACAAATTTATTTTTAAGTGCACTGTGTTATAGTTTTGGCAACAGTCCTCACCTGAGCTGTACATTTTAACTGCATGGACTGGTGTTTTGGTATGCATGCTTTTATCCTTCTGTAGCTTCCAGTCCAGGTCGCAATGGTAGGCATGAATCTGTAGACAATATACTTTTATTACTATGGTCTAAGAGCCACTTTGCGGATGAGAATCAGAGAGACAAAGCTTACGTTACAGAGCCCAACAATTTTGATTGTTTGGTTGTGGAATTAGGACGACCCTGAAATAAATCGGTTATGCAGAAGCAAGAGTTAGTTAGACTAGCACATCTCACAGGAAGGATGCCATTTAACCATATGTGTGTCTTATCTCATAGTGTTAAAAGAAAATGTACCTGATCCCATATTTGGTATTTTGATCCCAGAAGATTAGCTGTTACATGTCCAATCAAACTGTCATCAGATTTTCCCCATATTCCCTTTGTATTTTGAGCAACTACAAACTCAGATTTCCCATTACGCCTTCTGTGATGGGCTATGGCAAGTTTCCGATTCTGACGCCCCTGCCCTTCCTTCAGTTTAAATAAGATACAAAAAATAGGTATCAGTACATGTGTCAATGTTCTGCAATAGCATAGCTCTCAACCATGAACAGAACCCGCTGCTCCCTCCCTTAACCAAAGAATATTTTTCGCGGACACCAAAAGGTTAAGTCATGAAGAACCAGAAGATGTCAAAAGCCAAGGCTGTTAACTAATTAAAGCTCTGAATTAAACTGGAAACTGCAAGAGTCTGAGGGTTCAACACTAGCTGTCTACTAATTCAACACACAGTGTGTCTGAGGAAATTTTAGGTGAATGAATAAAAATTCCTAGTTACAATAGAGAAAAAAGAATCCTATCAAATGATAAAATTCCTCATGAAATTTGGAGAAAGAGTACTAGTGGTGAGTGAGATGAACACCTTAGCTCCTCTTTGATCAAAACAAGGATAAGATTAACTGAATATTGATAAAGTTGGTTCCTTAGGTGTATACTGTATTATCCACGAGAGTTAACAACAATTGTTTGATGACTCCATAAAGAAGCAGTAAAAATCACAAATGGCGGAACAATGAATTACAACCAGCTTGGCATAAAAATAATTTTCAAGGAGATGGATAAGAAAAAATATTGTCAAAATAAGTAGTACTTAAAATGATGTAACTTCACAAATAAGAATTTTCAAGTCAAGCACAATGCTTGGGACACTATGAGCAAAAAATTTCTTGCTTCGAATGACTTGTAGAAAGCTCAAGATTTGCCTGATGCTCAGGGATGCCAGAAGACATAATCATAATATCATCCATTCAAGTACTTAATGACTTCTATATTCTTAACACTCTTATATTAGTTAATGCATAAATACGACAGAGATGAATGTCAAAGTTGGCAAATCTTTCTGCGAAAAATGCAAAATGCACTAACCTGAAAACCACTAGTATTTGGGAGTTGAGTAACCGAGTCCTCACGGATATGCTACCAAGTGAATGATAACAGGATGTAAAAACACTAGCTATTTGCTGGTTTGAGATAAATGTCTTTCGGTCACTAGTTGTTTCTTCTAGGTAAAATGGTAGTAGAAACTTCTCTCTCATTAATTCTCTATATATTCTTGCCTTCTAAACTAAGGAAAATTTGTGGTCTATTGTCTCTCTCCATAAGTTAATTAATCTCGTCCAATCTCCTCTATATTTGAAATTTGGAATAAAATGCAAATGTGTTATCCACAATTTCCAATTAGTTCGAATTCATCTTCTCATTACTAGTTTATCCTAATAACTTATCCTTCAGGAGAAGAGTTTCATATGAACAAAGAACTACAACCAGGGGAAGCTAGAAGCCGCTGTACAGGTTCAGCTGAACCCATTAAGCTTTTGTTCAAACCCTTCATTTGTATTAAGAAATCAGAACTCAGTTACTAATCCTGATATTGCTATCCTACAATAGAGAAAAAAGAATCCTACCAAATGATAAAATTCCTCGTGAAATAGGAGAAAGAGTACAAGTGGTGGGTGAGATGAACACCTTAGCTCTTCTCTTTGATCAAAACAAAGATAAGATGTTAACTAAATGTTGATGGTGTTGGTTCCTTTGATTTATTGTTCATAAGAGTTAACAAACAATTGTTTGATGACTCCATAAAGAAGCAGTAAAAATCACAAATGTCGAACAATGGATGACAGCCAGCTTGGCTTTTGAAGATTTTTCAAGGAGATGGATAAGAAAAAAACATTGTCAAAATACGTACTTAAAAAGATGTAACTCCACAAATAAGAATTCTCAAGTCAAGCACAATGCTTGAGACGCTATGTGCATAAGAATTTCTTCAAATAACTTGTCAAGAGCTCAAGATGCCTGATGCTCAGGGATGCAAGAACACATTATCATCCATTTAAGTATTGACTTGTATATTCTTAGCAACCTCTTAGTTAACATTAAAGATTCCGAGGTTATTTTTGAAATCACACGTCTGTTTTCAATGTAAGTCCGAGGTTATTTTTGAAATCACACGTCTGTTTTCAATGTAATACATAATTGGGAGTTGGTTTATCATATAGTTCATAAGTAAATCTTAAATAGAAACTATCCAGTATGATGATATAAACATCTATTTTGTTTCAAATATTCATATTTCTCTGGTAATACTAATTTAATATGCTATTATACACTCTAACATCAGTTAATCTTTGCACAAACTCAATCAGGGGTGTTCTAAGTAGGAATTTTGAGTACCATACAACATACTGCCTAGAGCCTATATGCAGTTCAAAAATTACAGTATGAGATATCAGATAATTGACAACAAAGTCATGAGATACTACAAAGGCACAAAGTTAATGCACAAAATATGATACACTAAAGAAAATTTGGTCTATTACTCTCTCCATAAGTTAAATCTCATCCAATCTCCTCTATATTTGAAATTGGGAATATACTGTAAATGCATTACTACTTCAAGTTACTTAGTTAAAACTTGGAATTTCCTCTTCATCATTACGAGTTTATCATGAACAAAGAACTATAACCGGGGGAATCTAGAAGCCGATGTACGGGTTCAGCTGAACCCATAAGTTTTAGTTCAAACCATTTATTTGTATTAAGAAATCAGCACTCAGTTACTAATCCTGATATCACTATCCTAGAATTTTAAAACCCATAAAGTTCAAATCTTTTCTTCCCTTTTACTACAACCAAAGCATTGAACAGCAGAAAATGCTTATCGCTGCTGGTTTTCAACAAGCTTAAAGAAAGTAATGAAAGAAGCCTTACATTTGTATAAAGTGAGTAAAAACTCCCTCCATCCCTGCTTTCTGGAGATGCTTCCTTCACTATCACACAAGTACATCTTCCAATGTCTATAGGCAAAGGCCTATACAACAATAACCTGCAAAAAAAAACACGAAATAATCCCAATGGTCATAAGCAAAAGAACTGATTTTTAACTCTAAATCAAAGGCAAATACAGACCTATTAGGAAGTGTAGACCAAGAAGAAGCTGGAGCAGCTTCAGAATCCGAATAATCCCAAATATTAGCAGAATTCGGCGTCTCTGAATCCGCGTGCTCCCAAATTTTCAACCCAATTTTAGATTCCGGTTCATGTTTTTGTATACATAGCTGAAGCGAAGATGGCCTCAGCACAGAGTCTTTCACATCAGCCCCGATCCTCGGGGCTGATGTGAACTCATTATTCACAACCTTACTAGTCCAATCATACCGTAAAACATTTTCTTTATCACAAAGATTGGATTTTTCAGCTTTATCTGGTGCAGCATTCTCTTTATTATCAGAAATCACAAGTTGGTTCTGAAGCAAATGAACACCCAATGCTTCTCCAACAGTACTGCTGCCATTGCTACTACTCCGGTTTTGTCCGAGCTCATTTAAAGGATTATCATAAAGGGAATTATAGGAATTTGAAGAACGAAGTGGGTTTGTAGTTTTCTTGAAACCAGACATTTTTGAACACCCAATTTGGGAAAAAGAACAGTACAACAGGTTATATAAATAGTATTCTTGATTTCTTGTTTGTTGGGGTACTTAATTTTTGCTTTTAAGAGGAGCAGGGTAGTGGTTAGATATGCTTTATCTTGTGTTTGCTGCCAATAAGGCCATTGATGGTAACAACAGAAATTTGAATTTGAAAAAAACTTTAGTCATTGGGGCTTTCAAAATGTTATATTAAGATTAAAACTCTCCAACGGTAAAATAAGGATCTTGATTGGGTCATGTCTTTGTCAATATATGGCATGTGTTTTGTTCCCCAATCGACGGCGGGGTTGTGGGCCCGTCGCCGGCGCTTTGTCTGGCTGATGATTTGGATACTGGCTCGAAGTAGATTTGAATATACTGCCGTACGGTTTGTCTGAAACAAAATTTATGAAGCAAATAAAATCTGCTGCAGCTGCAGATCTTGTAAATATAGCAATTATATTCCCTTTCTACTTTTTTAGACCTTTTGGCAAGGTAATTTAATGAATTTATAGAAAAAAAATCAAGGAATTTGTATTAATGATTAAAAGTGCAATAATGTCTAACAATATACTTTTTGTTTAAAAAAGAATGATACAATTTTCTTTTTAATCTATTTTTTGAAAATATATATACTTTTTAAACTCGAAAAGAATTTTAACTTGAACTTTCATTTTACTCTAAATGATGAACTTTTTGATCCATACAAATATTAAGTTGTTTTAAGATTATAAATTTTGAATTTGTCAACTCAAATTTGGATCGTATAAATTGAAACACTGAAAGTAAATGAGTAAACTTTTAGGGGTATCTTATTTAGACGCCTATATTAAATATGTACCCAACTTTTCAAAAGTTTTGCATGTTTACCTTCTTTATAATAATTTTAGATATGCGGTATTTGAAGTTCCAATTTGATGTTTTATGACTGCCCTAGTAAATGAAAACAAGTGGCCGAAACCCATGTCGATTTGGGCCTTAAGCTCACTAAGACCAATAACTACCAAGCCCAACAATCAGCAACCCGAATAGATATCCGACTAGAATTCTCATCAAACCGGATCCCAATTTCTATCACCTATGCCTCTGCCACTGATAAACCGACAAAATTTTCTGGATCATAAGTGAAAACGAGTGGCTCTCTTCTTGACCCTTTTTTTTTTTTTCATTAATAGCATCACAAGAAACCATGGCCCCAGAAATTGCCCACCATGAAGGTAGCAATGATGAACACAGTTACACTCTCTAGCTCAACATTTTGGCACAGACCCATTTCAAGAATCAACGTGAATTTCAAAATTAGAGCATCAATATCCACCTCAGCCAACATGGCTACAAAAGTAGCTCCTGCTATCATAGTTGGAGGTGGACGTGTGGGAAGAGCTTTACAAGATTTGGGTAATGGAGATGATGTTTTGGTTAAAAGGGGTGAACCAGTACCTAATGATTTTGTAGGTCCAATCTTGGTTTGCACTAGGAATGATGATCTTGAAGCTGTTCTTGAAGCTACTCCGAAATCTCGTTGGAGCGGTATGCTGGAATTTCCCATCAATTTCACTGTTTTTACTCTATAGTATTAGTACACTGTTTTATTTACTTTTTAGTGTTAAAAAATTGATCTTTTTGCTAAATTTGGAAACAATTTAATTTAAACTTCTCATTTTACCTAGTTAAACTAAAGTTATACTAGCATATTTAGGACCACAAAGTTTCAATAGTCTGAAATTGGTGGGCTTTCGAATTCTTCACTGAGTATAAGAGCTGTAATGTCATGTCAACCCTGAAAGATAAATTTAGCAACCCCGTATCCATTGCAGGAAAGGGATAATGTACAACTTCAAATTGTCAATTATATGCTTTAGATAAATGGCAAACCAATTCGAGGTAGTCATACAAATGTTATGGCATGTTTAAACCTAAAACCACAAATTTAAAATATTTCTTTTTTCTATAATTTTCTGCTGTCAAACGTTGGACTTGAATTTGGTCTATAGGGAGAAACAAACGGCAAAGAATATTTTCAGTCTACTGTTAAGATTGTGTATGAAATGACATTTCAGTTCGAATTTTAAGCAGTCATGTGTCACTCCACTGTCTTCTCAGTATTATTTCCCTTTTTTGCATGAATAGACAATGCATTACTTCCTGCTAGTTTTTTCCCCCTTGAGTGTGGTTTGCACATACTTATGTCTTAATGGATGATGTGACCCTGTAATAAATCTTGATGTAGCAGATTTGGTATTTTTCCAGAATGGGATGCTAGAGCCTTGGTTCCAAAGTAAAGGCCTCGGTGATGCAGACCAAGTTTTGGCATATTTTGCAGTATCAAAGCTTGGTGAACCCCCAACTGATGGGAAAACTGATACAAATCCTGAAGGATTGACTGCGGCTTATGGGAAATGGGCATCTGCAGTTGCTGCAAGATTGCAGGCTGGAGGACTCTCTTGCAAGGTAAAGAATGAACTTCGCGTGATATTATTTGCTCGTTATAATATAATTAACCATGCGTGAAAAGTTCCTGTCTGATGCCATTGAAAGTTGGCTAGAAGACTATGTTCGAATTCATGTTTATCGTAAATAGGGATGTCTTGTCTTAGTGTGTTGTATTTTGAAGACTTCAACATACACGTCTAACATTAGCCTCAATTTTTTTCCTCGATGAACTAGACTCAGGTTCCTCCATTGGAGGCTTCTTATTCAACAGTTCTATACGAAATACTACTGATAGTATACCTCTTTCCTTGTATTTCATAAAGAAAAAGGGTTAAATGTGTGGTCCAAAAGGAGACACTGATTTTGCCAATTCAAATTGAAAGGTCAGGTAAAATCATTTCAATTTACTGTTACCTTACCACGTGTAATCTTCAGAGATAGCATATCTTTCTCAAATTTTCACATGCAAGTTTACAAGGTCCAGGAACTCCATTATTAATATTTAAGCACTGCCCTTTATAGTAGCTTGCAACAGACTACTATTAAGATCTATAATGCATTTTGCTTTTTGTGAATACCAGGTACTTGATCAGGAGCCTTTTCAGAAGCAAATGCTGGAGAAGCTTATATGGATATGTGCTTTCATGCTTGTTGGAGCTCGCCATCCTGGAGCAACAGTAGGAGCTGTTGAAAAAGAGTACCGCTCTGAGGTGAGTGACTCATCTACGAAACCCTTTGAAAAATATCCACTTTCTATTGCCTTTTGAAAGGTTAGAATCAACGACCCTCACACCATAACTCCAATGAGACTACTGTTAGTTTCAAGATAATTTTTTTAAAAAAAAGATCAAAAGAAGCTACCTTGTTTTAAGTGAGAGAGCAGAGAACACGCACTGATTTGTATTGCTTTTGTTGCTATAGCCTAAGTAGAGACTCCTTGTATGAAGTAATAGAATAACTCAAGTAACTACTGATACTCCAATTCACTTTTCAGCTTGTTTTCCTTCATAGGATAAGAATTTGGTATATTTGCAACTCAGATATCACACAGAAGATTTCACAAGTGGAAATAGAATTAACAAAAACACTGCTTGTTGGCGATTTTCATCATGTTAGTGGCTTAACTATATATAGTGCATCAAGAGAAACTGGTTTTGGTGTACATCAACTTTGTTTCTATTGAATAATTACCATAATGCATCAATGGAACATAGCATTGTTATTTGTGTCTACATTAATTCTTGGACCTTCTAATCCATGCTGTGTCTCTGTTTAGACCGACTATTTATAGTAGTCAATGGGGGCTAAATGCAGTTGTTCCAATTTTACCGAATCGACTCACCCTTGCCCATGTGAAAAAGGCAAAGTACTGCCTAATCTGGACTGGGTCTCAGCATCACTCATTTCTTTGCTTTCCTCTTCTTTTTTCCCCCTCCTTTTTCCAAATTAATGTGGCTTTCCATGGCCATTTTGGTCATTGTCAAGCATACTATTAATAGGAGGAACTGAAAGCTGGATGCTTCGCTAGCTTTGTAAATGTTTGCAGCTAGTAGAGATGATAATGTTGATGCCAGGACGTTATTAACTAGGTTTGCTGCTTTCAGGTGTCAAAATTGATTGCTGAGCTTGCGGCTGCAGCAGCTGCAGAGAAAGGTCTAGTTTTTGAGGATGCTATGGAGGATAGGCTCTGCGCTTACTCACGAGCAGTTGCGCACTTTCCAACGGCTGTCAAGGAGGTGAGAAATTTAGATTTCATAATTGACATTACATTTTGAATCCTGTGCTCTAACCATCCCTTTCGTCCGATCCCTTGTATAGTTCAAATGGAGAAACGGATGGTTCTATTCACTCTCTGAGAAGGCAATTGCAGAAGGGAAACCAGATCCATGTCCATTACATACTGCATGGCTTAAAGAACTAAAAATAGTCTAAGATATAACTGTTACTTGATATATCATGATTGTTGAGGCCCTCTGTTTTTGTTTTAGAGGACGTGTATGATAAGAGCTGATGTATCAATTCAATTTAATGTAAAAGTCGTCCTCCTATTTCATATCATAACTGCTACTAAATTGTTTGATAAAATTGTATATGGAGAATTGAATGCCTATGGGAAACACATGAAATAACCACCCATCTGAACAAAATTCGAGATGCGGAATATTCTCCATTAGTACAAAGTAAAATATTACACCTATACAATGTTCTCTCATATTTTCATGGAACTGAAGTTCATATACAAAGATACAAAGACTACCTATACTATGTTTTCCACAATCCAACATTAACAAATTTACCAGAGGATTAAACAGAAAATAGAAAAAATATGAATTGAGATTGGGAGCACGTTCCTTCATATCCCCACTCTCCAAGAATTGACATCCACCTTCATCTTTTGCAATAAACTTTGATGAATTTTTCTGGGCATAACTGTGGGCGCTGGAGCTTCGACCACTGGTTGCAGCCTCGAAACCAAACTAGTAATCTCCCCGGTGAGATCGAGTGGGTACTCCATCCATGTATTCTTTCATTCTCGCAAATTTAGTGTAACTGCAAATATGTTTTAACATGCTCTAGTCTCCCAGCATTTGACTGTGGATTGAAGGACCAAGAAGATCAAATGTCGCTAGCAACGAGCGATCAGCTGTTGTACCAACATTTTGGCTGAAGGAATAAAGCACCTTCGTCTCAACCATCATAATCCAAGTCCTTTGTATTCTTTTTTGTTGATTGCCTGAGTAGTTTTCCTCCATCATCATACCAATCAAGATTCTCACATGGAGCAGGGAATATTTTTCCAATAACACGTCCTTCAACAAAAGAGCATTGGAAGATACGCTTCTTCTTGTATGTAATTCCTACAGACATGTCCTGAAAAGTAATATTCTGAACAGGAATCTCAGCGCTCCCATAAATACGTGCTGGAATTCGAACTCCTTGCCCACGAATACCAGTAAAGCTTATATCCTCAATAACTGGAAGAGCATTTGGATCATAGCCTTCATCAGGATGCTCATTGTAGTCAGTCTTAATTACAATGCCCACACGAACATTCTGTAGGGTCAGGTTGCGGTAGATAACATGTCGGATATGACCACCCCTGCCAGGGCTAGTTTTGATTCTTATTCCTCTTTTTGAGTTCCATATAAGGAGGTTCTCCACTATTATATTTGACACTCCACCAGACATTTCACTTCCAATTGATACTCCAGCACTGTTGATAATGAGCAAGTCAGTCGACATTAAAAACCAAAAAAAGACGCACAAACACACACACACTTACTCTCTAGCAATTATATTGACGAAACTAAGATAAAATTGTAACCTTTAAGTTAATGAAGGCAAAGTTGTAGATAATTAAAACCTCTTGGAGCAAAAAAAAAAAACTGCATAGATTTTTTGCAGAATGGATTATGCATCTTTTTTAGTGAGCAGATCCAGAGAGGTAATTCAAACAGGTAATTGGAAATTTTTTTGTAGCAAGGCGCATACTAGACGTAATTTAATATAATATGGAAACAATTATTACCTAATCATTGAGCGCACTATGAGGTTACGTATAGTGATATTGGAAGACGGACGGGAATATGCAATTCCATACTGATCCCAGCCACTTTTGATAGCGACTCCATCATCCCCAACGCTTATATAACTATCTTCTATCACCATATCCACGCATGAATCTGCCAACATAAGATCCATCCGCATCAATATTTTTGTCTTCAAAAGACATGACACAAAAAAATGCACTAATAGAGTACATGTACAAATGACCAAGTGTTCCAGTTCACAACCCCACAAGTCTCCCATTCCCAAAAATGATGACCCATTCCAGACTTAAGATTCTGTATCTAGAGTGAGATGATACATCGCTTAACCCTTTATAATAAAAGAAAGTAAATCTGCAGAAAACACACTACCAAACAATAAATCTTACTAATATGTATAAGTAGATATTTTAAGAAACTAGTGGTCAATGAAACATTACTGTGGAAAGGTCTGCTTACACTCTGCCCTCCTCAAACCCCACTTTAAGGGATTATACTGGGTATGTTGTTGTTGTTGTTGTTGTGGTCAATGAAACATTAGTGTGGCAAGTCAACAGGTGAGGGGTAAAATCTGCTGGTACATGCACGTAAATCATGACCTAGGTATTTTGATACACTTGCCCAAAATGCATTGCTCTCAGAAGGAAAAGAAGCTGTGGATGAGATAAGAGAAGATTTATACTATTTACCCCTATTCTTGATATTGCACGAGTGAACTTTTTGAGGAAAAATCGATTTCTATAGAGCATATATAAGCATTAAAAGTATTTCTGTACAGCACTTCCTGTAGAACTTTTGACAACTATTCTTGATACTATACGAGTGAACTTTTTGAAGAAAAAGCAATTTATGGATCATATTTAAGCATTTAAAACTATTCCTATAAAGCACTTCCTATAGAATGCCTACAGAGCAGGTCAATGTGAGCATTTAAATCAGAAGTGATGAAGCGGGAAAAAAAGGCCAACATCCAACTTACAGTTACAAGCCAAGTGATCAAGAAAGGCATGAAGAATGAATTCCAATTACGGTTGAATAGGAAATAAGGAGAACTCACCAGGGTCTATTCCATCAGTGTTTGGGGCTTCAGTCAATGGAGCCAGAATTGTTACATTTCTAATAACAACATTTTGGCAGTCGTAAGGGTGAAGCGTCCAGAATGGAGAATCCCGAAATGTAACATCAGAAATGTAAATGTCTCTTGACCACATGAGTTGAAGAAGTGGGCCCCTTGTGTGATTCAAAAGTTTTTTGCGGTATTTCTCCCACCATGATCGGCCTTGTCCATTAATGGTACCATTATGCCCTGTTGCACAATTGTTTATAAACAATCAAAGAAAGGTTTGCACTATTCTCAATCACCATTGCAGAATCACATTTGGATTATGTACTTTGTTTGGGGAGCTTGTTGATAACTTGCTATATGAGAAAACATGTGCGGAGTCAACTCGCAAGTATCGGAAAACAAGACACATAACTAATTAACTCTATAACAGATGCTAAAAGCAGAGAGAGACCTAAAGAACACGTGGCGGAACAGGATGCCTGAAAGAGGAATGTACATAGTTTTTTGTAGAAGTTCTGCTAGTTTAAGCTTTTGAACCCTGTTTGTACACAAGAAACATTGGAAACCTATGACAAACTTAACAACTTAGCATGTGTACAAATCTTGAAGAGGAGTGGGTCCTCCTTACCAGCATTAACAGTCACACTGATAACTTGGGAAATAATCAATCATATAGTGATTTATTGTAATTCGTAAGAAGTGACAAAAGGTAGCACCAATTCAAAACTGAAGGGATAATAAAATACTACTCGTACATTACTGCTTTTTTATAAGATATTACTACTTTACCTGTTATGACAACATCCTTAAGATTTTGCCCATGGATTAAACTTCCATAACGAGGCCCACGATGCTCTCTTCCATACCCATATGACGGCAAAGGAGGCAGTAGTGGCCAATAGCTCTCATCCTGTTGCATGCATTTAAACCTCTGTAAGTTAGCAGCAGCATATATATCACCCTCAACCAAGCACACTTTCCTATATTGTTGTATCATAATAGATGTAATAATTGTTAGGATGTGACAAAGCAACATACTTTCCTATATAGTTGTATCAAAATAGATGTAATAATTGTTAGAATGTGACAAAGCAACTACTTGGAAGTTACTTTCAAAGGAAAGAAATTTATGAACCCATTCTTAGAAGCACTGAAAAGTAATCAATTCAAAACTATCTGAATGCAAATTAACTTTGAGACATGAATAGAGAAAAGATCTCACGTCTAAGTGTTGCCAAAAGCGCAATGGCAGTTGAATTTCTATTGCCAGACAACCCTTATAGACATTTAGGAATGACAGTAATCAACAAGAGTAGATGCCAACAAAATGCTTGATTTATATGCATGTGCACGAGAAAGTCATGTATCTAGGAGAAAAACAAATGCAGTTACACCTGCCACAAATAGCCAGAACTATGCCCCTATGCTAAAATAAGAAGATGGTACAGAAATGGCAGTAAGCTTGTGTTTGTCATTATCACAGGAATGGAAAGGGTAGGTTATTCCCTAATTACACATACATAAGGGGAAATAACTAGTAGGACTTGTTCCAGACCCTATACTATATCTTAACATTTACTAGATTCCTCCTACTACAATTCCCCCTATCCTTGAGTAACACAATTTTTTTTTATGGTCGTGGTGTCCAGCCCAGCTTTCGCACTCTTCATAACTTGTTAGACCACGGAAAGATCTCTTTGTTCGCTAGAATTAGTAACTTAACTTTCAATAATCATACTATTAAAGGATGAATTTGAAGTTTGAACACGCAATGCATCTGACTAAATTGAAAACGGAATGTTCTCAAACAGTTTAGCTCAAGTTCTTTTTCTACATCTTCTATGGAACTAAACGAAATCTACTACGTTTGGACTACTTACATCAATTCCAAGAATAACTGCATTTTCAGCGAGGAAGAGCGTCATGTGGCTTGTGAGATTAAATGGCGCCGTAAGCCAATGACCAGGCTCAACATTGAGCTGGCCACCACCTCGCTTCCGAATTTCCGAAATTGCCGTCTCAAATGCCTTTGTGTTTATCGTAACGCCATCGCCAACAGCTCCGAAATCGGAGAAATTGAAGACGAGAGGCCGTAGCTTAGGGATAGGTCTGGAAGGTGATGCCAAACCTCGATATATCAGAAGCCGTTCCACTGCAGTCCTTTGCCAAACAACGATCAGAATAAATCCAACAATCCACAGAAAAGTAATAAGAGTTTGATGCGACAACAGAAATGATGGAATCAAACGCTTGTATTCAAGTTTTCGGTGTTGGAGTCTGAAGGGATCCGCCATGGATTATAACAAAAGTATACAAATTTGATGAAGAATTTTAGTGTTAGTACAGTGAGTATATGGAAATGGAAAAAAAATGAGATCAGTAGATCACAGCTTCCATTAGTAGAGTGGAGAAGAAAGATCCCTTCTTTGATTTACAGAAATGGAAAGGACAGGAGACGGTTGCCCGAAAACTGACAATTTATGGGCTCCAGCTTCCGAATCGGACCTGATGGGCTTATATGATTAAGTTTAGTTGGGCTCAATTGGGCTTTTTCCATCTTGTACGGTATTTGAAGTTAGACTTGACAAAACTTAATTACGGTCATTTCTGTCTAAAGTTCATGTATATATGACTGAAGTCAAACAAATACGATTGAATTTCTGTCATATTATTTGAATTTCAACTATATGAAATTCTATATACAATGTCTGAAGCTAGATTATGTTAAGAGTTTGAAGTTGTCAAGAAGTGGTACGTGTGTAAAAAGTTTTTAAATGCGGACAACAGAAATGGCGACGTAAATACAGAGTATCGTGCACTTTGCATGTTAAGTAGGACACCTACCAAGTATAATTAGAAATGAATTAGTTGAGTAGCTCTTTCACATGCACTTTTTAAGGGTAGGTAGTTGTTTGTCCAATTTAACTTAGCCTTGAATAGCCATCAAGATTGATTACCAGTGGAAATAAATAGTTTAATGCTGATGGAATTTTCCAAGATAACACACGTCCCAAAGGTGTCCAGGAGGAGTCTTTATTGCTTGTTTGGATTTGGCTTTCATACAAGAGAAACTTTCCAAGAAATATATGCATTATTGTGGATGTCAGTATCTCCTTTGGAGAAAGTCCTGGATGAGTTACCTTATAGGCTTTTATAGCAAACAGCATAAGAGATTCAACTTCATAGTCCCAACCTCCCCTTGAAAATACGACACACTAGTCACATGTAAGAGTCGGTGAACCGTGGATAATGACGTTCTGACAAAGACAAAAAGGCATAACACGTTATATTTCAAAGGACTACCTAAAGAAAAAGTAGCTGCAAGTATTTATTAAAGCCCAACTCACACGCAAAGGATAGAGTGATGTCAAAAAGTAAGACAAACAAGCTGATGGCCACGGGGTATTAGAAGTCCCAAAAAATAATAAATTTTGCTATTAATTTTTTTTTCATTGGCACCTAATAATGTTATGTTCACCAACATTCATAATCACACATCGTCTTTTAAGTTCATTGTCTACAAAATATGCCACGTAACAGTCAGCCGAGCCTCACCAACATCCCTCAGTTGAGTTCATCCCAATAGATAGACCTATTTACGGATGTCAAACAGTTTCCCATAACCAAATTATACATCTTTAAGAATACAATCAAACTAATGATATCACCCAATAGACCCAAAGAACCTAAGGAAACACTTTGGATAGCACTTTCTGCCTCTCAGAAGAAACAGAAATATCATATACTAAAATTTTAGCCAGCAGCCATCAATTTGCTAAAAGAACTTGAGTTTTCCTTTGCCCATGTGTGCTTTCCCGCGCTCTACATAACATGCTGCTTTTTGAGTCCCTGTCAAGTCGGAACAGGAGTCACCAGCCCCTAGAGTGACTGCAAAGTAAAGATAGATAGTGCAGAGAAAAGCTAGGAGGCCAAGCGCAGTTAGAAGGAACCGGTGGCGCTGAAGTACCGTTGAACAGCTCCCAAGCTCATTACTTCGGGCGTATGGACTCTTCTTTTCAGTAGATGAAAATGCTGTCTGTGTCTGTGACCTCCTATGAGGTGAAGTTATTATGCTGTCAAGAGCCATGACTTTAAACAGTTACTCTTTGGTAGCCGGCCACGATTCCTGGACCTACCAATTCAACATGGTAAATATCATGAATGTCAAAAGCATAAGTCATCCAGAAGTGTTCACCGACTTGCAGACAGAAATGAAAAATATATCTGTAATGACACTCATCCCAAGTAACAAAATGAAGGAAGGAAGAGAAAGAATGGGGGACGAGCGTGGAGGGAGACAACATAGTAGGAGTAATTTTTCCACTGGTGTGGTAGGTTCATCTCAAGCAAACCCAACGTATATGCAGATAATACAAGTGAGCTGTAATTTAATAACTTAAAAAGAATGAATAATTTATGACAAAGCAAGAAACTACAGAAATGGCGATGGTGGAAATAAAGTAAACGGGCAATACAAGGGCTGACAATGAGGCATGCTGATGCCTTTTGTCATTCTTACACCAAAACTGCTTAAATGTGCTAATTTAATGTACATGGAGTGAGAAATGGGAAGAAGACAGGATAAAAGATCATTATTTGCTCTATTAGCTTTCGATCACTCTTAACATTAACATGTTCTATATGAGATTCATTTGTATTTTACATTTTTACTTGGTTCAAAATGCATTTTACCAAGTGTGGTTCCAAGTACCACCTACCTTTTGAGGGAAGGAAGAGATTAATTAAATGTCAAAATACATCAAATGAAGCAATATCATCAAACTGATCCCTATAAAATATAAGAATGTGCTGACCAAAATTAAAATAACACTGTAGTTGCTGGAATTTTGTAAATGGCTTCAATAGCACCCGTAAATTTTCAAATCAAACCATCTCTATCCAGAACCAATGTTGGTAACTGAGATGATATGGACAATTAGGTGACATTAATCAGGCATCCCAAATATCTTCTTACATAGCATCTACAGTGACTCCTGTAGCCACTTGGACTGAAGTCATACCTCTGTTGGATTATGGAAATGACTCAAAGAGATTCATACCGACCATTATACCCTTCACATGTTTAACTTATGCTAAGTTACTGGCAGGAGGTGGCAGGTATCCCGTGGAATTAGTCGAGGTGCGTGCAAGCTGGCCCGGACACCACGGTTATCAAAAAAAAAATAGCTACATGATGGAACCATCAAAGAAAAGAAAAAACAAAAACAAAGATCTAGCAGATGTCAATGCAAAGACTGACTCTGAATTGTTGAAGTAGGCTAACCAGGTTCAATCACTCCCTTTTAAGAAACTTTAACCAACTTCTCTCTCTGAGTTTGAGAGTGATGAACCCAATCGCAGAAATTAAAACTTGCTTATGGCATGTGCTTCAGCAACTCCACGGGTTGGTTTTTACGAGACTGGTGTTACAGCTAAAGCTTTAATGCAATGTGTTATGTATCATTTACTGAGACTTCAAATAAGTACGCAATTTACCACTTTGCTTGTGCAATCTGTGAAGCGATTACTCCTAGGCATCTCATCTTCAAGCGATTACTCCTAGGCATCTCATCTTCAAGCGATTACTCCTAGGCATCTCATCTTCATAACTTTCTAACTTATCAACAGCGAACAGTCTCATTAGGAGTTCACATATTTATCTCCAAACACAGGACAAAGATTTCCGTAAATCCTCTAATCTTAATTCCACAGAATCACTATAATCACACGGATCTTAATTTAATAGACTATACTTATAATCGTGCTAGTCAATCGAACAACTCAAAACCTAAAATCAAATGCTCCCGAAATTGCTAATGGACGAGTAAGCAAATAATCAAATTAAAGGTGAGCTCACAAACATTCCGACGAAAGAAAAATAAAACAACAACAAACGCACATCAGATCTGCAAAAACATCCGGCAGCTCATAAAAACAGGCATACGCATATATCAATGCAGGTTAACAGAAACACATGCATACACATGCGACAGATCTATCTAAATCCGAAAAGAACGATACTTACAATAGAAGAGAAATGAACGACAGCAGCTGTCGAATCGATCGGAGCAAATACAGGGTTGAAGCAATTGTCGTTTTCGTTATATGATAACGATTGAAAGGAGTAAAATAATCCTGATTTCACACAGAATAGTCAATCGCCGGCAATGTAAGTCGAGCTCCCTCAATGAGAGGAGAGGAGCCGGCGACAACACGGAGAGGACACGCACTTTCTGGTTGTAAAGAGCATGAGATGGAGAGAGATGAAATTGCGATTTTCGCGTAGGAGAGATGGGCTCTTTTATAATTGTAATCAGTTCGGGGATTTTTTTGGTGAACCTGGAATATAATTGCTCTTTATTCATTTTATATTTCGACCCTTGGATGATCCAAGGGTCGGATCTTCGTTTCAGCTTCCTGTATAGTCCCCTGGTGCGCTCCATGTATACTTAAAAAAATACTATATCCCCTCGGTCTCAAAATATTTATTTACAAGTTTATTAAGAAAATATTGTAGTAATTAAAAAAAGTATTTTGTTATTTTATTTTTATTTATGTTTTAAAATTAAAGAATTACTCATTTATTCTATTTATAAGTGTTATATTTAAGGTGTTGGTAATTTTTAAAAATAATGTAAACTAATTTGATTTTTTTTCTTCCTTACTAGTTTCGATTTCGAGAATATAATTTGACTTTTTTTTTGAGATTTATGATTTTGACTGGCCATCTTACACCTTCTAGATGTGTGATAAATAAATAATATACAGTTCAATGAGCATTGGTGGTTAACATTGTACTCCATTCATTTAATTTTAAATGTGTTTTAAGTAATTTATTTCACACTTATTAAGGAAAAATAATTAATATAGCATATAATGTACTAAACTAACTCCATTTATTTTTATTTTTATTGAAGAATTGAACTATGTTACAAAAGGATTACTCTTTTAATGCGAAGCGTATAAATGAAAATAATTGTCAATTTTGATCTTGAATTTTTAATATAACACTTATTTTGGAATAATTTTTTTTAAAGCTAAAGAAACAATTAAAATGATATGAAAGGAATATTATTCCAATTATATATAATTATTCTAATGATACGTTATGCATTGTCTATAAGCAAAGAAAATTACAAGTAGAGTACACTATTTTTTATGTCCAGACTTGGGATTAATTATCTAGCATCGTGTGTAAACATATATTCATGCATGATTAATTCTGTTTAATTTATCAATAAATTAAATCTTCAAGTTTCCGATAGACTAATTTTATCTTTGAGAAGGTACTCTCTCCGTTCACTTTTATTTATCACTGTTTGTCTTGGCACACCCATTAAGAAAAATAATTAATAATATAAGTATTTTACCAAACTATCCCCTATTAAATGATGTCTTAGAAAATTATTTGGAAAATAAGTATTTAATGTTGAGGATAAAACATGGAAAAAAATTATTGTCTTTTCTTGATATGTCAAAAGTGACAAGTAAAAATGAAAATTTATTTTAAGAATAAGGAACAAGTAAAAGTGAATGGGGAGTATTAAACGGAAACTAATTTTATCTTTCAGAAGGTACTATATTTATATAGTCTAATAAAGAGTGACTTATTACAAAATCATCTAAGGCATTAAATTGCACGCAATTATATTCTTGGACAACTTTAACAGAATAAATTTATTGTTCCCATTTTTGGTGAAAAAAATGGCACACCAAAAACATAAGAAACCCAAATAAAAACCTTCTCTCATTTTATGTTTAATACGTAAAGAAGTTGACAGCGATTTATGCATATTTACAGGCGTAATTTTAGCTAGCCAATATCTAATTGACCAAAGGTTGAAGAAAAAGTGATGACATGGCAAAATGTCAAAGGTTCATACCTAATTAACATTATTATCAAATGTGATTATTGAACGAATCAATCAATAACGAAAATTTAGGTTGTTTATTGTTCAGATATAATATTAACCATATGGTTGAGTTATAGTATTAATTTTAACCCTTTTATTTTATGTTAATTATTATAATAAAGTCTTTATTTGAATAGATATTGTTTATATGTGTGTCCATTACTTATATAGTAGACGATTTTTGTGTACGGGGTTGTTTAACTCATATGCGGAAGATTAAAATTATCGGTTCTTATAAGTTATAAATTAAATGTTCACAATCAAAGATGAAGTTAGACAAACATCTTGATGATTGTAGCACAAGATTAAATATAATTCAATCTTAATTATGGGAATGGTAAAATGTCAACTTCTTGTGTTAGAACATTTTATATGTATTGAATGGACCAAATTGAGATATTCGTTTAGATTCTGAATTTTAATAAACGATATCTCTAGTCTATTACATGTGCTTATACTCTTAATCTTGATATAATTATTATGATCTGTGTAGTTTGTTTTGTTATTTTAATCTATTAAAAGGTGAAACTCCATGATGAGTCAAAATATTCCTAATGGAGTGGATAATGACAAATTACATTCGTGAAATAATAATTAGTTGATAGAACCATGTCTCGGATATGAGAAAGAAGACACCCCTTTATGGTTGCTTATAAGTTATCACGTGAAAACCCTGCAGGTAGATTATATATATATATCCGTCACATGAATTGATTTAAGCATAGAGATAAAGGATTAAATTAATCAATGGATTAAATTTTTCAGAAGTTTGATTTAATTGATTGGTGTCGGTAATTCTAAAATGGGGAGTTAAATAAGTTGTAATGGTAAAAAATTGAAATTAAATATAGGAATACAATTACAGATTTTTAGTGGTATAATCTCTTATTTATTATGATACGGTTAATTCATGCTTTTATGAATTAAATATTATAATTGAAAGTCTCTGCTAATAAATTTCCGGTCCCTGTTATGCCTGATTAATTGATTGAGTTCGGAAAAGAAAATGATTGCTAGTGTTTAATGGCTAGTAATGACAATTGATGATGTTCAATGGATGTTGAATAGCCTTGGTGTTTGATGACAGTCTAAATACCTTCAATGGTATTTAGTGGTTGTTGATAACTATTGATTATGGTTATTGGATACATTTAACAGTGTTTAAATACCCTTAATGGTATTTAATGACTGTTAATCGCAATTAATTATGACCAGAAACATTTCATCTTTCAAACTTTTCCCCTTTGCTGAAAATTATAAATAGGGGTGGTGGTTCTAAGGAAAGATTATCACTTTTCTGAAAATATTCCTGCCCACACAAAATTTGATTGAGAGAGTTAGTCATGAATTAGTAGAAGGCTGTAATCCTGGAGTCCCAGTTCCTGAACGAGTTGTGTGAAAGCTTCAAAAGGTTAGAGTTTCACAATTTATTCAGTTTACATTATTATGCTATTATATATGTTCGCAATCTTGAATAATGCTTTCGCTGTGCATATTCTAACAGTTATATAGCTGCAAATCGCAATATCTTTTTGGGAAAATTTTCAAAAGGACCCCTTAGCTACACTTTCAATACTTATTTAAAATGTCAATATTTTAGTTTGTTATGTATCTGATTTATGTATTTTTTATTTGTTTGATTTGCAAGAATACAATTATTTAATAACAGAAAAGAGAAAATCAGGTGAGAGAATATTTTTTTAAAAACAGACATATCTCTTAAAATTCTCATCCGTTATAATTTCAAAGAAATCCCCTTTCTCATTCGATTGGATCAACAGTTTCAATCTCCATTTTTCTCCTTTATCAAGATCTTAATCATGGATGGTGAAATTAAGAACATCAAGAAGTGGAACATATTGTATCCAGTTTATATAAATTCAGAAAAGACGATAGTGAAAGGAAGAAGAATTTGTGTGACATGGTGAAAATAATACAATCTGTCGAGGAAGGATACAATATTCTAAAAAAAATAAATCAAATTGACTGTGAAAGAAATAGGAATACAAGATTCTGGAAAAAAATAGCATACATGGTGGAAATAATATAATCTGTTGAAAAAGGATACAATATTCTAAAAAAATACAAATTGACTATGAAAAAAATATGATACATATATGTATAAGAAATACAAACCCATTTGGCATACATATTGGAATGACTACAAACTAAAAACGAAATGCAATGTTCATAATAAAAATACAAATGCTGAGTAAAAGAAAAATAATTGACAAACAAAAATTAATATGAATATAATTATGGTATGAATACAATTTTTGCAACATTCTTCTCTGACTCGCTCTTTCTTCTTCTTCTTCTTCACCTGCCATGTTCCTTTTTTTAGTTTTTCTGTTCACCAAACCCAAATCCGAATCCGTATTCACTTGTGCATTAGTAACCCTATAAGCAAAATTGGAAATTATTAAATATGAATGTATAAAAAATCAACATTCTTCTCTAACTCTCTCTTTCTTCTTCTTCGTGTGCTATGTTCCTTTTTTATGATTTTTTGTTCAACAAACCCAAATCCAAATTCGTATTCACTTGTGCATTAGTAACCCTATAAGCAAAATTCGAAATTATTAAATATGAATGTATAAAAAATCAAACAATATATGATGTATGAATGCTAATGTAGATTACTACAATCTACTAAATCTCAAATATGGAAACAAAATCACAAAAAAATCGAACAATAGTGTTTAAAAGACTAAAAATCTGAAATACATAAAAGAGGAAAATCTCACAAAATACTTGGTGAATATGAAAACAAACTCACAAAAAAATTGAACAATACTGTTTAAAAGATGGAATATTCAAAATATAAAATACTTGGTGAATATGAAAACAAAATCACAAGAAATCTCACAAAATACTTGTTGATTTCGAATTTACCTTTATCAATGGGTGAAATTTTTTTTGAATTAATTGTGAGATTTCTTGAACAAAGTGTAGGAAATTTGAAGAATTAATTTTCTTGAACAAGCAAAGGAGATAACAATGGTGAAAAAGGGAAAAGAGAGAAATGAGTGATTTGGGTAAAACCTAGAAAGAGGGGTAAGTGTGTAATAGTGGTATTTTTTTTTAATTTTGTACATGATAGTGGAGTAAAAAAGGGTCCGGATACAATTTATTTTCTAAAATATTGACATAATGACATTTTAAATAATTATTTTAAAGTGTAGATATTTTTAATAATTATGTTAGGGATTGTGACTAATTTGTTAATTTTTCCTATCTTTTTTAATAAATAACTGTACTATAAGTTATCTTTAATTTGTAAATGCAGTAAATTTTAACATTATATTATTAAAATTATAAAATCAAATCTGACTTATTATATATAAAAAAAAAGCACTACTCATAGTGTTGGGTTTTTTATGAATATTTTTTTTTTAAAAAAATAAAGCTTGATTTTTTTCTTTTTATTCATACGCATAATTCTAGGAAGTAAATAAGCATTTAACTTGTAATTATTTTGGACATATTATTGTTATTATTTGGTGTAGTTAAATATTTAGAATTTACTAAATCAATTAATTAGATTCACCGTGTATACATCGGAAAAGTACTTGTTCAAGAGGAGTTATATGGCCCTGTTTGCTATGTATCACTTGAATTATTTAAGGGTAAATAATTATCATTTTAATAAATTGATCACTCACAAAATGTCAATTTTTAATACAAAATCGAAAAGATGGTAAATAATAGTAAAATTGAATAAACCATCTACAATTACACATAAATATTACAAGTTGTAATTTTATACGTATGCAATTTTATGAATTGTTCAAAATACAAATAATTAGAAAATGACATATAAATCAACAAATAATACATTCAATTAAGATCACAAGCGTCTTGTAAATATATATTTGCCTTTTCAATTAGTAAATGTTAAACAACTCACACTTTCAAATATTATATATTTGTATTGAATTTATTTAGCAACAAACAACTCTCTCTAAATAATAAAATTTATAAGCTAATTTATTTAAATAAATTTACTAGTACAAAAAAAAACATAAAATTAAGAAAATAAACAAAATGATTTAAAAAAATTTGAGGGGTATTTTTATCTTTACATAGATTAATTCCATGATATTAAATCTTATATATTATTAATACCACTAAATGAAAGGTATTAGTTATACTCCAAAATTCCTACCAAATATAGTACCAAATAATACCATACATAATACATAAACTATTTATCCGAATACTCCCTATCAAACGACCCTTAGCAGTAATATAGTTAAAATGATTTGCATAGCCTAACATTAACTTCATATGGCTAAATTTGAAAACTTAAAACTCATAAAGTCTGAAATAGATGTTAAAAGCGGGCAATGTTTAAACAAAACAAACCAAAGTTAATTATAAAGTGGCTAAATTTATAAAATAAATTATGATATTTGGCTATGCCTTAAAACGGGTACGCAAAATCGGCTATCTGTGCACTTACCCCACGTGGAGCCCCCACCCCACCCCCACCACAAAGAACATTCGTCATCCAAGACAACAAGACGCATCGTCCTTGTTCTTTTCTTTTTTCTCTTTTGGTATTGGTCTACAGAAGAGCGTAGAAAGTTCCCGTGTTAGTCGTTTTGCAAATCGCGATCATCGTCGTCTCCGTTCTCCGGCGTAACAAGGTAATCCGTCCGATCGTCTTTCTCTTCCATACTATTAATCACAAATTGCTTATTGATTAGTAGTTCCTTTGCCGCTTTTTTTCGTCCTTGTACTTAGGGTTTACTAGAAAGATGATTTCCCTGGTTAATTTTACCTGTTGCTCTATTGAATTATCACTGCATGAATTGTGGTTCAATTAATTTATTGATCGATTGAAATTTGGAAAAAAGGATGACTAGGTATAATTTTGGGATTTTCAGGGTTTTTTATTGGACAATCGTTGAAGAGGAGCTAGAATTTGGTGAAGATGTGGGCAGCTTCTTGTCTTGCATCATGCTGCGCGGCGTGCGCTTGTGACGCTTGCCGTACGGTAGTGTCAGGGATCAGCCGACGATCTGCAAGGATTGCGTATTGTGGTCTTTTTGCTTTGTCACTCATTGTCTCATGGATTCTTAGGGAGGTTGCTGCCCCTCTAATGGAGAAAATACCATGTAAGATTTTTTTAATTTTTTTTTTCAATTATGATAAAATGAGATAAAAGGGCATATCCTAAAGCTCGCAAAAGAGTGCTCAATATCCAAAATTAGCTGACCCTAATGTGAAAGACTTTAAGACTATTTATACTAGTCTTGCATAAATAATCAAATTATTTGAATGACCAAATCATAAAAAATAGTCACTTCAGCCTATTAGTGGCCTTGAAGTCTTCCTTCCATGCTCAAGTCCTCCAAGCTCATGATTGTTGGAAGAATGGTCCAAATCCCTTGATGAGCTCCTTGATTGTCACCACTTCCCTCATAAATCCGTTTGAGCATGTTGTGGACTTTAAAAGCTTTTTTGATAACTCTTTCATGACATTTTAAGCTCTTTGTTATTGATTGAAAGCTCCCATATCCAAGATAGCCCACATCCTCACTCTTGATACTGACATTGGTACTTCCGTTTGCATCAGTTAACCTAAGGTGAAACTCTTTTCTTTTGAAAATAAATGAAGGTTAAAGGAAATTACATATTTAGTCTATGAAAATGGCCAGAAACTCTTCTGGCTTGATGACTTTGCTTTCCTGGAGTTGAGCTTGTGAGTCTTCAATTATTTGCTTAGCTATAGTGAAGCTTTTTCTATCGACAGCTTCTCTACTTGCACAAGGTAGGGGTAAGACTGCGTACACACCACCCTCCCGCACTTGTGGTCACCGGGTATGCTGTTGTAGCTATAGTGAAGCTATGGCAAGCTGTTCTTTGTGTGCTAGTGTCTGATCATTGAGTAATAGGTTGAAATAATTTTTTTTGTGTGTGTCTCATTCTCTATTGTCCCTTCCAGCCCCAGTTAACTTTTTTTTTTTTTTCTCAAAAACCATCACCCTGGTTGTGTGCCATAGGTGTGGGGGGTTAGGCTTGACCCCTACCATATCCATTACTTCACCAAAAAATATACATGTTAGAGGGGGACATGGACCGAACCTCTAACCATCCAAACAACAATCAACTATCCAAGAGTTAGAGAAAGGATTAGCCTATACGACATCCTTTTCTATACAAAACTAAACTACTTAGCTTACAAAGAAATTACACTTATCGTATCTTCTCCTCACTGAAGGAAATTTCCACTTGTCCAGTTGAATCAAACCTTCGACCTCTTGCGGAAGATCTTGATAGGAGGAGAAAAAGGTTTCTCTTCCACCAGTGGCAGCCATTTTGGCTTAGTAATCTGCAACAGTGTTTGCCTCTCTGTAGCAATGATGAAAATTATTGTTGAGGTTTTATTGTGAGCTTATTTGTAGCGTCTTAAGTCCACAACCTTGATTTTGGTGTAGGCTGGATGATATTGTAGTTTTACTCTTAGTGGCTTGTCTAATCTTCCAAGAATCTTTACTCATTGATTATATTGCAGGGATTAATAGCTTTCATACAACACCAAATAGAGAGTGGTTTGAAACTGATGCTGTGCTTCGGGTTAGCTTGGGGAACTTCCTATTTTTCACGATTTTAGCAATCTTAATGATTGGTGTAAAGAACCAGAAAGATCCACGTGACAGTATGCACCATGGTGGTTGGATGATGAAAATCATTTGCTGGTGCCTCATGGTAATATTCATGTTTTTCCTTCCAAATGGAATCATCAGCTTCTATGGTAAGATGAGCTATTTTTCTTAGAGTCCTTTTGAAATTGATGTGTTAAACTATTGTGCAAAGTTTCAAACTCTATTTCCCATACACGTGGATTTGCACCTGAGCATTTATTTGTGAATACAGAGACAATTTCCAAGTTTGGTTCTGGACTATTTCTCCTTGTGCAAGTTGTGCTCTTGTTGGATTTTGTGCATAGTTGGAATGACAAATGGGTTGGATACGATGAGCAGTTCTGGTTTGTTTTATCATATGTATTGCATAGTTATTTTTGCTGTTCTCGCTATCCTCTTCACTCTAATCTCTCTTTCTACTCTTGGTTGGCTGTGTTGTTTTACAGGTATGTGGCATTGCTTGTCGTTTCACTTGTATGTTATGTGGCTACCTTTGCATTCAACGGACTGCTCTTCCACTTTTTCACTCCATCTGGACAGGACTGTGGGCTTAACACTTTCTTTATAGTGATGACCCTTATATTGATCTTCGGCTTTGCTGTTGTTACGCTGCATCCATCGGTAGGTTTCATATATTCATTTCCTTTATCGTTGCACAATACTTCCTTATTCTTAGAACTTTCGTTAGCCCTAAATTTTGCTGGCAAACATGCCACCTTCATATACGTTCATTTGCTTTTTTCATCTGATACCTCTACTTGTGCTGATTGCAATCTACAAATGTGGCTTTACTATTCAAAGCAGATCTGTAAGTTTGGGTAGTTGAGCTTACTGATGCAGATCATGGAAGCTAAAAAGCTTTGCTTTTATGTTAACATATGCTGCATTATCTCTCTCCATGTTAGCATTTTCTTTATTATAACTTCAAGTACTCTCATGATTTTTTTAATGCTTTCTTTCAATCTTAGGAAATGTTTATTCTTAATAATTTGAAGAAAACAGTTAGGTTTATTGCTACTTTCAATGACAAGGAAGGCTAAATTTCAAATAAGTGGTGCCTCGTGTTTCTTTTAAGATCTCATGTGGGATGGGATGGGATGGGGTGTGGAGTGGGGGTTGGGGTTGGGCTGGAGGAGAGGAGACAATGAACTTGGAATGTCACTTATGGAACTTGTTTTCCCTAGTTCCAATAGGAAAGTCATTTTCCTCATTTTTAAGGAACTTGTTTTCTAGAGAGTATTTTTCAAAGCATCTTTGACCAATCAAACATGAGAAAATTCAAAAATATATTTTCCTCCATACCAAACACACCCTTCATGTTCATGTGACATATTGTTGCAAGGAAACCACTTTATTTTTGAAGAATCACGCCAAATGTATGGTCTTTTTGGTGTTGCTTAAACCAGGACAATTAGCTGCTAACTAGCGTATTGGGTTCATCCTCAACTTGGTCCTGCATAATCCTTAAGCAGTAATCATTAATGAAAACTAAAACGTTTTTAACTAGTCAAGATGGTCTAGGTAACAGCAGGAGCAAGTAGATAGATGCAAAACAATTACTTCGGAGAGTGGGAGTAGGAGGGATCAGAGTTGGAGCTACCTATTGCCAATACTTCTCTCTTGAATGACTCATAGCTGGGGATATTTCTAAATCTTTGTGTTGAGATGATGCACCTTTCCAGGCAGCTCCCACAGAACCATCTCTGTTATTAAGTCTCCTTCCACCCAACTCGCCCTCCCCAATAAATAAAATAAACTCCTCCTAAAGGTTGTAATTAGTTTGGTTTGATATTAAAAGGTTCCTTCTGGAGGTGCAACCTTTTGCCATTATTTGATGCATGAGAAAAGAATACCTGTTCGACTGTTAAATCATTCACCCACACTATGTCAGCGTTTCTACTGAAAGAGAAGAATAGGTTATGTCAATCTGTGTTCATGATCTGTTTATTTTGAGGTATTTACCAGTTACCGCTGAATGACCAGCTGTTGAAAATGAAATATCTGTCTCACTTTGAAAGTTACTGCCATTTTTTATGTCAGAATATGAGTTACATATTCTGGATCTTTTTCCTTTTCTCATAGATCAAATTTTCCAAATGTAGGTAGGTGGAAGTATTTTACCTGCATCAGTTTTATCTCTGTACTGTACATACCTTTGCTACAGTGCACTTGCAAGTGAACCTAGGGATTATGAGTGCAACGGTCTACATAAGCACTCCAAGGCTGTTTCCAGTGGCACACTTGCATTAGGGTTGCTAACGACAGTTCTATCTGTTGTCTACTCTGCTGTTCGTGCTGGCTCTTCTACGACTCTGCTTTCTCCTCCAAGCTCACCACGTGCAGGTTAGTTTCCACTATTTCAAAGGGCTATACTGTATTAAGATGTTACAGCTCTTTCATTCTCACTGGTAGGAACTGTGTACTGTGTATGTTATGTTCCTCAAACTGTCCTTAAAATCTGACAGGAGTCCTGAACTTTATATGGTTAATTAAATTTGCTATCATTTATAGAGCTGGATGCGGTGATAGTTTAATAGAATTTTTCATTTTGTTGGAATCGAGCTGTACCTTTCATTGTCCATTTTAGTGTGCTTATGTTATCTGGTAGCATATAGCCTTATGCTTGTTCTTGGCTCGGTTGTGTTAGTAAAGTTTATATCAGTCTTTGGAAGTTACTCTAACCTATTCTACTAGTTTAGCAGTTGGTGCCAATAGATCTGGGAGATGATTATTTCTAAAGAACTGTTTCTTCTGTTTATGGTGCAGGGAAGCCCTTGCTACCATTGGACAAGGTCGATGAGGAGGAAGAAAAAGAGAGATCTAAGCCAGTCTCATACTCCTATTCTTTCTTCCACCTTATCTTTTCTCTCGCTAGTATGTACTCGGCAATGCTTCTTACAGGTTGGTCAACCTCTGTGGGGGAGAGCGGAAAATTAGTGGACGTTGGGTGGCCATCTGTCTGGGTCAGGATCGTGACTGGTTGGGCAACTGCAGCTTTGTTTATCTGGTCTCTGGTTGCTTCAATTCTGTTTCCGGACAGAGAGTTCTGAGCAATCTAAGGATTGAACATTGCAGTTACTAATATGATAAGTAAGTTTGAACAATGTTTTAAAAGGAACAGGACTACCTTAATGCAAGGATTTCAATGCTCCTTTTCTGTCATGTGGATAATGTGTAAGAGGATGCCACAGTGATTTTATTCAACTGTATATTTCAGATGCATATTGTGTGGTAATAAATATGGGCTTGCTTTTATAAATGTAGTAGTTTTTTTAATCATTATTATTATAATATATTAGAGAAATTTAAATATGGTACCTATACAAAATAAATAAATTTATACTATAGGTGCTAGCTTTGTTTCAAATGGAAGTGCATGGCAGAACATCCTATATATCAATGAATGCCGTTTAACGGTTTAAGATCAAACAACCACGCCGTGTAAATTCCATGATTTTTCAAAAATAAAAAAATGAAACAAAATGTAAGTTGAAAATAAATGACATAATACTTTATAACCATGAATTAGTTATTTAACCATGATAATTAATTTTATCTGTGATAAATTAGTCACACACGAAGCTTTTAATAGAAATGTCTTCTACCGTACAATTAAACAACGTGATGGGTCTTGAAACATACTGAATATGATGAAATGAACGATTCTCCTTTTGAAACATTGGCCATCTTTATAGATGACCAAAGATTGCAGGGGTTGCTTCATCAAAGATTTACTTCAAAGCATATATTAGAGGGGCTAACTCATTAGCTAAGATGCTCCAAGAACTGGCAAAGTTAATCAAACTAGCATAGAAATGCACGAGTTGCATCTAAAAATATGAGATTTTGATCCTGTGAGCGGAGTGTATATGAGAAGAAGAAAAGCTAACAAATTAAGCTTCCCAATTGGGAAGATCAATTGGATCCAATAATTTTAAGTAAAACCTCCTTTACAAACAATCTCGAGTACTAAAAACAGTTCAAAACCTGTTTGAGTACTAAAGAATATTGCTAGCATATTTTGCCACTTAATCTTCGTAATCTCCTGCATGCTCCAACAGATAATTGGCAGCCAGTTCCTCGTTGCGATCACAAGCCAAAAAAGCTTCAATGACAAGAGCTCTATCAAAACCCATTGCTTCCAACTGCAAATGAGCAAACATATTAGTTAATGAACATTACAAAATATCCATGAACAGCTGCAATTCTAAGAGATACTGGGGTTTAAGTGACGTCTCATACCCGCTCAATCACCTCCTGTTCTTCTGGAGTGACACTTACTGTGTGGGGAATCTCTTGTTCAGCCTGATCAAACATGTCCCTAAAACATAGAAATTGAAAAAAACTCAAAATAATTCATATGTAGCAGATTTGTATCTTAGTACTACTAAATCTCAAAGCCAAAAACAGCTTTTCTCTCTTATTCCCTAAGATTTTGAGTACAAACATGATTTAGGACCGCAAAATGAAAAAATCCTTTTATACTTGACCACAACATAATTGAAAATAAAATATATTTAGATCTGGAGAGGAGAAACACTAGGAGGATAATGACAATATATAAAAATGATGCCTCTAACTCTAGCTTGGCAAATAGCACACAGTAAGCAACTAACCCGTCAGAACCATCCACAGGTTCATTGATTAATTGAAGAAACTCTTGATCATGCTCTTGTATAGATCTTAAAAGTTGAGGATTTTGCTTTCCTAGTTCCTGAAGCATAGGCTACAATAGAACATCCAACTCGTACATTCAGACAACGACAACACAAGAAACAAAGCAAAGAAAATAGTGAAGAACAGAAATTACCTGTAAAATTTGTGGGTTAGCTTGAACCATAGAGCGTAAAGCTTGGAACTGAAACAAATAACAAAAGAACCATGAGTTGCAGAGGATTACGGGTGTAGATCAACTTAGACACGAGAAATATCCAGAATAAACTTATGAATTGGAATGATGAAAGAGTGTGAGGTGATCTCATTAATTCAAATCAGGAGTCCAAAAGCAAGAAGTTGAGACAAAAGCGAAAACATAATGATCAGAACCCCACCTGTTGGTTATTCCTGAGAAAATCAAGGGATCCAAGACCAGCACCGCCAGCACCAGCAACATTCTCCTGTAATGGCTCCAGCTTAGATAACCACATAAGGAGAAGGAGGACAAAATATTATTATTAAGGGGATGCTATGGAAGACCTGAGGAAACAAATTTAAAGGAGCAGAATTAGGTGCGCCAGAAGAAGGTGCAGTAGGTGCTGCAGTAGTCCCAGCAGCAGAATTAACTGCACTCCGAGCCACCGGTACAGCAACTTCTGCTGTTTCAGGAATTCCCTGTAAAAAAAATAAAAATCCCTGTCAAAGCACAAAAGACAAACAAACTTGTGCATCCCTTCCACCTTTTTAAAGTGAAGTAGACCAGGAACATACTGAATATAAGTAATCAACAGCTCTTTCAGGATTGTTATAAGCAGCTCGAAGAGCACGTGTAACTGTCTCTTTGTCCCAGCTGCCACCGCCCATATCCATAAGTTGTTGTATAGTTTGCTCGAGATTATTGCCAGCAACTAGATTTGATGCAGCTTGACTATAATCATCAGCTGGAAGACTGCAGCAATGTAAAAGATGTATTAATTCCCTCGAATATGGGAATCGAAAAAACACTTTCCACAAGAGTCCAAAGTCATCTTTATTTTCTTAAACTCCATGTTGAGTCAAACTAAGACAAACAAATTGATACAGATTTCTAATATACAGGCATAATTTGTTACCTAGCAGCCGCAGCATCCGAAGCTGACACAACATCTTTTGGGGCCCTACACATCATTGACATCATCAGGAGCAGATCCAACATAAGCAATAGTAAATAGTGAAAGTTGCGACTCACTGTGATGGCGGAATCACTTCAGGTGTTGTAGTAGGATTTGCTGCAGTAGCTGGCTGCTGAAAGAAAGAATCAAGAAGGTAATTATCAGAAACCAGACAAACAAAAGAATTAAGATGGTAATTATCAGAAACAAGACAACCAGCCCATTGAATGAATTCCTGAATGGTTAATTTGAACAAAGTACCTGAGCAGATGTTGTCCCACTTGAGCTAGCAGTTTTGCTCTGCAAAGAACACATAAATAGTTATAAGATCAAGAAACACATCCTGTAGGAGTCACAGGTTTAACATTGGAGATATCAAAAACTCAATCAATTAGGGGCAATAAAAGTGTAAAGTTATAGGCTGAAAATTTTACAAGTAAAGGGAATCTGAAGATCTATAGACATACCTTGCTAAGCATGACAACGAGAAAACCATCCTCAGAGACATTGTTTTCCAATAGTGTACTTTCATCCTTCAGCACTTTACCATTGTGAATCAGCAACTGCTGCCCACATGGGTAATTATCTTTTCCTTGCACATCCTCAATGTTCTTCTTGACTGCCATAATCTACAATCACAAGATATCCCATTACATAACATAGAAAATAATTTTAATGACTAACCAATTAGGAGTAGCCCCAACATTTATAGCTCAAAGCAATTAAATGATCTGACATCTGGAAATTAGACTTGTAAGGTTTGATAAATATGATGCACTCTGAAGTTATACGAATGAGATAAAACTAAAAATTGGCTCCAAGTTTAGGCTTTGAATCAAAATAGTCCCTTATATATTTGTGGAGCAATAATAGTCCTCCAAGTATACAACACATTCAGTCATTGGTAACCTTTTCTGTCTAAGGCTAGTGGAGAGGACATGTTTGACTCATATATCTTGCTCCTAATCTTTTAAAAACAAGAAAGAACCGATCAGGAGTACTAGCCACGAGAAAGGGAAGATTTACAGATTCAATATGCAAAAAAGCTAGTCACAGTTTCTCCAATTCATCAAGTTAGCTTCTTTTTATTGCTGCAAAGAAACAAAATGAACCATTCAAGGAGTTGGAGTTGTCTTACTCTTCCTGACATTACTTTTTTTCTTTTTTTGGATTCCCGACATTACTAAATGAATAAAATCATGGGTATTGAATTCTCGTTGCCCTGTTAGTTCTCGGTAATGGAAGATGGTTGCTTATTGTCACAAATGAACCCAAGCATACCAAGTAATCACGCCTGGTCATGCTACGTCTTCTATATTCTTCTACATCTGAAATTAAATTTGCTCCTCCTCCAGTATCCTATACTCAGTGAATTATAATAACACTTTGAATCTAGGAAACAGAACCCAAATGATTCAGATCTAGTAAAACGCATTGATAGAGACAGATAATGAGAGGAAGATGTAAAATTTATGAGGTAGCACCGAAACAAAATTTCCTAAGATACGGCCACTTCAGTCACCCATTTTGCCCTTAATTAATCCCAAATTATCATTCCATCCATGGTAAAATCCACCATCCCTTCCGCCAGAAAACCATCCCACTGGCCACTGCTAGAACTAGAAGTAATGGCATGGTGAAATCCAGCATCCCTTCCGCCAGAAAACCATTCCACTGGCCACTGCTAGAAGCAATGACGGATATAGGATTTTCACTACGAGGGTTCGGAAAAAAATGTAGTGCTTGGGATTTGATCTAGAAACCTCGAGGTGATTTTGAACCCCTAAACCATTGAACCAACCTCTAGTCTAGTATTCGGGGGATTCAAAATCTATATATGTACATACATGAAAAATAAAAATGTTACCTAATATATAAAGTGTAATTTTTTGCCGAGTAGATTCGAGTGAACACCCTCACTCCCTCAGATACGCCCTTGGCTAGCAGATGGAGTTTCTTTTTAAGTTTTGGGGCTGGGGCACCCGAATGGCTTCACGTTAGTCTTTGACGGAAAAAGTTAGTAAAGACTAAAACTGGACCACTTATATATACGACAATTAGTGCACCAATTAATATTTAACGGGCAATTTTGATTCAAAGTCCAAACATAAAAGGACAATTTTTGGACCTTCTACAAACCAATGAGCTTTAATTAAGCTAGGGATATAAAAATTAAAAAAAAGGTGAAACATAGACATCTAAACAACTAGGATTTTATAAAATTCTCATGAACTTGTCGTATTTACAGGTATCAGATAACGCACAACCACAACACCATCAACAGCACCAATCAAATAACCAATGTAGTAAGTGTAAACCATGATAAAATTGTGAAAGACGAAAATAACTAAAGTTAATCTTTTTTGCTCATCAATGTTGTAATTATGAACATGAACACACACAAAAGGAAAAAACGACTACAAAATCATATAATATAGAAAGAACGCAAAAAAAAAAAAAAACTAACTAACCGTATCAGATGGCTGAACCCTAATTTCGAAGTGACTTCCCTTGAGAGTCTTTACAGTGAGCTTCATCTCTGCAAATTAAGAGTAAAAAAGAGAGCTTTACAACAAAAAGAATACCAAACCCTAGAAACTCCCAATGCTGGATCGGCTCTTACTCCTTTGCTTTCCAAGTTTTTGGAATTTAAGAAATCGAGAATTTTTGCTCTTCTCAAACAAATAATATGCGCGTGCCTTTCACGTCATCAATTCATAAACTTTCCTGAAGTGAAAGTTACCTCACTGATTGGCCCACTAACGAGCCCATTACCGAGGTGAATATGGGCCAAACTGTTTCGTGGACCAATTGTACTAGTTTTACAGTTGGGCTTCTTATTAACTGTACGACAAAATATGAGAATTTTACACAAATCTCATAGTGTTAAGAGTTAATTACATCTTATTCCTACTTATTTCTAAATTACAAAAATCCCTTAAATTTAGTGAAATTCGGATACATTCCAAAATGTCTCGATACATCGCATTTTGGTTTCAGATAAATCCCTCAATGTATCGACACATCGCGTCTCGGTTTCGGATACATCACTCAAAGTCCCGATACATTGCGTAAAGTGATGTATCCGAGAATAGGAGAGAGTAGAGATTTTTGTAATTTTTCCAATGGTAGGGAATTTTAGAGAATATGGTAAAATAAGTTGTGTATTTATGTATATGTAGTTGAAATGTATCGATATTGTATAAATAGTTATGTAATTTATTAATAATATATATGTATATGTAATGTATTGATATTAGTAGTAGTAGTAGTAGTAGTATATATATATATATTGTATGTATGTATGTAAATTGTATATTTGAAATAAAATACAAATATAACAATATATAAGTATTAAGTATTGTACGTACATAAATTGTATATTTGAAATAATATTGCAAATGTAATTGGCATAGTAGCGATTTATATCACGTATAATGCAATTATCTTAATTTATATTATTATCAATCTTATAGTCAACATTTTTTTTGTATGAATGAAGATTTCATTATTATTCTTAATAACCATTAATATTTAATTATACACCGTCGTGTAATAATATACAAAGCAGACTGAAGAAATAAGCAACTATTTCTTCAGAAAAAGGAATAAATATGAAATCCCTGATTTTAGTAGACCTCATTTAATTATTTATTTGTAGAATTATATATTATGTTAAATTAAAATTGATATAAGCTCTCCTATTTATGAAGAAAGATGCAAAAGTCATGTCATTTAACAAAACAACATCTTTTTACTCATTTTAAGAATGAAAAAGTGAAGGGAAATATAGCATCTTCACAAAATCGAACCAAACGTACAAGATTTAGAGTTCGTTTGAATTGACTTACTTTAGGTAGTTTTAAGCGGTTCGGTAGTATTTGAGAAAAACAAAAATATATTTTATAAGCACTTATTTAGTTATTTTTAAGCATAAGTTAAAAGTTTCAACTTATGTCTTTTTGACTTATAGGTCATAAGTTATAAGCCTGTCCAAACAGATTCTTTTAAGATTCCAACACATTCAAGAATATACCAAACATGAGAGTGAATAACTCCAACTGACAGGAAAATATTGTTACGCGATCTTGGTTTTGTTTTTTTTTCCGTTAATTAGAAAATAAATGCAAGAGGTTTAACATTAAAAATAAGTCGAACTAATTAATGAGCCAATTAAGTTGGCCAAATGGACATCAATGTATACAACTACAAGCCGAAACGCGGACTCTTCACTTTTGATGCCGCATCCGTGTCAGATTCTCCAAAAATACAGTGCTTTTGGAGAATCCGACACACACCTATTGACTTTTTTGAAGAGTCTGAGCAACATAGCTGCAAAGACTACCTCCGGCCACAAATTTTCTCAGGCTGTAAGTAAATAAAATGGGCTAACATCTTCAGGAATTCATTCAAATACAACGGTTGGAATTATTATCAAGGACTGGGTTCTCTAAAGTTTGGACTAACATATACAACAATCGGTCGAGTAAATGCAGTAATAATAAATAGAGATAATAAAACCAGCATCTCACTGCCTACTATAAACATAATGTACAAATCAAAATTATAACCTGCTACTACTAATCATTTCTCCTTTACAGTTTTTCAATAACTTCAATGTATGCCACTTGAGTAATCCGAACTATAAAGATTGTGATTTCCCCTATGCAGTCTCCTATTTCAAGAGTTATTTTGCGCGTTTTCTGCTTTATATTTTTGAAGTTCTTCTTGAGCACGTATCAACCTGTATATCAAGGAAATACTAGTTTCAATGCCAGCAGATATAATCTTCAATATAGGCATATGGCATTACTGAGTAACGATGATACCTCCACTGCAATTCAGCGTTTTCACTAATTAATTCCTTCTCTTTGTCATGAGCAACTTCCAACTACAAGAAATAGAGGAAGGACATATACTTAATATTGATATGGAAAAGATGCAAAAGGTGTTCCTATTGCAAATGGATGTTGAAAGACTAATGCGAGCTCATACCAGCGATTTCTCCACACCAGGCGAATTTAATGGCATGCATCCAGCATCCACTGCAAGATTGTCGGAAAATGATATAAGTGAGACCAACACAAAGGGATATAATATATAAATTTCAATAGGCATTGATTGTTCATACCCGTAGTGTCTCCAAGGGCCACTTGCCTCATCAGTCTAAGAATACTCTCCTGTTTAGGAGGCGGAAAAACAGACATTGGATAAACAAAAACTGAAAAACTAATGCGTCGTAATTGTAGATCCGTTCTTACCCTTTGAAGAATATTTGCCTCTAAAATACTCTGCAACGCTGGAAAATGGGATGGTGTAAGAAGATTTGGTGGTGTAGCATCTGTTGGTAAAGGTAGAGTAGCAGCAAGAGTTTGTGGCATCACCTACATGATCCATCACATTTGTTTAAGAAATTGCAATAGAAATTAAAATAAGAGAAAAGCCGAAACAGATACAGCAGTGACATAGCAATGTCTACTTAGCCAATATTATGGTATACGTATGAGCTAAGCGTTTTTTGAAAGGAAATGAGGAATTAGCTTACAAGCTAAATACTTAGCGAGCAAAAGAAATATGTCCATCGGTTAGAAAAGGTATTTAGAAAAAATAGGGAAACCAACCAGCAAGCTCTGACTCTTGTGTAGCATTGGAGATGCACCTACCTGTAGGAAGAAATTATTTCTTGTGAGGCAGGATATCAATGTGTGTGCGTGTAATATATAATATATTAATCAACTACATTGCAATTCAAAAAAGCTAGTTGTGGTTGGTCATATAAAACCTCTGTATCTATTTCATTCAGTATGTAAAACATTACTATGAGACTATTTTTTATGTTGGCAACAGACTTGCTCATAATTGTCCTCCTTTATCTGTGTTTCGAACTGTGGTTGTGCTTTGCAAAACTCACATAGGTGGTGTTCCTAAATTTATTGCAAAATGAAATCTATAAGCTATGCATGCACCTTTTCCAAGTCGACATTCTCTGACGTAACTTTGAAACGTCCTCTTTGCTGAACAACATGACCCTTAGTCTTCTCATCAAAATCTTCACTGCTAGCTGCTACATACAGTCTTGATTTAGCAAGAAAATATTAAAACAAAACAAAACAGAGAAAAGAATATGTTGAAAAACTATTTCTTACAGAAACTAATTTGCTGAAAAATTATTTGTTAAGATCAAAAAGCCATGAACAATCTCGATACTTGCCTGAGGTTCTACAATGTTTACTGATTACTTCAGTTGGTACATCATCTATTGTTTGAAGAACAGAAGTTCCATTGCAACTGGATACGTTTTGGAATTGACTTTTATCACTAATCACAAAGAGAAAAAAAGCAAATTTAGGAACTTAGAAAAAACATGGCACTGCTTAAATCGTGGATGTTAAACAAGCTAGCTAAGAGTGTTGCCTATTAGAAGGTAAAGGAAAGTCAGAAGTCAATTATGTGATTTAATTACTGATACAATGCCCTGAAATTCTCTGAGTTAGGAAAGAACAAGCTTTAATCAAATGAATCAAACCACAAGGCAGACACAGCTCCAGTTGAACAAGAGTGCATTTCAATGTAAAAGTTCTTTGGTTAGGTTCCTCTTTCCTCATTCAGTTTACCTAGCTGGGATTGCCTTTTTCTTTCTTAGAACTTCCTGCAGAAACCTTCTTCTTCAATGACAATATTATTCATGGTTGTTGACTTGTTTCTAAGTCTCACTTGTCAAATGAATAATGACACATACCAACAACTTCTTAATACAAGATTGATAATGTCAGAGTACTATCTCCTTGCCCAAACAAACCAATTAGCTAACAGCATAAATCCAAGTTAAAGAATTTGCTTGGAGCAAGAAAGGCTAAATTTAACAAGTTAAAAAAAATGCTAAAACATTGGATATTGACATCGTGCAGTAATGCTTCACGAGGCTAAAAATCTATACGAATACCTCAAAAAACGTCTTAAGTCATTGAGTGAATTGTGTCATACCTCTGCCGAGAATTTATAGGCATGCCCTCGAAAAACTTTGCATCAGCCGCCTGTTCACCTTTTCCCACCAAATTCAATTCCATGCGATTGTCATAGCATGGTGAAGAATTTTGTGAAATTTGAGGATCATGAAATGAACTGGCAATGCTTAAATCATCATCAGATTTCTCACATTTATTTCTGAAATGTTCAAAAAAGAAAAGGAATGTTTAGCTACAGATACTAGAAAACTTAATGATGTGCTCTTATTCTTGATATTCAGTTTTAAAAATACATGATAAAAGAGTAATGGTAATAACCCTCAACATAGGATGGATGACATACATGTTATAAGCCACATTTTGGGTGGCAGGTGAAGGAGGGGCAGAAGGATTGTTACTGTCCTGTTGAGAGATGTATCATATTAGAGGAAAGACCCCAAATTACAACATACCATATAGAATAAAGGAGATAACGATATACAAATTCAGTAGCATCTGAATATTGACTTGAGAAGGAGAATTGATGCTGAAACTTATGTAGCTGTTTCCCTGGAATGTCGAGCCCAGACAGCGAATTCGAACTCCCACCTAGGTCCTTGTCACCAAGGATCTCCTCATCTGGAATCTAAAAGCAAAAACAATTGAAAAAAAGAAATAGTAAACACAATGCTCCTGAACTTGCTTTTGTTATGCTGATTAAGAAAAGATTTCCGATGTGGACAATCTAGACGGAAATTCTTCATTTCATAGCAAGTTTCACAATTATCATTTGAAGAGGCCAATAAAATTGACCTTGAGAAACTACCCATTAACCAAGAATCTCAATTTGTATACATTCAGAAACTAGCATATGATTGAAAATACTGTGGTACATGTGCATCAGAGAAGAGATTTATGTACCAAGGTAGCCTGTGCCTTCAAATCTTCAAGGTTAAAATTCCAGCTGCTAATCCCCCGTTTATATTCATTCTGCATATAGTATTGAGGCACTGTAAGATCTAATTTTTAAAAATAAAAATGAATTTTCAAATGATGTACCAAAATTAAGGTCTGCAAAAAGAATTTGAAGCGAAAATAGTAACGAAAAATAGTTAAGGGAAACATGGCATGGAACAACTTCTAAAACATGTGTCAATGCTTTAAGAAAAAATTCTTGTATTGCTATCCTGCTAGATAAAGAAAATTTCTTTTCTTTCTCTTTTAAACTTGGGAGTAGCTATTCCCAAAAAAAACAAAGATACTTGTATCGGGGTTTAATGATCGATGTTATCAAACAATCACCTCGGAGTTCAGAAATTTCCTGTAAGGTGGCGATCCTAAAGAATATACGGAGTTTAAGTTCGCAGCATTAACGCAAAGGCTAAATTTCTTAGGATCTAAAAAGTCAAGTCTTTCGAAACTATGTTAAAATGCATTACCTTGATCAAAAAACATTTCAAGATATTATCTGGTTAACTAAATAAAATTCCTCTAAAAACACTTCTTCCCCTGCAACCTGCTAGTACCCTGTTTGTGGCTAAGCTCTTGAAAATATTTTCCTACATCCATTTTGTATATCAAATTTTAAAAGCAGTTGACATATGACAAATCGACTGGGATGAACCAGTGAGTCTAGTCGTATGAATTACTTATCTCCAGGAAATACTGCCTATCCTTTCTTGTGAATCAGTCGTATGAATTACTTACCTCCGGAAAATACTGTCTATCCTTTCTTGTTTGTTCCATTTATTTTCCATATATAAGCAATTTAAAGAAAAAACCATCTCATTGTCTCATGCACGCTTAACATAAACATGTAAGGTATTGATTATGTATAAGGCAATAAATAAAAGACATTATGTTATACAGATATCAAAATCTCAGTTTTCTCGTGAAATTGGTTATGACAGCAAACCTGTGATATTTCTTCTTTCTGCCCATCTGGTATCTTCTTCTGTGCTAGCATGTCTTCTTCTTTCCTCTACAATTAGGTTAGGAAAAACTCTTATTAGCATAGAAATGCTGATGCAATATTATCATCTGGATGAAGTATCATGTGGTTCTAAAGTGGGGAAACTCAGATTGAGGCACAATAAATCACCTTCAATGCCTTCATGCGATCTCCAAGTGCTGGCAAACCCTCCAACAGTGTTCTACCTATATAATCATTGGATCTTGCTTGCTTAAAGAACGGATGCTTCAGCAATTTTTTGGCTGAAGGTCGTTTTGAAGGATCTTTCACCAAGCAACTAGCAATCATTTGCTTAAAAGACTACAAAAGGCAAAAAGGAGTATAAGTAATGTGCCAATAACATTATCAGTAAATAGTCAATGCTATTTAGTTACCTTTGAAAACTTCTTATCCCTCTCGTAATCAAGGCCAGGGGGTGCATTTTGCAATGTCATTAGCAAGACCTGATAAGTATAGAATATTGAATGCATTTTTATTTTATATTTAGGACTTCAAGAAAAGAATCACTAACAATATTCACCTTCATTGGAGGATATTTTGAGAAAGGAGCATGGCCGTGAGCGAGCTCCAATGCAGTTATGCCAAAGGACCAAATATCAGCTCTGTGAAAGAAAATGGATAAAAAGAGAAAAAGGATTTCCTTCAGATTGAAGTACATATTTAGGACAAAAACAGTAAATAATTAACCAGAAGCATTACTTGAAATCATAACCATGCAATTGCTCCATGACCTCCGGTGCCATCCTGTAAAAGAAATCTAAATTATGGAAAACATTAAGATGCAATATGAGCGAAATCTTCACCAATATTTTTATTTTTTAACACTTTAGTTTTTTGATGGTACACTTTATGCATGCACTTATTCTCGGCTTCTCGCCTGTCCACAATAATTAGTACCAGAATAGATCAAAAGTTTGAAGCTCATCAACCATTGAATAAATCATGAAAACTTAGATAAAAATTCAAGAAGCATCCTTTTGGGTTAGAGCATACCAACAAGGAGTTCCAACAAATGTGTTCCGCATACGTTGCCTATCACCTGAATCAAATAAATAAGCAGAGACACCAAAATCTCCCAACTTTATTCCACCTCGTGAATCAATGAGAATATTTCCAGCCTGCAGTAATCACACAAGTACATGATATCAACCTCGGCATGGTAATGGAAAGAATGGTTTTTATTAGAGACATTTAGGTGTTCATGTAGGTGATACCAACCATGAATAAGATTTGTCCTTTGACATATTTCCATGGGATCTTAAGTGGAACAGGTATGCAAAAGTTTCTTCAAAGGAATCAGTTTCCGTGTTCAAATTCGAATAACATTTACTAAAACTGTCAAACACTTGTATGTACAGATCATGTCTAGTGAAGCAAGTTTCAAATGGAAGTGCCAACACAAAATTCCTATTAATCGTCAAATAAGACTAGTAAAAGTGAAACCTCGTGAATTTATATGTTCTGTCATCTAATACATAAAAAAATCAGCCAATGCATTAGTAATGGATTTACACAAAGAAAATGAACTTACTTTAACATCACGATGGATGAAGCCATGATGATGAAGATATTCTAAACCCTTTAGAACTTCCCGTAATACTGTTGCAATAACAGTCTCTTCAAAGCCATCTGGATGAGCAGCCTTCAGAATGTGGAGACATGAACCTCCAGCCATGTAAGGCATGATAACCCATAGGTTGTGATCACTAACAAATGAGCAATGTGATTTAAGAACATTGGGATGATCAACTAGGACCATTGTTTGTGCTTCACGCGAGATGTTATTCTGGATATGAGTTGCAAAAAAGGAATCAGAAATTTAATTGATCCTATAATCAGCTTATCGTCAACCAAAATGCCAGAACAGTTAATTACTCAATTCTGGTAGATATCTAGTTTTAATCTCTTTCATTTTCAGAAGCTACTGATATAACCTAAGCTTCTAAGTATCAGCTAAAACCAGCCAGAACTGAACCAAAAATGTCGAATTTCATTTTTTTCATATACAATTTACTTAGAAATGTCGAATTTCATTTCATTTTATTTTTTTTCTTGTAAGCAACAAAACATGAGAATTTTGTGGCCGTCAAGCTAGAGATATACAGAATAGCTGGAAATATAATAGAGGAATCGTACCAAATCAGAATTATCGCGTTCGAAATCGAGGATTTTGATGGCAACAACCTCATTGAGAGAAATACACAAGGCACGATGAACCGAAGCACTGACTCCTTGCCCTACCTCCTCGAAAAGCGTGTAATGCTCCGGTCCAATTGGATACTTCTTCTTGTCCATGATCCCAAATCCCCTGCGCTATCCACACAACAAAATCGACTTCCGGCTACTGAACGTCAAACAACACACAAATGCAGCTAGCTGGCGATCTACAAATCCGAATTCTACACAAATTCCCCTATCACAATCACAAAAAAAATTCAAAATTCAAAATTCAATGTTCATCAAAAGTGATAACAAACAGTAACATAGCCTTTAGAAAGAAGAAGAAAAAAAACTCACGGGTATCAAGTTTAGATCCATGGACAGGATTAATTTAATAAATAAATATAGAGAAAAGGCAAAATATGGTAACCAAAGCAATCAAAATTAATTTATTTTTAAAAAGGAAAGTTTTATAATATGATATTTGTAATGATGAACTAAGTATTATAATGATTGAAAGAGTGGGAAAAAAGGAAAGTTGATGAGGAAGACGATGATTGTCTTCTCCGTTTTCTCGTGAGGGAGAGAAAGCGCGCTTAACGGATCACCGCTCCAACAGCAAGGAGAGAGAAAAACTTTCTTTATTTTTTATATTGCATAAATCCCGCCACTGGTTTATCTTAACACATTCCATGAATTTTTTTTTCTTTTCCGATTTCATGGGAGTAAAGGGTACCAATGGATCTTCAAATAGTACAACTACCTTAAGCAACTAATTTATGAATTTTTCTCCTCCAAGTCGTTTGATACGGATAAAGGATACTTGATTTCGTAATTATTTTATTTTATATTTGGTTAGAATAAAATTGTGGAATAATTTATTTTTAAATTTGTCATTTTAGAATTATAGTATTATTTTTATCTCACTGAAGGTGGGATAACAATCTAGGGATAATTAATTTTGGAATAGTTAATCTAGAAATAATTTATTTTCCAACTAAACGAGCCCTTAGCACTCTCTCCGTTTTATTTTATTTGTCCATATTACTAAAAATATTTATTCCAAATTACCTATCAATTTATAAATTAGTGTATTTTCTTCTATTTTGCCTTTAAATTTTTTTTTTTTAAAATCTAAATATTATAACGTCTCACAAAAGTTTAAAGATAATTAATACAAGTATCCTTCTTATTTATGATTCTTTTAAGAGGCGTGTAAAGGAGAAAATAGATAAATAAATATAGGATGAGGGTAATGATCAAGTCAGAAATTTAGCAAAGAATATATAAATTTTTTTCAATTATATGAAGCTGTATAAAATTAATTTATATATTTTTAATAACTAACATTTAATCTTTATACTTCGTCCCTGAGGAAGTATAATTCTTAACAAATGTCACGTGTGCATGTTTGAATATCCGATAACAGTCCAATAGTTGGACTTCGGTGACTGTTGCATAAGCCCATGGACTACAATTGTCTTTTGAAAAAAAAGGAGAATTTTCTCAACTAGTACTCCTTTATTTATGATCATAATCCAAAATCCTAATAACAAATTATATTATTATTGAGTTTTTGAAAAGGGAAAATTTTCAAAATGTCAATATTTTAATATTTAATGGGACCTCTTATCAACATTTTCAATACTTATTAAAAATGTCAATATTTTAGTTTGTTATTCTTCTGATTTATGTATTTTTTATTTGTTTGATTTGAAAGAATACAATAATTTGATAACAGAAACGAGAAAATCATGGGAGAAGATATTTTTTAAAAAGGTACATATTCCTTAAAATTCCCATCAGTTATAATTTTAAAAGTAAGTGATTGTATTCATTCGTATATATAATATGTGTAGTTGTATTCATTATAGTTTTCATGTTTGGGTTTAAATATTGGCATCCGTATTTCTTTATTAGTTTGTATTCATTCCAATAGGTATACCAAATGGATTCGTAGTTATTTAAGAAACATATTTGTATTCATATACTTATGTAACCTCGTGTTCATTCATAAAGGATACAACATTGGTTTGTATATTTTTCAAAAACGTATATTCTTTCTTAAAATTCCAACAAATTTGTATTCCAGTCATCTAAACATACAAATTTGCAATCATAGTAACGGTCAAAATTTGTATTTAAAAAATTGTATTTTATGACAAAAATGTATTTCTTATCTGTTATGTATTCAAAAAATATATGGATTCCAAGCATCCAACATACAAAAAAATCAAAACAATTTAATAATTCACTGTTTGTATTCCAAACAAATTACATATTAAAAAAATGTATTTTTTTACTTTAAAATATGACTGGTGATTCTGTACTTTCATCTTCTTTGGGTTCTTCTGCATGTGAGAAAGATGCAAAAATACTTCAATTCATTGAAGATATAACTAGAATTGCTGATGCCGTCCAATAAAGTGTCTTGAATGAGATATTGCTCAGAAACTCCTAAATTGAATACCTCAGTTACCGTCTAACCTTTAAATCCAATATTTGGATAGTAACTTATGAAAATCTTCAAGTGAAGATCCAACATACAAAATACGATCCAGATCCATTTTCGAATCACTTTTCCAATAGTCGGCAGTTAATGAATACTTGATTGTTTTTGTATTTCACCGATAATCTCAAAGTTCAACGAAATCATTCGAATTCACTTCAAAATTCTAATCGATTATTTCAAAAAAAAAATCTCTAATGGAAACAATCGCAAATCAGTCGAATTCACTTCAACAAAGGTTGAAAATCTTTGAATGATTTTTGAGATTTCTTAGAAAAATGGAGGAATTTGATTTTAAAAAGCCAGGATTTAAGTTACTTGGGGATATGGAATAATGGAAAAAATTGAGAGAGAAAGAAAGAGAAAGGATAGAATTTGGGTAACAAATTTAGGTAGAGAAAAGTGGGTAATGGATCTTTTATTTTTTCCTTTCACCCGTAATTGAGTCAAAAAGTGGGCCCAATTTGAGAAATAAAAGGAAGGTAAATAAATTATATTAAGATACATTTTATTTGCTAAAATATTGACATTTTTAATAATTATTTTAAAGTGTAGATGTTTTTAATAATTATGTTAAGGATTATGTTGTACTTTTTACAAATACAACATACATACATATACATATATTCATATATACATGTTTATTGGACCGTCATACATACATACATACATAATAAAAGTTTAGGTACTGTATTCTTTACAATAATTTAAAAATATTATTAAAATGGATAATTAATGAGCTTAAATCATTATATCATGTAATTTTCCTTTTAAAGGGAACTATAATAATACCGTTATAATATTTTATTATAACAGTATGATTTTCTCTGAATTCATGTTATATTTTACTTCTTTATAGTAATATTCTACATATAACTGTAGTAACAATCATATTACAACAATATACTATTTATAAAATTATCTCTCTCTGGTTATATAGTTAAGTATTGTATAATAATATTTTAAAAGAAAATCTTATGTATAAAAATAAAATATTAATTTTTTAAGATAATTATCATTAATATCACACATAATAACTTCTAAGTGTAAATATCTATAAAAAAACATATTTAAATAATGCTTATTAGTCATTGTCATACCTTCACTAAAAAACGGTTGTTATTTGTTACTATCTCTTTTACATTTATATTTTTTCTATTTATTTGGTTAACTTGGTAAGTAGATACATTCGTTTTTCTTGATACTTATATATTTTAATTTATAAGAATTAAAAAATCTAAACATGAAATGTTATATATAAGTTATAACACATCTTCTCGCTTAGAATAAATGTAATTTGTCATGTGCGTCATTTGGCCGACAACATTGATCTACTTTTGCTTTATAGTTATTTATCGTTATTCTTTATATGAGCATCATGATTAATGTTTTAAAGTATGAATGAGATAGATACAATGTTTCAAATATTACAATTCAATTTAATTCTTTTTATGAGCATCACAATTAACTCTTTGATGTTTTGAATAAGATGTACAAAAATTTTAAAGGCCCTAATTCAAGTTTTTTTAGCACCTTCATTAACAATTTGAAGTTTGAATGAGCTAAATAAGGAAATTTTTAAATCTCAATTCAACTTGTTTGTTTTTATAAACATCATAGTTAATATTTTGATGTTTGGATAAGACAGACAAAAAAAATCATATTTTAGAGTTGACACCCAGATACAAGGGGTCATTTAATTTTTTTAAAAAAGAATTAACTTGGGATGGAGATCTTTAAAAAAATTTGACTATCGATCATACTCAAACTTCAAAATGTTAATTATGGGTAGTCAAAAAAAAGTTGAGTTAGATTGAGATTGAAAATTCTTTGTCTATCTCATTCAAACTTCAAAATGTTAAATATGGTGCTAAAAAATGAATTGACACCTCTTGAATTTCTTTTTTTATCTGATTCAAACTTCAAAATATTAACTATGATGCTTAAAAAAAATTAATTTGAATTGAGACATCTAAAAAATCTTTGTATCTTATTTAAACTTTAATGTGTTAATTATGAAGAAATTCTTTGTCTATCCTATTCAAACTTCAAAATATTAATATGATGTTCATGTAAAGAATTCATTTGGACTGAAATATTAATAAGTTTTTTGTCGACCTTATTCAAATTTTAAAATGTTAATTACACTGCTCATAAAGATAAATAAATTGTCTAATTTATTCAAACTTCAAAATGTTAACTATAATGCTCAAACAAACAAAAAAAATTTAAATTGAAACCTTTAAAAATTCTCTGTCTATCTTATTCGAACTTCAAAGTATTAACCATGATGCTTAGAAAAAAAAATTAACTTAAGTTGAGACCTTTAGAAGTTCTTTATTTATCATATTCAAACTTCACAATGTTAACTGTGACATTTTAAAAATATTTTATCTATCTTATTCAAACTTCAAAATATTAGCTATGATGCTCAAGCAAAAAATTAACTAGATTGGAACTTTTAGAAATTATTTGTCTATTTTATTTTAAACTTCAAATTGTTAACTATAATGCTCAAGAAAAGAATTGGCATGGACCGGGACATGTATAATTTTTTTATCGATCTGATCTAAACTTTAAATCTTAAGTATGATGCCCACAAAAAAATTGAGATATTTGAAAATTCTCTGTCTTTCTTATTTAAATTTAAGAATATCAACTGTGGTACTTAAAAAATAATTAGTTTGGATTGAGACCTCTAAAAGTCATTTGTCTATCTTGTTCAGACTTCAAAATATTAACTGTGATAGTGAAGCAAAAAATTAATTTGAATTGGGATCTTTAAAAAAAATCATCCAACTTATTCAATTCTTTAAATATTAATTATGATGCTCAAGAAAAAAGTTTAACTTAGATTGTGACTTTTAAAAATTCTTTATCTATTTTACTTAAACTTTAAAATATTAATTATAGTGCTCTGTGATTTATACCCATAAGTTCTAAAAACTATTAAATATTCATCATAATTTTATATTATCATTTTATAATAAACATGTTGTATTATAAAAATAACTTTATAATATAATAAGTGACAATCAATAACAATAAAAATAACAATATGACTTAAATTTTTCGAGAGTTTGAGCACACTATACTCGAACTTGGTAATTTTCAAGAGCTTCAATTATAGGTTTTTGATATGTGGAACATAACAAGAAGAGAAGGTCACGGACGAATACTGAGAATATGGGGTTGGTTGACAAATAAATATTAGCTGGGGTTAATAAATGATGAATATTTTATAAAGTATAAAATTTGGGTATTTTAAATTTTTTAAAATTTCTAAATAATAAAATTTGGCTCAAATATTATTTTTAATTAGTATTTAAAAAATTTGATTCTGCATAAAAAAAAATATTTATAAAATAATAACAAATTATATGGCCAAACACTATTTTAAAAAAAAATCCATATATATTTAAAATTATTTATGACCAAACGGCACCTAGTAACTATGGTGCTCAAGAAAAGAATGAACTTAGTTTGCCATCTTTAGAAAATCTAGTCTATCTTATTCAAACTCTCAAAATGTTTATTATAGTGCTCATTAAAAAAAATTAAGTTGGATCGAAGCCTTGAGCAATTTTTTGTCTATCTTATTTGCAGGGCGGAGCCACCTTAGGCGAAGGGTGTTTCGGTGAACACCCTTCGCCAGAAAATTATATAGTGTATAAAGGTTAAATGTTAGTTATTATGAGTGTATACTTGATTTTGCACATCCTTAACATAGGTGAGAAGAAAATTTGCACACTCATCTCGAAATTCCTAGCTCCGCCACTGCTTATTTAAATTAATTAATTTTCTTAGTATCATAATTAACAATTTGAAGTTTAAATAAGAAAGACAGAATTTCTAAATGTTTCAATAATTTCTAAAGGCCCAATCCAAGTTAATTTTTTGCTTGAATATCATAGTTAACATTTTGAAGTTTAAATAAGACAGATAAAGAATTTTGAAAGGTCTCAATTCATATTAATTTTTTTTAGCACCGTAGTTAATATTTTGAGGTTTGAATAAGATAGATCAAAAAAAATTAAATTAAATGTCACAACTCAAATTAATTCTTTCTTTTCACACTATAATTATCATTTTAAAGTTTGAATATGATAGACACCAAATTTCTTGAGGTCCCAATTCAAGTGAATTCATTTTTGAGTACCAACATTAACATTTTGAAGTTTGAATAAGATAGAGAACGATTTTTTCAAGGTCCCGATCTAACTTAATTTTTTTTCTTGAAATAATTTAAAGGTCATAATCTAAGTTAACTATTTTCTTAAGCGTCATAGTTAATATTTTAAAGTTTGAACAAGACAAACAAAGAATTTTCAAAGGTCCAAATCTAAATTAACTTTTTTGCTTGAGCGTCATAGTTAACATTTTAAAGTTTGAATAAAATAGACAAAGAATTTCTAAAGGTCCCAATTCAAATTTATTCTTTTTTTTAGTACCATAGTTAATATTTTGAAGCCTGAATAAGTTAGACAACGAATTTCTTAAGGTATATCCTAATAAATTATAGTTAATATTTTAAAGTTTGAATAAGATAAACAAAAAAATTCTAAAGATACAAATTCAATTTAATTTTTAGCATCACAGTTAACATACTTCAAAATAAGATGGACAATAATTTTCTAAATGTCTCAATTCAAGTTAATTCTTTTAGTTTTTTGGTGCACCATATTTAATATTTTAAAAAAGTTTGAGTAAAACATACAAAGAATTTCTAAGAATCCCAATTTAAATTAAATATTTTTTTGAGCACCAAAGTTAAAATTTTAAAAGATAGGCATAAAACTTTCAAATGTCCCAATTCTAATAAAATCTTCCTTCTCACCAGCCATAGAGACAGAGCCAGAGAAGGAGAAAGAAGAGGGAGGGACTATCAACTGCTAAATAATTCTACCGATTGTAATGAAACTAAATTGGAGTACATCAAAGCAAAATGAATTTACAAATTTCAATAATCTTGCAAACAATAAAAATTGATATACTTACTTTGAAAAAGTCTAAAAATCACATTGGTGAGATGAGCAATACATGTCTCCTTTCAGTGACAAGCAAATCAAACTAACTAATGACAAATATTTTAGTTTCCTTATCTTAAAACTAGACGATTGAATAACATCATCATCGATATTAAGTGTTGCCTCAAGAGGTGTCATGGAATCGAGTCAATTCAGGCAAACAATGAAAACTGTGGCCAAATTATGTTAACTAATATTATGGGGTGTGCTTTTGGGTAATTCTCTTTTTTTTTAAAGCACCATAGTTAATGTTTTAATAAAATAGATAAAGAATTTATAAAGATTCTAATCCAAGTACGAATCACGTTTTAGAGTTGACACCCAAGTGCCTGAATACGAGGGGTCATTTAATTAAGAGTGACGTTTGAGTCTAAATGACTCGAGTTTCTTTTATTAGGTTGGGTGATTCTTTTGATATTTTTATCAATGACATCAATTTTTTTTTTAAAATCATTTTTAATTAATATTTATTAATTATTATCACTCCGAGAATAATAATAGTTCAAATTACCCCCCCCCCCCCCTCAACTAATCAAAATGGACCTAATTAGGTCACATTTTCTTAATTCATGTCTTGAGAGGTACGTTTGTTTAAATTTCCTCAAGTGTATAACTACCATTTGAAACTTCTAATCAGTCATAAATCGCATTCAAAATTTTAATATATTTGCACTTTATTATAATATTTACATAATGAAAATAATGTATTATTGAACTTTTTACGAAGAATGTATTATTGAACTTTATTACAATATTTACATAATGAAAATAATGTATTATTAAAGTTTTTATGAAGAATGGGGTGTGAGTAACTAGAGCAATCGTATTAAGATTGTTTTGATAAATGAAATTGGATTTCGCATCTAACTTAACTGGACTAAGAAATTGGAAATCGGGCCACCAGCCCATTTTATTCCCTTTTATTAGTGCTCTCAATAATAAAAGGTACTCCTCGAACAATAGTGGTTCACTATTGACTTATCTTTGACTTTATTAAATTTAATGTTTTGAAAAATGTGTTAGATGATAAATTGTATTTAATAGCAAGGATCAATTATTTCTTGATTTTTTAAATTGGACAAGTATTGCTAGACAACTATTTTTAGTATAGAGGACAATTATTGTTGAACGGAGGGAGTATATCAATTAAGAAAGTTTTAAACTTTGGTTGCATCCCTTCAACTTTGTCGAAATTTTGGGTTCATTTCTCGTAAAACTTAGAAGTTGGCCAAAAAATGTAATAATTTATCCTAATTACGTTCCTACTAATATCCAATTTGATATTATTTAGAGTTGCTTTGCATCAATTTTCAAGAAAAAATCAATTGATGAGTTTCTATCCAACACGTTATGATGATTATCAGAATTTGTAGTTAAAATCATAACAAATTGATAGAATTTAAGTCGCAATGTAGAAAAAAATCTAGCAATTTGTCAGGATTTGATCACAAATTCCAACGAATTATGATAACACGTTGCTAAGACAAATCTTGATCAATATCACATAAAAACTCCAGAGAATCACCAAAATTTTGCTTAGAAATAGCCACAAGTTACCATAGTCTTTCAAGAGCGTGATTTCTATTTCTAACATAGAAGTTATTTTTTCCAAACTATTTTTAACAAGGTCAAAATTTAAAGGGAAAGTTACGCATATATACCATTCGACCAATCAGTTTACCAATATAATCAAAATATATGTTGTGCATAGTATATACTATCTATTTAATAAAAAGTATACGCAACCTATACACTTTATTTGCATGTATTTTTAAAACCAGTTGACAAAGTGTTTAGAGCCGTAATTATCCAAAAATTTAAACGGTGACACCATTAAGGAGTTCAAATGTGAAATGGGCATGACTACTGCTTAGGTCTTAGCCAACCCCGTTGGCTAGTAATTAAATTCACCTCTCCCTACTTCCATGTCCTTCCCTACTATATCTAATTTTGAGAATTCCTATAATAATATGCTGCAAATTAAAATGTTTTATAAATTATAATAATTCGTTGCAAAGGTCAGGATTTAACTTTAAGGGATAGGTAAATAGACTTTGCGTCACAATAATTAGGAAAGTGAATTTCTAGAGATTTGATTTTGCAGTTTTTTATAAATATTATTTTAGTTATATACTTTTTTTTCCTCAAGAAATCAGTAAAAAAATAATATAAGAGATTGATAAACAAAATACATGAGAGTTGTGATATCATTACATTGACATTTTTTTCCTATTCAAATAGTAAATAGGATCGGAATAATAAATGTATCACAAAATTTAAGTTCAACAAGTTTTCTCTATTAAAAAAAAAAAGAAGAAAAACATGTTAACTTCTCAATTAAAAAAAGAAAGAAGAAAAACTTGTTATATTATTGATTTAGAGATGAGAAAAACCACCTAATGAAATGACTAAATGCTCTAACATTTACATGAATTTAATGACAATAAAGAGAAGGAAACAAAGACAATAAAAAAGGGTCTTTTATACTAATTTGTCAAAAGGTTATCACATTAACCGCCCATTCAATAATAATCACTTGAACTCAAAAGTCAAATTTCTAATGAAAAGAATTAAATGGCTATTGAATAAAAGGAACTATATTATGCTGTACCTTTTAAGATAACAAAAATATTTTCCAACAAGAAGATTAGAAGAAACAAAAGAAAGGAGGGCCCAAGTGCTGGACCTCAATTATTTAAGAGAAAATCATATAGATTAAATAAGTCTTGTGTAGCCTCAATTGATAGTACGTCTGATGCATGGACCACTAAGAAATTATATATTGTGGAATGATTGAGATCACTCGAAATTTGATTTTTTAATTTTTTAATTTTTTTTAGTTACAAGCCTTTTATCTTCTTATGTTAAACTTATTTATTATAAATTCAGATTAATAGTCAGTAAATTTTGGATATCGAATGCTTCTATGATTAATTTTGACATACGATATTCATGAATAATATATCTGCCATGCCCCTATTGCTTTCTTCTACATGTTTCAATTTTGGAAAACATCATCCTACAAAAATACCCAACTTTTGTGAGGCTGTTAGGTAAGAAAATACAGTTAGGTTTCTGGTCCCCTTTTCAATCTTTTTGTCCTTACATTCGGAGGCGGAGCCAAGTAAGGTCTAGGGTTCAAATTTATACTGTTTATATATAGTTAATATTATTTTTTATGTATATATATATATATATATATATATATATATATATATATAGTAGATATTGAACACCTTTGACTACTTCGTATGCTTGAGTTTTCATATTTTGAAACGTTTCAGTGAAAATTCTAATTTCGCCACTGTTTACGTCCGCACTAAATCAATTGAAAAAAAAGTGCCTTCACTTCATTACTGTAGCTGTTTAATTAACATAGCGTTTTTTAGATTTATTAAGCTTACAATTATAAACAATCCACCTCCCAACTGCAATCCCCCACCTGTTCCCTAACCATTTTTGTTTTCTATATTTCTCTTTCTTATTTATAATTCCTTATGCGTGGCATATGGCCTATGGCTCTCTTCTATGTTTGTTCAACTAAATGTTCACAAATTTCAATTATCCTTGTGTGCCAATTAATTGCATAAAACAAAGAAGCTTCTTTTCATATATACTATTGAGATACTCAACTGAAAACAATTTTATATTTTTTATTTATTTTTTATCTTAAAAATAGATCTTTATTTTTATTTGTTCAATTTAAAAAAATTATAGACATATTTTATTATTTTATATATACTTATTATTGCGTATTATTCATTTTTCAATATTTAGATGACTTATAATAATTAAGGGTGATGTAGTAAAATTATAATTTTATTTATTGTTTCTTAAGGTGTGCCTAGTCAAATACTCCCTCCGTTCAGATTTACTTGTCAAATATTTCCTAATTTGATTTTTATTTTTACTTGTCATTTTTTGACAAATCAAGGAAGGATAATTTTTTTCCCTATTATACCCTCAATTTATTAACGTTAAGTTAATGTCTTTGAAAAATATAGTGAGTAAATATGTTTGAGACCCTATCAATTAATAAGGGTAAAATAATTAACTCACTATACCAATTATTATTTTCTTAATATGTGAGCCAAGTCAAAATTTGACAAGTAACTCCGAACAAAGAAAGTATAAACAATAAAATATGAAAGGAGGGAAAAATGAATATTTACGTATACTTGGATAAAAATATTAAACTTAATAATAAGCCGTTATTTTGTTCGGTATAAAAATGTTAATGAGTTGTTGTTTCAATAAAATGACTAAAATATCCTTAGAATTATAAATTTTAAAATATCTTTGCAAGGAAATGATGAACAACGGATACCGAATAGAGTGAGAGTTATGGATTTGTTAAAGAAAAAAAGAATGATATTTTGAGAATTAGAAAAACCACGAAAAACAAAATAGTAATCTGTAAAAAATTTGATCAAACTAAAAGTGCTTATATAAGGGTAGGAATGACCAAATTATGACTTTTGATTGATTTTTTCATACACACTTTTTGATATTTACCAAACCCGTAAAAACCAAAATATATTTATAAGCCGGTTTGACCTTAGCGGGTATTTGGGTATAGAGTTTCGGGGGTTCTATATATATAAATACCAATACAGACGGAATGATGTTATACTTGAATTCTCTGAAGTTGTAGTGTTAAGAATAAAAAACAAAAGGAAGTACAAGTACTAGTAGATAACAAAAGGCTGCAGGATCCAATAAGAGGAGTTTTTCCTCCTTTTGTTTTTTTGTCTTCATTTCCAAATTGGTCTTTCTTTCTTTCTATATATATACTGTTGTGAATCAGTTGAGATACTGTTATATTCTTTTAAAGTAATTAATTATAACATGGAGAAACAGAATGAGGGAGTTGAAGTAGTGGAAAATGGAAATGATACTTTGTTGAAAAAAACAGATGCAGATTTATTTGCCTGGCCATGGAAGAACTTGGGAAATTACAAGGCATGGACTTCATATTAACTACTTATATATATTTTGTTCATCAATCTTGATTTGTATTGGATTTATGAGTTTCATATGTGTGGTGCAGTATTTGTTATATGGACTATTTCTTGCAAAATTCATACATTCTATGTATTGGAAAGAGAGCATGGAGGATATTTGGTGTTTGCATATTCTTATATTGTGTACTCTGAGAGGCCTTGTTCATCAGCTATGGAGCACTTATAGTAATATGTTGTATCTAAATCGCACGCGAAGGGTGTCTTATCAAGGGATAGATTATGAGCAAATTGATAATGAATGGGATTGGTATGTATGAATTCTTGTTATTCACACTTTGTGTATTTCAAAAGTGGACTAATGCTGTGTGTGTCTTGTTTGTGATTGGATTCCAACAGGGATAACTTCCTTATCCTTCAAGCGATTGTGGGATCATTCGTCTACTTGAACTTCCCTTCTCTGGTTAATCTTCCCCTCTGGGATGTAAGAGGGCTTATTTCTTGTCTCATACTTCATATTGGTATCTCAGAGCCACTGTTCTATTGGATGCACAGATTATTGCATTCCCCTCATCTGTTTCCGTTATACCACTGGCAGCACCACGAGTCTAAAGTCACACACCCCTTTACTGGTAAAGTTACTACTCCCTCTGTCACGATTTATGTGTCATACTTTCCTTTTTAATCTGTCTTAAAAGTAATTTCATATTCTGTGTATAGTTAAATACCGTTGGGACGGAGGGACGTCTTTTAGCAGTCTTATCTGATGCTGGTAGTTTGCTGGAGAGTTGGTTTACTTTTTTTCCGTTTTTTTTTGTGTGTGTGCAGCTGGGCATGCAACATTTCTGGAACATCTTTTGCTCTGTGTGGTTGTAGGAATTCCAACCCTAGGCACTGCATTTATTGGTTACGGATCAATAAGCGTTATGTACAGTTACATTCTGGCATTTGATTTCTTAAGATGTATGGGTCACAGCAATGTTGAAATCATTCCTCATAGTCTCTACCAGCGCGTTCCACTACTTAGATATGTTATTTACTGCCCGACGTGAGTTCTATTTAACTCTCTTTGTTTGATGCAATATCTAATATCTGTTATCTTCAGCATCTAGATTAAGAAATCACATCTTATTCTGTTTCTTTTCAAATGAACTTTTCTTCTCAATTATGTTTGACAAGTTACAATGTAGTTTCACTTTCTTGTTGTGCTTCCTTTTGACAATTAAATCCGGTAATTTAAATTACGTCCTGTTCTTGCAGATACCACAGCCTACACCATCAGGAAATGAAGACAAATTTCTGTCTCTTCATGCCTTTATATGATATGTTGGGAAATACTTTGAATACCGCTTCGTGGAGCCTTCAAAAAGAAATAAGTTCAAGGACAAGTGAGTTTGAGTTTACTCTTCCTACCTTCTTGAGTGAAGAGGTCAATTATTATCTTCCTTCAAAATAATAATCCTTTTTCAAGTTTTTTTTTTGCATTCTCTGTCTTTAGTTTGCCATTATATCTATATTTTCTTAAGTGGATCCCCTTCATGAAGGTACAGATGAAAGAGCACCAGATTTTGTGTTTCTTGCACATATTGTTGATATTATGTCATCAATGCATGCTCCGTTTGTGTTCCGGTCATTCAGCTCAATGCCTTTCTCCACTAGGCTCTTCTTGTTACCGATGTGGCCTTGTACCTTTGTGGTGGTGCTTACTATGTGGCTGAAGTCCAAGATTTTTTTGTTCAGTTTTTACAACATAAGAGGAAGACTCAACCAAACTTGGGCTGTGCCCAGGGCTGGTTTTCAGGTAACATGGGGTTTTCTCCAAGCTACTGTTTAATTTCTAGTGGTTTTTCAGAATTTTGAAATTCTATAGAAGAACATCAAGGTCTTGCAATCTTGAAATGATTTCTTCATGATTGAAGGATAGAAGATAATTTACTCGTACAGTCAATGTTCCCAATACATCTCGCTGTTTGATTTTGAGCATATCATTTCCATTCTGTTTCTGGCGTCTAAAACATATATTGTGTTGCAGTATTTCTTGCCCTTTGCTGCAGAAGGCATAAATAAGCTCATTGAAGAAGCTATTCTTCGGGCTGATAGAATCGGTGTCAAGGTCATCAGCCTTGCTGCATTAAATAAGGTCAGTCACATTTTCTTTTCCTGTTTCTAATTTTCTATTGTTTCTTTAATGTTTAATGATTTCAGAGTCCTCAAAGTCTTTGCTGACTACTTTAGTACAACGAACATCTACATGACAACATTGTATCATGTGTTTCTTGCTAGAATATAAGCCTTTTCGCTAGTGGTTTTAGACTGGAAAACTTTCAAAATTAAGGAATGGGATATAGTCTGTTCAGAACTGGAACAACTTGTAACTACGCTTGTTCATAGATCATGCATTGCTTGGATCTTCCCATGTCTTTTTCAAACTCGAGGGAGCAATGCAGGGTTTCAATATAAAGTTATTGTTCATGTTGTTTATGAAAGAAACTTACTGCAGAATGAAAGTTTAAATGGTGGTGGAACACTCTTTGTCAACAAGCATCCGAATCTCAGAGTCCGAGTAGTCCATGGAAACACCTTGACAGCTGCTGTGATCTTGAATGAGATTCCTAGAGATGTAAATGAGGTCTTCTTAACAGGTGCTACTTCTAAGCTTGGAAGGGCCATTGCACTCTACCTTGCTCGTCGAAGAGTCAGAGTTCTGGTAAGATTATTCTTTCTGAAGTAAATGCATGGCATATAAGACTGTTAGTATCTTCTGCTAGTTGTTATTAAGTGGGATGAGCCCCTTCATCCTTTTAAGTTATCTCTTCTATAATTAGCTTCATAATTTTCCATTCTAACAAGGATACTTTTCTAATGCAGATGCTCACTAAGTCCACTGAGAGGTTCATGAAAATTCAAAGAGAAGCTCCTGTTGAGTGCCAGAAGTATCTGGTTCAAGTGACAAATTGCAAAGAAGCCAAACAGTGTAAGGTAATGTTTCTAGTATATATTCCATAAAGTGAAAGTTATGAAACCAAGACAAGTGGATAACTGAGGTCTTTCAGTTCAGCAAAGAGTTTTGCACTATCTGCTTGTTAATTTTTGTGGTGTTTTTCAAATGACAGACTTGGATTATTGGCAAATGGTCTACCCCTAGAGAGCAGAGCTGGGCTCCATCAGGAACTCACTTTTATCAGTTTGTCGTTCCCCCTATCATTTCCTTTCGCAGAGACTGTACCTATGGCAAGTTAGCAGCAATGAGACTTCCAAAAGATGTCACTGGTTTAGGAACTTGTGAGGTATGAATCAAATCATATGCCATCCCATTTTTTGTTGCATATTCTTGGTCACGGTTCAAGCTGTCCAAACAGCCTCTTGCAGAAATGTAAGATAAACTGCATGCAGTCCAGTCTTTACCTTTAGGTGTGAAATCCAAACTTTGGCAGATAGTGTTGAGTTGGTGAAAACCAAATCCCATAGTCTCTTTCCTTTTGGTTGTGGGATCAGTTTTATGACAGGTACTGTTTCGTGTTCTGTATGAATTCTCACTGTGCTTCTGTATTGCACCAGTATACAATGGGAAGAGGCGTAGTTCATGCTTGTCACGCAGGTGGGCTAGTTCATCTTCTTGAAGGTTGGACACACCATGAGGTTGGAGCTATCAATGTTGATCAGATTGATGTTGTGTGGGAGGCTGCATTAAAGCGTGGTTTGAAACCTTTGTATAATTCAACATAGTGATACCATTTGTCTCTTATTCTTCAAAAAACACCTTCATTACCTAAAAGGTTTGGAGTTGTAGCAAAGTCCACATAGAAAGTCTTCCAAAGATTGTTTCACAAGTCAAAACTTCATTACATGTACAATCTATTTGTAATCAAACAAAATTGTAAGCCTAGAAAAGGAAATAAGCTATATATCATTGTACTTTGTGCAAAAATACACTGTTAATGTAAAGTGGTGCATGCGTATTTTTTCTGGGGAGTTCTTGTATTACTCTATGAATATCGATATGTTTTTGTCTGATGTATCAAGCTTTGCTAAACGAAGATATCAGACAAATAATCTTGCTGTTACGAATTGATGCACAATCAAGACAAGCACTACTTGCTTGAACTATATAACTGTATATGTTGTACATGTACTGTAGACACATCTGCAGGGGAAAGTTTCACCTGCTTGGCCCATTGATAATCTGCACAAATTCAACCAAGGGTGTTTGGCAGCTAGACTGTTCGTATTAAGCTGCTTCTTCTGGTTTTGAATGATAATACAGCCATGTATCAAAACGACAAATTCATATTAGTAAATCTAAAGTTATGATATGGACATGTTACATAATCAACCCATAGCAAGATTTGAGTTAAAGAAAAGGATAACGAAACATGTTCACCAAGATGATATTAATGATTGGAAGTGTTCTTTTTGCAGGGCATTCAAGAAACCCCTTTAGTATATCGGACTTTGCTAAGAAGATATCACAAAGTCTTATTGTTGGGAATCGATCTCCAACCAAGACATGTAGCATTGTTTGCCAGACCTATACATTGTACAAATAGTCAAATATCTTTAGACACTTCTTTCAAAAAGGAAAGTCTCAACTGCTTGGCCAATTGCTACTCAATCTGCACAATCATCACAGTGGTGACACGAGTATATTTATGATAAATATCAAATACTATTACACATCTGGAATTGGTTTCCTGGACTTCACCATCCATCCAAGCATCAAAAACACAACATATACAGAAAAGAGGGGGCGGTGAGAAGTTTTTAGGAGCTGAGTTCAAGAAACCTTTGTGCCATGGGATGTTTAGATTCAAAGAGTTGATCAGGCTTTAATATTTCTACAATCTCTCCATTGACAAGCAGGCATACTATGTCAGCTATTCTCTTTATTTGTTTGATGCTATGTGAAACCATCACAATGGTCATATTCTGCTCCCTCTTCAGCTTTACAAGAACATCCTCAATATTCTGAGTTGATATTGGATCCAGTGCACTTGTTGGCTCATCCAGCAGCAGAACCTTACAGAAGATTGGAACATAAGGTCAGATTCCTATTTCAAAATTTAACGTCGATCGAGTGAAGTTTCTTTCACCAAATTGGTTAAATCTTTGGTATATTTAAAATTACCTCTGGTTCATTTGCCAAGGTCCTAGCAAGTGCAACTCTCTGTGCTTGACCAACAGAGAGTTCCCCACCAGACTTGTTGAAGAAAGATGAGTCCAGGTCAGCTAGAGTCAGCAACTTATATACCTCATTGTCACTTAGTTTTTTTCCTTTTAACTGTGGCCCATATCGTACATTATCTGCAACGGTGCCTGAACAATTTTCCACAAAAATCACTTAATCAAGCATCAGTCACTACAACTTGAAAATTGAAATATATGTTGAAAAAAGACTTCTTTTTAATGACCGAGAAATCCACGACACTCTGTGGCTAATGGCCTGCTCCCTAGATCCTACCCTTCTTCACTGAAATACTGAGTTTGTCCATCGCAAAAGTTCGAACCTATGACATGTGCCTATCCCCCAAAAGGCGGATCCCGGATCCCGAAATTTGAATTTATGGGTTCTAGATTCTAATTCCGCCAAAAAATATGCCAGTCCATTAGATTAAGCATCACAAGGCAACAAACAAACAACAACAACATACTCAGTGTAATCCCACAATGTGCGTTTGGGGATTACATAGTGTGGCCTTCGGGTAAAAAGGTTGTTTTCAATAGACTCTCGGCTCGAGGATAGAAAGTTCTAACATCAAACATCTGATAGACAAAATACCTACACAAAAACATGGACCTGTCTATAATAGTGGCATACCTTCAAAGAGAACAGGAAGCTGAAACAACATGCCAATCTTACGGCGGAGAGCAAGCACATCCAGATCACATATATCATGACCATCCAAAAACACAGAGTTGGAAGATGGTTCCCACAATCGATTAAGTGATCTCAAGAAAGTTGATTTTCCACTACCACTAGGGCCTATAACACCCATGATTATACCTTTAGGTATGTCAACGTTCACATTGTTCAATATAGAAACACCCTTTTCAGACACCTTTGTAAGATCCCTAACCTGAATCTTGATTTCTGTATTCTCTTCGAATCCATTTTCATTCCCGTTCGACCCCAAAAGATGCTCTCTTGCTCCTATAAATTAAACCAACCACAAACAAATTTCAAGAATTGCTTATGTAATTTCAAGAAAAAAGCTTTCTTGCTCCTATAATAAGACCAACCCCAAACAAATTTCAAGAATCGCTTTTATAATTTCAAAGAAAATGCTTTCTTGCTCTTATAATTAAACCAACATCAAACAAATTTCAAGAATTGCTTATGTAATTTCAAGAAAAATGCTTTCTTGCTCCTATAATAAAACCAACATCAAACAAATTTCAAGAATTGCTTTTGTAATTTCAAGAAAAATGCTTTTGTACTAACCTGGTAAAATTTCCATGGTATGAAATGTCTAGCCAACTCCTTAGCCAGCAGCAGACACAGTAGAGGGACAAAAACAAAAGGGGCTATGGTATGAAGAATTATATTGAAGAAAGAATCAACCTTCCCCACTTTCCAACAAGCACTAGAACAAATTCTTGACACCAGTAACTTTCATTAATAATTGTGATGTTTTGGCAGAGAGTGCAGAATCTCCTTCTAAATCTGAAAATAAAGAATGTTTTTTTAAGCTAGTATTGTAATGTCATTTGTAAAGCCTGGGGATATGACTTATCTGAGGGAGGAAAAGACTTTTTCTGCAATTTGTTGTCACTTTTAAAAAGTATTAACAACTTGGCCATTAGTTATATTATAGTTTATATGTCAGAATCACACAAAATTAATTCTGCCACTGTTGTCTATAAACCTAATGTAGTTAAGATTCCAAAATCATGATGATGCAGAAGTGAATGTTGCTAATAAACAAATTTTGAGAGATGGAGTAAGTGATAGTAGAAAGAGGAGCTAAAATGTGTAATAGAAGAGAAAATATAGTTAAAAGAGATGAGAGTGTGTAATGCCCGAGTGTTTTCTTCTAACTCCTTTTATACGGATTGGACGAGTTTTAACCACCTATTCACTCTTTTTATCCGGCCTCCGGTATCTACGTTGAAGTCCGACTATTTCATATTAATGCCGCGTAGGGCTAGTATCTATTCCCTCTATCCAACTTACGTCATACACTTTTCTTTTTAATTCGTTTCAATTTTTTTTTTATTTTTTATAATTAAAAGTAATTTAACTTTAAAATATCTTTTTATCTTTAATAAAATAATTCATAGCCATATAAATATTTAAAATTTATTTTAGACCATAAATTTTAAAAATATTCTTTTTTTAAATAATAATTATTATTATGATAACTCAAACAATGTCACATAAATTAAAATGAAGAGAATAATTAAAATAGAGAAAATGATTGAAAAGTTGACGGCACACACATGCCCGATTTTAGTGTGATTGGTTAGTTTGTGCTCTGAATCCATTTATTTTAACAAAATTTAAAATTTTATATGGTTGAAGTTCATCTATTTTTGTCTGAATTTCAATCATATAAAATTACAGACATTTTATTTAAAGTTAGGGCTTTATAGATACTAATTTCAAACACAATATTCTTTAAATTATTTTAAAGTGAATAGAGTGCAAAATCTTTTTGAAACATAGTATATCTGAATTTTTTTAGAAAAAATTATTTGAATAGGTACCTTTTAATAAATAATTACTGATTTTAGTAATATTTTTTATTTATTACCATTTATAACAATATATAGCAATACTATGATAAATCTACAATATGTATTAAAAGTGAATTATGTATGCAATATATATGTATTATAACTGTTTTAAAATATATTATGCTTGTTTGGTAAAAATTTGACAAATTATATTATAAGTGTATTAAAATGTGTGATAAATGTATTATTTATCAATAAAACTTGTATTATATGTATTTTTATAAATTGTTCTCTGTAATATGTATTAAAATTGTATTCTAAATGTATTAAAAATGTTTAAGTGAAAAAAAATGTTATTGCTATAAATGGTAAATATTTTCTTAATATAGTATATTTATGTAAGTTTCCCAAAGTTTTACCAAGTTGACGGAGCCTTGTATGAATGGCTGTGTTAATGATGGAGCCATTGGGCTTATTTGTATGTCCACTTATTTCAGAACAATTTCATTCATGAATTTCTAAAGTTTCATGTAGTTAAAGTTCAAATAAAATAGTTAAACCTCATTTATATGTACGTGAAATTCATTCATACGAAACTTTAAATATTTTGACAAAATATGTGAAGTTTGGTTTTATCAAACATAACTTCAAATAATATGTCTAAAGTTGTTCTGAAATGGGATAAATTGTATATCCCATATATAATGGATAGAGGAAGGAGGAACTAGAGAGGGATTACAAGGTGAGAATCGAACCCTCACCAACAAGGTGAAAGTTCAGATAGTCAACAAATTTTGACGTGGATAAAGAGAAGACACTGGAGACAGTTGAAGAAGGAATTAGTAGCTGCTATGTATGGAGCAACAATATACTATACTTGGCAAGCGAGGAACTGTAAGCAGTTTCGACATATACGTGTAAATACAGATTTCATCATCACACAAATACATAAAGAATTACAGAATAGAATAGAACTAGTGCAGGGGTCTAAGAAGGCAAGAAATTGTCAAGGTTGATACATAGAGTATGTCCGAGTTAGATTGTAAGTAGCTTAAGCTTCCTTTGAGGTCTAGATATTCTTAACACTCTCCTGTGAAGCTGATTAAGAGTCTAGATGCTCCCTAATTTGTACGACTTTGACTTGATTGCTATGATAATATTCACAGTTTATTGCCAAATTATTTTTTTTCATTTTACACTAGATATTAACTTATTGTGTAACCTTCATTTTTTTAATTAGAGACTGATGAAGATCTCGTTATATTTCAAAAGCTCGTAGCATGGGTCTCAAGTAAACCCAATTGGATGCTTCATTTCCCATGGACAAATGTGAAACTTACCTTGTTATGATTAACACAATTCTTTTTAACTTCGTTGTATTTGTAACTTTTACACAAATATTAATTGCACATATTTATGAATTGAATGAGATTTCAAGTCTATGTTACATGTTTGAAGAAAATATTAACGAAAAAACTAATTAATCAAAGAGCTTTGTGGAGCAAACAAAATTCTCAATATCTTACTGCATGCATGAATAAATAAACTTCGCACAAACAATTTACGTAAAAAAGATTTCATATTTTATTTCAATTAATTCATGATGTACTGAATCGTTATTAGAGGCAAATCTAGAATGGAGTGAGGGTATTCACTTGGAGTCCCTCGATAAAGGTTATACTGTATATACAAGGTAGATTTTCTATATTTATGTACATATATAAATTATGATTTTCTTGAACCAGAAGTAAAAGGTTAGCTCTACAGTTCAGAACATTCAAAATACACTCCAACGTCCATAATTTGATTCTCACTGTTCATATATTTACAATTTTTTTCTCGAACCCCCGAATAAAAATCATCAATAATACTCCCAATGAACAAAAGAGACAAGGAAAGGGAGAGAGGATACCATTTAGAAGAATCCATAAATACATTTTAGTACTAGGTGCTCAAGGAGGGGAAGTTGGCATATACAACAAACAACCTAGAATCATGTTACTCTTCCAACTTAGAATGTCAAATTGACTTTTCCTTATTTGTCAAACTATCTGCTCTCTGTTATTCATCAAATTCTGTTCCATTTTCCCCTTTTATACAACATTTTGTCATTGTTATCAACTTTACATCATCATCATCATCATCATCATCCTCTTCAAAAACCTAGGAAAAAGAATGGTACAATGATCACTTCACTTACATTACATACCATGAAAACAACTAAAAAAAAATATTCTTTAGAACTTGACACTTGCAAAATAAATAAATAAAAAAGTTCTCTTTTTTATTTTTCCTTAACATAATATAAGTAAAATTCATCAAACATATCATTAAAAAACAAGAATTCCCACGCGCATGCCTATGTGTGAAGCTCAAACGCTTCTTGAACCCTTAATTACCGGTCGCGTGAGAGTTTACGAGGAAGAGAGAGCGTGAGGATGTGAAACATTAAGGGTGTGTTTGGTATGGAGGAAGAAGGAAAAAATAGAAGTAGAAAAATTTACAGAAAAAGAAATTGCTATTTCTGATCAGAACACAAAAACGAAAAAAGAGTCGATTTACAGAGAGAGGGAGAAGGGGGAGAGATCAGAGAGTGTGTAGAAGGTGGGTCTTCGTCTTTTTCTGATTTAGAACAGTGATTTTTGGTGAAGAGAAAGATGGCTGCGGAGAAGAATTGAAATGCGAAGCAATTTGAATGGAAGAAGAAGCTTTATGGGTTCGTATGTGAACAAGTAAGAGTTGAAAAAGCATTTGGGTTTTCTCTCTACTTTCTGAATCTGAATTTTGAATTAAGTTTGGTGTTGTTGGGTTCTGTATATTTTTCTAATTTCACTCTTCTTTCGAGCTTAAAAATCTCTTCTTTAATCCCAATTTCGTGTGGGGATATATTTGAACTTGAAGTGTGTAGCGTGAAGTTTTAGTTTTTTTGGTTACGGGTGGCATTTTCTGTCTGTTTTAGGTTTTGCCCTGTAATTTTGCAAGGCAATTTGAACTTATTGAATTGGGGATTGAGGGTTTTCTTGAGCTGCGATTTTGATTGGTTTAAACGTTGGACTGAGAAAGAATTTGAAATTTTTTGAGTTTTGGAGGGAGAGTTAGTTTAGAATTATGGATCTCTAGCTGGGGTGTTAACCCCTTCAATAGTTATACTGTTGCAAGTTGGAATTTTGGATATGGGTTTTGATTCAGCATTGTTTGAATTGCTGTTGGAAGAGTATAATCTTGTTTCCACTATGGGCTTTTGGAATTGGGGAAAACCCTAATTTAGTGGGGGATTTGGATTACTGACTTCTTGTGTTACTTGAAACTAGTGGAAAGTTTGTAGCTTTTGCTTGTTGTGTATAGACTTTATGTGTTGACAGAGATGCAACCGCCACATCAGCATTCGCGAATCAATCTTGCTGAACTGAAAGCTCAGATAGCGAGGAAACTTGGACCTGAGAGATCTAAACAGTACTTTTATTACTTAAATAGGTTATTGAGTTTGAAAATAAGCAAGGTTGAGTTCAATAAGCTTTGTCTTAGGATATTGGGTAGAGAGAATATTCCACTGCATAATCAGTTCATTCGTTCCATTTTGAGAAATGCTTGCAGCGCAAAAGTTCCACCGCCAACCCATGAGACTGATGTTTCGGAGCCTGGTGCAGCAGTTGGCAGTAATGAGCCCCTAAGTGATGTTTATGAGCAAAATGGATCACATGTTTCCTCAAGCCAGGCTTCAAGTCAACCAGGTTTGTCTAATGGGGATTTTCTCCCATTATCTCCTCGAAAGGTCAGAACAGGCTATCGTGATCGTAGGACTGGGGATCGTCGCAGTTCACTTGGTCAAAATGGGAAGACCAATTTCACTTTTCAACAACCGACAGCGACAGAATCAAGTTTTGATGTTATGGAAAATGGGGATATCAATCCCCCTAATTCACGGAGGGCTGTGCAGCATTATCAAGGACTCTTGCAGCAGACTGATGATGAAAGGGAGGCATCTGGTCAAGAAACTGCTAGATTCTCTGTAATAAAGGGATCACAGGAAGGTCCAGCTTCAGTGTATAACAAAGTCCATGTTAGAGATGACGCGAAAGAGATGCATGCAAGGAGTCAGCTTCAAGCTCCGCTTGGGGTTCCATTTTGCCCTGTTAGTGTTGGTGGAGCACGTAAAGCATTGCCTTTGGCAACAAATAGTAAATGTGTTACCTCTTCTAGTTATGGTGCTTTGTTGGATAGTGTATCACTGAGGGAACGCATGGAGCAGATTGCTGCAGAACAAGGCCTTGAAGGAGTGGCCATTGGTTGTGCCAACTTGTTGAACAATGGATTAGATTCTTACTTGAGAGGTTTAATTCGATCTTGTGTTCGACTTGTTGGGGCAAGGTCAGGGCACGGGCCTATAAGAAACAACACCAAAAAGCAGCAGACCCATGTGAAGCTCGTCAATGGCCTCAGACCCGGTCTTCATTCTCAGATAAGTAGTGGTAGACCTTCAGAAGTCATGCAAGAACATGCTCCCAATAACTTGATATCGTTGCAAGATTTTAGGGTTGCCATGGAACTGAACTCCCGGCAACTTGGCGAAGACTGGCCATTGCTTCTAGAAAAAATATGTTCACGCGCTTTTGAAGAATAAGCCATACGTGAACTTTGTTATCTTCCAGTTAAATTTCTGGTCCCTACTGGATCTAAGGGCACCATTCCTCTCAGAGTTTCTGCGCAGCTGCAACATTACAGCTTTTTTGGCCCTTTTGAACCAGTCAACGACTCTTTTGGTGAATGTTGTCTCTTGAAGAAGATAGGCATGGAGCCCGGATCCTTGTCTCACCTGCTACGGGGCTTAACTTTGCCAGGAGAGTCTCCATTTCTTAGCAACCACTGGAAGGGACTTGAAGAAAGGAACAACCACGTCGGTTGTGCTGTTGTATGATTAGCATAATTATTTTTTTGGATATTTACCGCATTCTCCCTCCTGTAATTTAAAGTAAAGAGCAAATTTGGCACAAGTTTTGCAGGAATAATTGTGTAGCCTAGGACTTCAGTAGAAAGGTGAAACTAGATAATGCAAGAATTGCTGTGTATCTTCAACATCAAGATTGATTGAGCTTCAATATTAACAATACGTTTTCACCAGTAGGTTTATATCTTATGATTTTTAGTTCTAGATTAATGCTCATTGGGTCTATGGCCCGCTTTTGTATTTCATCTTTCCTTACTGTGTTAATTGTATACCCCAGAACTTTGATTCTCTCATAAGCCATGATGCTAAATGTAAAGTGGTTATCAAATTGTTGATACTCCGTGATCTATAGTATGCACTGAGTGAATTGTCATTGGTGTGTTTTGTAGAACATGCTTTATAGGATCAAAGAAATCATGATATATATCTTAACTCAGACATCCATTTCAATTGCATATCCCATTTTGCATAGCAGGGTTATGAAAATCCACGAGAAGCGATTGGGGTTATCGTATGTGCCAATTTCCATTTGGCTATTATGCCTAATTTTAGGATGACTGACCCTTTTAGTCTAGTTCATATAATGTCTTTCTCAGGAGCTAGAGGAAATGCATATCAGGTACATCAATTATTAGGTATGCCCATTTTTTGACTTACTGATAACAATGTTATCATTTTGGTGCTGCTTAACTAACTTGCAGTGGTTTGGCAGATGTTCAAGATTCCTTTTTTCCCCATTGCCTCAAAATTTGGTATGAGTTCAATTAAGTTCCTGCAATATACTGCTGCTTCATTTAGTCTTTTCTTTTTTCCCCAGAAAGATTTGAAAATACTTTGTTTTGTTCATTAGGTTGACTAAGTTTACTTACATCGGTGGTCTGATTTCTTTCATGCTCTAGATGGTCAATCTTTTTTTTGTTTTTTTAACAAAAGTAAATTAAGTTCATGCACTAGGTAGTCAATCTTAAAGCATGAATGGTTTATTGTGCATTTCTTCTTGATATTCGGTGTATTTATCACTTGGTTATGTTATTTTCTGGCTAATTTGGGTTTTATTGATGCATAATTGCTGCTATATTCAAAGTGGCCGATTTTGTCAGAGAGTCAGACAGTTGAGCTGGTCTAAAAGATGAGTTCAAATCCTTTACATAAAAAAAGAAAAGTAAGAATGAGCTCAGTTCCCATCCTGAGCTGGAAGATGAAATGACCCCATTCAAAAGAAATGTGGCAGTGGTGGACAGGTGGAGTGCCTAAAATGGAAGGAAGAACAACATACAGGTATCTTTTGTTCTGAAGATGGAGTAAAAGTTGGAAATAGAGCAGAAGATTGCTGATGATTTTTCTTCCCGAAACAAACTTTACCTACCGGAAAATAGAAAAAGGTCAGAAGAAAGTTGATCTTTTTCCTTATCTCCCTACCTATATGTCTTTTAGCTCTGAGTACTTGAATAGAAACTTCTTTTTTTCGACCACGTGAATTTTCTTTTAATAACTGTACAAATGAATGTCTTCTCTCGAAGCTGATATTTTTGTTTTTTATTTATCTGGGTGTTTTGTAAGTTTCTCTTCCTTATGGCTTGGCTCTTGGTCTTTAAGATTATGTGGTTCATGCGATATCTCTATGTACTTGTCCTAATACAACTGGAAGTCTGGAACTTTTTCTTGATAAAAGTATTGCAAAATTATAGGTTCTGGATATTTGAAGTTTCACCAATCTGCCTGCTAATGATCATCCACTATTGCTGTTGTGTCTTCTGTGCATTTCCAAGTTAAGGATTTGTTGTCAAATTCCATTCCATTTTGTTATAATTGATTCAAGTACTAATCATAGTCTTCAATATCTTATGCTCCTTTTCTGTAAGAGATTTGCAGTCACCCAGTAATAATTCTAGAAGAAATTTGATTTGGGGTAGTTAGTGGTATAGCTATTCCAGCATGCCAGATCTTTTCTTGATCATGGCAAATTTCCATTTGAGAGCTATACCAGCATGCCAATAGGTCTTTTGTGGATCATACCAATAAGAATAATTGCCAGAGTTGGTCAGTGACTCCACCGTGCAATAAAAGGTGATTGTTTTTCTCTGGGCCTTTCGACACAAATAACATCTTGAACCTAGCTTAATCCTCCTCCTCTTCAAATTATTTTGGGTCAGGCAGGCTTCTTTGACAACAAGCCAAACAAAACAAGCCACTGTTTAAGGAATTTCCAGTCTTCATATGTGTTTCAAAATCCAAGAATTAACTTGTTCTCCTATATGAGTGAGTGCATAATAGGTAGGTTTAATTGTATAGTTGCCTTTGCTATGCCCTCTGCCATGACAATTTGTCCTCGTGTTCATTAATGCATTTTACTTGATCCATAACTCTTAAAAAATTAGCAACTCTGTTGATTTCCCAATCAATTGGTAGTGTTCTAAAGCTCAGGTTTTATCACTGTTGACCTCATAGTTTGCTAACAGTTGCCCCCTTGTAACTGACTTAGGTTGAAGATCTCCAGGAGTAAATGCTTTAGAGACCCTTTGAGCCCTGAAGCGAGGCTCAAAATGTGTTGAGCGCTTTGCCTCGCTTTATGTGCGCTTCAGTGTCATCCTCAAGGTTCTAATGCAAACTTTTACTTGCCAATGAGCCTCTTCTGAAGAAGTGACAGTAAACAATTGATATTTCACTTTATCATAATTTTTTTTTCAGTTTCTTTGGTCATATATTTGTCATTCATGTTTATAATTATTAGTCTTGGGACTAAACATATATATTTGTATTTTTTTCTCCCTCTGCGCCTTTTTTCATTAAAGCCCATGTTTTATTTGCGCTTAAAGCCCCAACAAAACTTAGAGCTTTTTTGCGCTTTTCGCCTTTGATAACACTGGTTTGACCTCCATATACTTAACTCCGAAGGTGTAGTTACCCCTCTTTAAAAAGGGGCAGCCCCGTGCAATAAGTTGGGATATACGCAGGGTCTGGGGAAGGGCCAGACCATAAGAGTCTATTGTACGCATCCTTACCCTGTATTTCTGCAAGAGGTTGTTTCCACAGCTCGAACCCATGACCTCCTGGTCACATGACAACAACTTTACAGGCTCCCCTTCTAATCTGAGACAAAACTTCAGGTGAGTGGGTGTTCCCCAGTATAGATTACATCCCCTTTCTGCACCTTCCTGTCCCATATTATAAAAATTCCCTGGTCTACCATTTGCCTCTAAAAATCTGGGCACTGTCTCGGAGAGAGGCTCGGTGAGATAGACGTGTGTGAAGATGCGGACTACCTGCACCTGGACAGAAAGGCCCTACTCTGGGCGCAGCTTAGGTGGAAGGCGAAGAAGGCCTCCTTCCCGGGGGTGGGGGGGGGGGGGGAAGCCATCAGTGAGATACCACTTTGGAAGGGCTAGAATTCTAACCTTGTGTCAGGACCTACGGGCCAAGGGACGGTCTCAGGTAGCAGTTGTTTGCCCACATCTCTTTAACAAAAGCTTCGATAATTCCCTGTAGCTTTGTTTCCTAAAAGCAGTAGATGTTTGCTTTCCATTGTGAGCTATTCTTTTTTGTCCTGCTTTTTGGCCCCGTTCCATTCCATGTGATGATGTTCAGCTTCATTGATAATTAATGTATGAGAATTTCTCCTGCTCCATGTCCCGCTGTCCCTGTTATTAACATTAAATTCCAGGATTTAGTTCCTTCATACTAATCCATTTTGGGGTCATACAACTGACAATGCATACTTCGGCTCGTTTATCTTGCTTTCTTTTGTACAGTTTCATGAAGAGGGATAGAGCTTACATCTCACAGTCTCGGAAATCCACCACATAATGCTTGCACATTTTTATGTACCCACAATGATGCTTCTATATCAGAATTCTGAATCTGAGTCAGCAATGGGTCTACATGCCAGAGGTCATCCTCTTCAAGATCAACTATCTGTTTCTCCAATTCATTTGAGTTCTGGAGAGGAATAATATCATCACTGTTGATAACAGTCATCGCAACTTCCTCATCTTCTTGCATGACCAAGACCACCTGTAGTGATTAGGGCTGCTGTGGAGAGCATGCTGATCAGCGACCTCAGACACATTTATAGTGTGTAGAAGTTGTCGGTGCTCCAACAAAATGACGGCTTCAATTTCCATCAATACTGGATTGTGTCGGTCAACAAATTCAACCAAAACATGCCTTATTTGTTCATTGCAAGCAGCTTGGCAATTCAGACCCATATTATTTCTACGTGGATGTGATAAGTTATGTAGCATCGAGTAGGTGCAGATGCAGAATTACTCCTCTGTCAGATTACCCTGGCTAATTTTCAGGCTGGGTAAAGTTGGCTCAAATTTCAGTGGGTTTTACTGAATGGGAACCCCTCAAATTTTAGCTACTATCTGTGGACACCTACAATTTTATGATTTACGTGACGTTCAACTTTCAAATAGGATTTAACCTCTATATTAGTGATTTAACATGTACAACAATTGCCATTTGGTATTTCTCTTCAGTTCTGATTCCATGTAATAGTAGATTACAAGAGTCATTGATGAACCTGTTCTTGCTCCTAGATGGGTTCACGTGAACCCAGTAGCTTTTGCTCAGACCTGTATATTTATTAAGCAATCCACTGTACATATTTGACTGTGAACTCATTTATTATTATTATATATATATATATATATCAACTTGAGGTCTATGTATGAACCTGTAAAACTTCAAATCCTGGATTGCTCGGAGGAGAAGGACGATGTTGAGTGATTTAATGCTCTCCTCGTAACTTCTGCAGAGGTACAGAAAGCATTCAAAGTTCTCTTGATATTTTAAAGATGGCTTAAGGAAGTTACCTGGGCTAGGCAAATTACTTGTTTCTTCAATTTGGTGAAATTTCTCCTCTTCCTTCAATAGGCATGTAGATTAGAGTCAGTTCTTTTGCATCACAATTTCTCTCAGGGGATTTATTTAAAGAAAAAGTAGTATTTGCATTTGGCATGAAATTTTTTGTCCTTGATTATCCCTTTCTGCTTTTGATATCATTTCTTTGTTTATTTCTACATGGATCAGCTACTTGAATTTATGCTTTGCATCCAGGACAGACATGGATATCCATATCTGGAGATATTCCCTTAACTGCAGATTCATTGTCTATTCATACTGTCACCGAAGAACTTTCACTTTCTAAATAGAAAGAAAGGGGTCAATCACCAACAGAAGGAGGATATGGAAGAGAATACCAACAACTATTCCACTCGAGTAGAACTTCTAACTGAAATTGGAGGAAGCAAAATTGAAGCAGTGCAAGAGTCTATATCAAGTTGGTATGCTAGAGTGCTGCATAGCCCCACTCTATTGGCTTGTACTGGGGAATTGATACCACACCTTGTAGAAATGCGGTACAAATTTCTTGGCTCTAAAGATACCATAACAGCTTAGAAGAAATAGGTATCGTATTCTAGCTTCATTTGAACAATTCGCCAGAACTTCTCTGCCATCTTGCTAAATTTTTCTTACAGTAGAGTTTGAGATTTAAGTTACCGAATGATTAGATTATTTTGGCCAGAACTCACTGCCCTTAATTCCTGTTAGTTTCTTTCTGTATGTAGTTGAGATTTTAAGTGACTGAATTCTTAATATCTTTACTGTAACCTATTGTCCTCTTACATATCTCATTGTCATTTTACAATTTCTCAGAGGAGAGTGCATAAACTGGAGATTAAGAGTAAATGAGCGTGTTATCTTTCATGGTATAGTGTTCTCTTCATGAAGTGGTACTCATCAGCTATGTTGCTCGGACTCTTCAAAAATGTCATCGGGTGTGTGTCGGATCTTTCAAATGTAGTGCATTTTTGAAGAATCCGACACAGGTACGACATCATTTTTGGAGAGTCCGAGCAACTTAGCTTATCAGGACAATCAGTGTCTATTTATGTATTATGATGATATTATACTAGTATTTAGTAAATGACTAGGCCTCTTAGTAACAATTCTCATTTTGTTGTACATTTCAGCTGTAAATGAAGGATATGTAAAAGCATAATATAGCATAAATTAACCTCCCAGAGGAAAATTGAGCTCTTCACGGTTCTTTTTCTCTGTTTAATGCTGAAACATGATCATGAGGCTCTTGACAAAGATGGAATATTTACAAACTGACACCATCATAGATAAAGTCTCATATGGTCATGCTAGCTATAGAGGTATAATAGATATACTTCATCCTATGCTGATATAGACATACACAATTGCTTTGTACCATATCATGAAAAACCACCACCCTATGGGGTTCAAGAAATGGAAGTTGCCATACATGTCTTGATTCTCCAGACACTTTTTATTGTTCTTGAAGATGCAGCAAGTTGTCTATTGATGAGCATGTTCTGAGGAGAAGGATGAGTTAGAACTATGACTGGACCATACAAATATTCTCCACAATGGTCGGCGCTTGCGTTTATGGGGCCGAGATGTCACTTCTGATTCAGTTTTTCTAAGCATTTCCCACATGACCTGAACATCCTCGTACCCACAGGTTTGTATATCGTCATGAAGCTTCAAAAGTCCAGCACCTGAAGAAAATAAAAGCAAAGGTACAAACGCATAAGTGAATCTTCAACTATTCACAGAACGTGCTGATAAATCATAATATATCACACTTTTTGAAACATGCTGCAGAAAAGTGATTCCAAGTATCATCTTTATACTTTTGAATACATGATCTTTAGCTAAAGACATATAAAGTCGTTGATGCTTCGTGTTGAAAGACCACTGAAGAATCGGATACCTTGGCTACTCTATGTTGCCATTTTTTTTAGAATCTGGAATATTACTATCTGCTTATCTTGAACAGATAAATATAATAATACAGAAAGTGACATTACCATGTCGTTTTGACTTAAGAGTATATGAAGACACTTATGGTTAGCAATAGAAAAATAGATAAAAGATTGGACAAAAACAAAGCATATATTCGGTTGGTAGAGGCTTATGTAACTAGCAACTTGGCCAATGTTTGGGTTCTAGAAAATATATTCTAACAGAAATCAGATTAGTGGATTGTGAAGGCACTAAGCTAGTGGATGGAAGGAACCACTAATGGAATCCTAGAAAAGATGCTTGCCATTTTATAATATGTAAAGTGCTCATGAGTCATGACCTAAAGAAATGTTACTTGCTACTTTAGACATGAATGGACTGAGATTGATTTGAATTGCATGCAAATTTGGTATTTTTCAGTGCTTTTCACAATAAGATAAGAATGCAATTTTAGGTAAAACAATCATGCCTAACACTTTAGATACTTTTCCTTCCCTCAGTTTTTTATCATTGCTTCATCACTCATGTACTTTCCAAGCCTATTTTTGAAAACACTTTTCCTGAACCGAAGATCTATCAGAAACAGTCTCTCTACCCTCCTTAGACCCCAGATCACACTACGTATGTTGTGTTGTTGTAAGCATGACTAGCATTTTTTGGCCTTTGTGTGATTATATAATCATTTTTGTATAATATGTGTGGAATCTTTTGCACAATTCTAAACACAATTCAACAACAGTGTAGAAGTCACGAATATCGCCAAGTATGTTCCCGGTTTATTATATATGTATAAAAACACAATTTTTAACCTATATACACAGATGTTCAATTGACCATCCTTCACTCTTGCTCGGAATGTAGATAAAGTAACACTCCATCCCATCCCCACATCCCTCTCCTACTACCAGCCCCCACCCCTCCCCCGCCCCCCCAAAAAAAAAGGAAACAATTTCAAAAGAAATGATTGATAAAGTTAAATTTGTTGAGAAGGTCACATACATCATGCTTTGTCTCAAGTCTCAACAATTATGAAAGCAATTTTATATTTTCCTATGCCTTAAATTAAATTCAAAACTTTCACCGTTTTTTAAATCCATTTTATTTTCCACGTCTATAGATATTACGTAATGAGTTAATTACACGAACAAGCCCTCCACCTTCATCTTCACAAACTACACCCTCCCAACTCCCACCCACTCACCGCACCTGCAAAATCAGTACATAATTGTAATGAAGAGAGATGAATAAACATGAAAATTTTCTTTGATTAAAAAAATTCCAAATAAAAAAAAACTTACTACTATAATTCATATGGCTATAAAAAAGATTTTAAAAAACCGAAATTTTATGTTTTCTAGTTTCTTTGCTCAGGTGATAAGCACCTCCGATCTTAAATTTTATGGATTCGAGTCATCAAGTTGTAAAAAAGTGGGAGCAGCTCACTCAACGCACTTCCTCTGCAAAAGAAGGTAGAAAACAGGGGAAGTCGTATAAAAACGAACGGAGGCGGAGCCACCATTAGAGTTACACAACAAAAACTCACTAATTTTAGTTCAAACTTGTATTTATATTGAAATTTTTTTTATTTAATATAAAAAAATTTTATTCAAAATTCCGAAAGTAAAAAAAAACTATTTCCATCTCGGGAAACGAGCACATGCAATTTGTACTCTTTTGCAGGTTCGAAATTCAAAAACACCGAATCCAGTTAAATTCTCAAATTTCACCTCTTTCTAAGAAAAATTTAAACGAAGAAGGAAGAAACTAAAGAGAATTTTGTTTCAATTCAATAAATCGATTCGGAATGATCCTTCCTCAATTGCTAATTTCATGAACAGAAAAGAAGAAACTAACCATTTTTTCGAGCTTTAACACGAGCAGAAACAGCAAACCAAACACGCCTTACAGGAAACACCATTTTATGCCACCAATCATCCATCACTTTGATTTTGATCTTCAATTTCTTCCTACGACACCTTCCTCCTAATCGACTCAACAAAATCCTTAACCCGGCCAGACCTATTTTTTTTCTTTAATTCTTTGAAAGAACTGAACAAAATTACTTCAATTTTTTTGAGAGAAGAAGAAGAAAAAATGAGGATACTGTGTTAGGGGCTCAATGCCACTTTTCTGCTTTTTATGGACTGGAAATTAATGACTATTTTTCCCACTTTCAAGTTTTCTTTTTCAATTAAGAATCTACCCGCCGACACGTGACAGTGTCCTACTTTTTTGTTATGAAATTATTTCATGCCACGTGGTTTACCTGTTGTATTTTCTTCTTAATCTTTATTTGATTGTGTTTTTTTCTTCTTAATGTTATACTCTCTTCCTTCCCATTTACTTATTCAATCCCTAAATTTAGCGTGAATTATTAGTTTTATTCATGAATTATTAATAATTTTAAAATTATCTCTCTATTTGACTAACTCAATTTAAATAAATCGTCAATCTGCCACATGGCATAATCAAACACGTAAGAATATTCTCTTAATAAAAAGCCGAGAGAAGTGTTAAAAATACCCCTAAACTTGGTGAGAATTAGGGGTGTATTTCACCCATATGGCAAAATCAGGAGTGTATTTAAGTTCAGTTAGTCAAGTAAATGAGTGTTTTTAAGGTTGTCAATAGTTCGAGTACGAAACTAATAATTTACATCAAATTTAGGAGTGTTTTCAATATTTTTCTTTCCAATATATCAAAATAAATTATTTTTATAAAAGAAAACTTTTTAAATATCTATTTTATTTTTAATTTTCACTAATCAATTCAAATTATGTTACTAAAGATTATTGTTAATTAATATAAATATCATAATAAAATATATATTTTATTTATTATTTTTTAAAAAATAATGCGTATTTTATTACGCGTAAAAGTAAAAATGAATATTGAGAGTAGTGTTTTTTTTAGTTTTTTTGTGGGAAAGAGTAATTTGACTTGAGTGGATACAAAAACGTGACATGTTTATGTGGGAAAGCAACAAGTAAACAGAAATTGTGGTGATTTGGCCGGTTTGACTGTGCGTTTTTTATGTGTACATTTTTCTTTAATTAACTTAAAAGTAGACAAGATAATTTAGTACTACTGCCTCTTATATTTTTCCCAAAAATAGGGAAATTACAATTTTGACGGTGGTAATAAAGCATTTGTAATTGGGTTGATTAACATTAATAATAATAATAATAATAATAATATATTTATTGTAATTATACAAGTAAAATATGAGGAAATTATAATGTATGCAGATTTTATTCATTATTTGTGATTGGATTGATCGAATTAATAGTATTTTCGTTAACGAAAAAAAGGAATAAAAAATTAATATATTGTTTTTATGATGTATGTAAATTTTATCCACCATTTGTAATTGGATTAATCATATTAATAATATTCACGAGATTAAAAAAAATAATCAATATTTATGATGTACATGAATTCTACCCATCATTTGTGATTGAATTAATCATATTAATAATATTTCCAAGATTAAAAAAAGGAATAAAGAACCAATTTGTGATTGGATTAATCATATTAGTAATATTCCAAAGATTGGAAAAAGGAATAAAGAACCAATGTTTATGATGTAGGCGAATTTTATCCACTAGTTGTGATTCGATTAATCATATTAATAATATCCTCAATATTAAAAAAGGAATAAAAGGATCGATATATTACTTTCTTAAGTGAATAAAATTTAAAAGTGGTTAAAATTTTATAAAGACAGAATTACATAAATTCGGTGCTTTAGATTTATCGTGATAAGTGTTTCTTCTTTATTATGTCTTTTTCGATAAAATCATGTTTGCACACGCTATTTTTATGACTCTTACAAACTAAAAAGAAACTGATAAACTTCTGTTTTCGAGAATTTTTTTAACTAATTCATTTTTATTAAATATGGCGTTAGAAAAAATAAAAAGAATTTAACCATGGATGTACATTTACTGACAATTGGCAATTTGATATCCATTATCTCTCGTGCAAATGTTAATTTTCGCAAAGTCTACATTTATCATCATATGAAATAAAGTTATGAATGAATAGTCTTCAAAATTTATAAATTAAACACTTGAATTTAATCCTATTTTTAGCTTAACAAACCTGAAGTTTGAGTAGACGCGAAGGTAATTAAAATTAAATTAAAATTTCCCGTTCTTGATTAGATACAGTTCTTCATAAACAACACAATTTCATATGGTAAAGTTTATGCAAAGAAATTACAAATGACAAAGTAAATAATAAGTAAGCACAAAATTGATTTTAAATTTATCCTTAAGACATTTACACTTACTAGTTTTTGACGCATACATTGTATGTATATACAAGTCATCTAATACTTGCTATTATAAAATAATATCAATATTATTACATAGATTTTGAAAGAATAATTATACATGATAGAATAAAGTATATAAGGTAAAAAATAAAGTAATCAAAACTAGTAAAAATTTAAAAGTAACTAAAATTTCATAAGGACGTAATCATGTAGATCTTTTGCTTTAGATTCATCGAATTGAGTGTTGCTTCATTCTCCTAATTTAATTTGTGTGTCTTAGTATGTTTGTAACTTCATAAATACATATTTACCAATATATCCCTTATTAATTAATTAACATATTTCATAAGTTTCTTTAAGTTTCATTCAAAAAATTTATTTTTTATTTTTATATGATAAATTCTATATTTTATTTTATATTTATATATATTTATTTTTTATTTTATATACTATTTTACGTTTTCTTTTACAGAATTAGAAATAAAGGGAACAACGATATTTTTGCAGAATTAAAAATATGGACTTTATTTATTTTTGTGGCAAATTTTTCTTATATAGTGTTTGAATTTGTGGAATGGTTTTTAAATTTATTTTGCTTAATATTTTTAACTATATTTAAATCATTATGTTAATATTATATTAATATTTTATAATATTGATTGAAAATTTGAATATGCATTTTAATTTAATTAAAACAAAATTTTAATTAAAATTTTTGTAATAGATATTTAAAATAGTTTCTCTCTGTAAAATAATCTTAATATTAAAAGTACATTGATACTTACCCTTTTTCGTAATTTGACTCTCAAAAGCATTTTTTAAGAAAAATTAGTCAAACACAATTTGCTTATCAAAAGCACTTTTTAAATGAATTAGACAAACACAAATTGCTTTTTTTCAAAAGCACTTTTTAAAAAAACCATTTTAAAAAAGTGCTTCTAAAAATAAGCAGTTTTTAACAACAATGCCAAACATGCTCTTATTCAATAAAAACTTATTAGGAAAAAGGTCTGAAATATATCCAAACTTTGATCGAAGATGATGTAACAATTCCAAACTTTGGATAGGACCTATTACCCCCTGCACTATTTAATAGTGTATCTTAAAGATATATAAATGTCCAGCTGGACAAATTACTATTTATAATGATGCAATATTTATGATGTCCATGTGGGCACCTATATATCTTTAAAATAACTATTAAATAGTGCAGGAGTAATAGGTCCTGCCCAAAATTTGGGATTATTACAACAATTTCAGTCAAAGTTCGAATATATTTAGAACCCTTTTCCCAAACTTATTTGTACACGTTATGTTTACAACTCACATCAACTATAAAAAAAAAGGATAAATTTATTTTTTGAGACAAAAGTTTAACTTACACATTTTTATTGAACATGTCATTAATTTTTTTTAATCACAACTAATCATGGATTCTCACATTTTTATCGACGATCGATAATTTGACAGTCACATGCGTAATGCGTTGCACGTATATACTAGATTTTCTATTACTTGCTATTGTAAAACAATATCTATATTATTGTATAAAACTTGAACGAATAATTATACACAAAAGAATTAAGTATATAAGGCAAGAAAAAAGTGATTAAAGAACAAAGTTTTAATTTGTTTGTTTTTATCAAATTGTTGTTAAATACTTTTTTATTATAATTAATCATGGATAAACATTCATATCGATTACTAAAAATTTTCCATTTATTATCTTTTGCACAAAAATTATACATTTTCAAGAAATTCACATTTACATTGCACGCAATAGAACTAAGAACGATTGATCTTCCAAGTATATAAACTATTATTTTTTTTGAATATTTTAGCCTAACTAACCTAATATTTGGGTATTCAAAATCAAATTTGATTTTTCCATCCTTGACTAGGTTAACAATTCTTCATAAAAATAAGACGGCTCCATATCGTTGAGTGTTAATGCAGCCAAATTAAAAATGATATTTAAAAACAACAAAACGACAAATCTATGGCTTTTTAAAAAGTCACATACTTATTTTGTTTGTTAAAAAGTGTTAAATCACTACCAATGGATTTGACTCTTCAAAATTTGAAATGTATTAAGTGGCACCTAATTTGGGGATAAATAATTATGTCCTTTTTTTCCGGTTTTCGATACCAATATTAGAGTCCAACTATTCAATGCACGGTATAAGATCCCATTTGAAGGAAAGTGTTTCCTACCAAAGATTTTTCCACATCCGCCTCTAAGTTGAAAGCTCTAGTTAAAAGAGGAATAACTCTGTCCACTACACCACATCATTGGTTGTATAAATAATTATGTCTTACTTATATAAAGCTATTTAAATTCCTTCTGCTTTTAGTTTCACATAATGAATTATATTACTTTCAATTATAAATATGTTGTTAGTTATACAGATGGATATAGAAGATATATTTGATTAGTTCGGTCGGTAATTGATTAATTTTAACTTAATATAATATTTTATTTTTTAATTTATAGTTGGCCAACTTGACCGATGATGACCCTAATTATTTTCTCCTTCATGAATAAAATTAGGAAAAGAATATAAAAAAAATTGTGCCTCCATATGATAAGTTGGTGAAAAAATTGGCTCAATTTTAATATGTTAGAATAGTTAGTTTATATTTTTAATATTTTGATATTCTATGAGCTTATGCTCTTCAATCTATAGTTTATAATTCAGGAATAAGTAAAATGAATAATAAATATTTAAAAGACACACATTTTGGATCCACAAATAAACAAGAAACAAGTAGATGCACGTTAACTAACTAAAATTAATCATTAAGTACTATGAAAAAATCCAACCAAAATCATCAATTATTACTCTAAACTAAGACCAAAGTATTTGACTTGTCATTCAAAATTTGTTACCTTTGGTAGGTGGATCGAAATATCATTCATAGGTCACTTTTTTATTCTATTTTAAAAATAATAATTGTACTAGAGTTTTATATTTCATTAACTAGGGTAGTATTATCAAGTTTTACTTGTTAAATTTGAAATTTCAAAACAATAACGATATACTTAATGTAGACTTTATTCCTATTTTTATGGGATAGACATATTGTTTTCGATTAAATTATTATGTTGTGACTCATGTCATCATGCTATGCCGTTCTAGTTCATTATTTTTTCTTTTCAAATATGTGACCAGAAAATTATAAAAGATCTAGTCATGACTTCCACTAAATTGTCCCAATTTTTAAAAAAATGGTGCCAGGTAGCTGTTCATACTGGTAGAGTGGAAAAATTATTTAATTAAATAGATCTAGTCAATTATAGTGAGAAAATTAAATCAATAAAAAAATAATTAGTATATTTTTTTCAAATCAAATATTGTAGAGAGGTTTTCTTTAGTGTCGGTAGGAGTTTGGACCACGTGGTTAATAATCAATTGGTTATGGATTTTAATTTCATAGTAATTATTGGATTCTTTAATTAGGGGGTTATTGTTAAGAAAGAAAATGACTAATTAACTGAAACAGAGAAATAGATTATAATAGTAATTATTATTATTATAATTTATCTCCTTAATCCTTAGGACCTACAATGAAAAATGAGTCTTGCAATTGTTTTCATTAGTTAGCCTCGAAAGTGAGCAACAGCATAGAGAAAGAATGTACATTATTATTTTTAGAATTAGATCTTGATGCGGATATCATAATTGAGTATTCTACTAGATAATAAAATTTGTGACATTCTTGTCCGTTTTATTATCTATCATAGTTTGTTACGAAATCGCTTAATTAAGTACGGAGAATATTTTTATGATTGATTAACTAAAGTTCATTTCTAATTTAGATAGACATTCTATCATAAATCCATCACAAATTCATAGAGAAGATACAAAGTATATATCTATATCGATTTTTTTTTCATCTATAACATACTCAGTGGCGGAGTCAGGAATTTCATGAAGGGTGTCCAAAAAAAGGGGAAAAAAATTGTTGCTAGTGAGATTCGAACATATGAGCACTTAGGGCTCTTTCAAGGCATGTAAAATTACTAGGCCACAACACCTTGTTGTGTCAAAGGTGTCCAACATATGTTATTTAATTCATGTATCATTTTACTTATATATACGGTATTATTTTCCGACGATGGACACCCTTAGTGATAGCTACGCCGCTGAACATACTCAGTGCAGTTCAAAGTAGTTCTACTTCTTTAATTTCTTGACCTTTGATTTCTATTACTATCTGTTGTTTCTTCTACTTCGATTATCGTATTGTTTTTATTGTAGTTTCCACTATGTTATTTTTGTTATCATCTATAGTTTCTTATGCTTCTGTTACTTCTTTTTCGGGACTGCTTTGGACTTTTTTTTTTGAGGCGATGATCTATCGAAAACAGACTATCTACCTCTGAGATAACGATGATGTCTGTATACATTCTACCCTCCAAGCCGATGGTATGTATTATTGTCATCTATTAAGTTAGAGCCACTATAATTAGTAGGAATCTTTCTTTAAAAATACAAGAAAAGAAGAAAAAGATAGACAAAAAGATTTCGTTTGCCTTT
>JAGDQO010000077.1:600000-808148 GCA_018342035.1 Solanum appendiculatum
ATTCCAGTAAGGATGATTAAAAATTGATCTTCTCTTTTGTCCCTTTCTACAGGTTTCTTCATATATTTTTTGAAAAAATTGCTTGTGGATTGTGCTATATTTGATAGCACACAAAAACAAATTTGTGATAACTAATACAGAACCAATGGTGAAGTTTGTTAAAAGAACCAAACAAATTGCTCTCTTGCTTGCCATAGTTAGTATATTATTTTGACTATTTTATCTTAGGTACAAACATTTTTTATGCCATTGCACTCTTCCTAGAATATTAGTATAGAGAACATTAGTCCACTTTTTTTATCACAAGTTGACTAATTCGTCATAGTTCTTCCTCTCTTCTTTTTGGGCATTTTGAAACTAACAGATGCCCAAAATACACTATAACAAAAATAATTTTTATCGGCAATAAATATGCACATTAACGACGAGTGCTAGAGCATTTACCGACATTAATTAATTGTCATTAGATTCAATGTCTCTATAGACTTTAGGGACATTTATAAAGAGTACTAATTGTCTCTGAAAATACATAATTAGCGGCAATTACCTATTAATTGACGTTAAAGATCATTTTTGCTGTAGTGATAACTCTTTCTTTTAGCTTCTTTCGATTAAATTTGTGAACCGTAAACTCTGATACAGCCCGGCAGACTATCTTTTAGAAAAATATGTTAAGCAACGTGCATTTTTCTTCTTGATTGTTAGGAAAGTAAGGTCGTCTTTATTATTATTTGAGGATATTTGTAGGTTCAAGTACTCACAAAATTATACTGTGAGATTCTAATATGTTATGTATCAATATTTTGGTTTAGAATGTCCAGTTGTGAACAGTTCCATTGAGATATCACTTACTGCTTGGTTGATCATTGCATTAATTCTTTGTAACTGCATACTATAACCATAATAATAACTATGGTTCAATTCCAAATAAGTTGGGGCTGGTGATATGAAACCTAAGCAATAGTAATGACTATTATGAGACAATGAGGAAAAACCTTTATGATACTAACAATTTTAGGGTCATTTTTAACATATACATGATACGGCATACTATAATAAAAAAAGATTGATGGAGGTTCATAAAAAAAGGAGACGAAGGTCCTCCATTTGAATTTAGTTAATTATGTTCTTGTATGGACGTGATGTTCCACTTTACTTGGGAGTGTTGTTGTTCGAGAATTTTTGGTCTCTTCTTTAACATCTGATGTCGTTCTTTATAACTTCTTAGAATTTAGAAAATTTCATTACTTCTGACTAATTATTTCCATGGAGATTTTCTTAGACTTCTTTCTTATATTTAAAATCTCTCTATGAGTCATAATTTTTATATAACAAAAACAAAAATTAAAAAAATATAGCACTTTAAGATTTCAGAGGAACGCTTTGCCTTAAAGATAAAATGTTCTTGACAATGTAGTGTATATATAAAAAATACGAATATTATGGAATGATCATATGTAAGCTTAATAAAATAGTTCAATCATGTGCGAAGCACGGGTAATTTACCTAGTTAATACAACTAAATAGTTAGCCAAACAATAAAATCCTTTTGGTTAGAAACTAGATGAATCCCAGAGTCGTCATTCTGGTATGACCCATTTTTAAACTAAGTTAAAAATGCCCCATAACTTGACTATTTATTAATTTTGAAAATAATAATAGAGTCGCCACATAATTTTTAGGAAAATTAAGAAAATCATTTTAAAAGGTAATTTTTGAAATAAAACCTTTAATACACCATAATTTGGCTAAAATTTCAAGTAATCTTCTTAGGAAGATTTTACACACCTTAAAAGATCCGATAAAACACACAGTTGACCAATGGATTTTCTAATTTTTAAAAGAAACTTAAATTACTTGTGAAAAATCTTATTTGAAAATGAATAAAAATCTTTTGATATTTATACATTCATGTTATTCCAAATAATGAAATAATTCAAATGTTAAAGTTTCAAAATAATTCTAACTTAAATTTATCCGAGTCGAGACTTTAAACTAAATGATTAGTTCAAACTCATAAACGTTGATTCAAAGCTTTATTTGATAATTATGAAAGGATATGAAAAATTCTCAAGTTATTTATTACAAGCCTAAATTTGTTTAAAAGAACAAATTAACTTGAGTTTAGAAAACTTAGCATTTAGATTAGTGAATAAATAAATAACTCGAGTAAATTAGATAGTTAAATAAAAAAATCATAGTCATTGAAAATTCGTAACTTTCCATTGAGGATTCATCTAAGTTAGTAAAATGTCAAAGAGTTAGCAACAATATTCACAAATATAATGAAGGACTGAATAGAAAAGAAAAGAGGATTCTCTGGCCCATTTCTGCTTCTCGTATAACTGGGTTTGGACCCAAAATATTATCATTTCAGCTTCTAATGTAATTCTGCCATCGAGCTGCTGCCACTGATTGCTTATTGGGGGTTTTCACCCAATATTAGCTTCCCTTTTCAATCGGCTTAATGGAGGTCGACTCGAAGAGAGGAATATGCAAGAGATGGGAAGTCCGAGTGGACTCAAACAGGAGAGTCACATGTACACACAAGAAAAATAAATGAATTAGAAGTGATTAATTAAACTCGAGATGTTAAAATAATCCTATATTCCTCAACATTTATTCATGTTGCTCGCAATCTTACTGAGAATCAAGGACAAGTTGATAAATAACTCAAAGAAACTAAGGTGGCTTCATGTTTTTGATTCAGCAATCAACACATATCGAACTAAAATAAAAGGGCAGATGAGATGAAAAGGAAGAGGCATGATTTATGTTTATTTCATAAAATAAAATAAAATTCAGGTACATTCGAGTAGCTGATACACAGCTCTCTAAATTGCTTTGAGTATTAAGAGAACCTACTGTTCAACCAGGACATTCATATTTCAAATACACAGCAAGCTCGAAGTTGTTAATGCAAGAAATGGACATGTCATTTGAAATCTAATAACTACTTAAGAAAGAAATCTGAATTTTGTTCTTAACTTAGTGATCAAAAAGATACATTAACTATATTTCATATCACTTGGTTCATTGGACAATCTCGAAATAGATAAAACAGAGATGCTAATTTACATAAATACTCATTGTGAAAAATGTAACACCCCGAAAATTTCTAAGCTAAGAGCCGAACCATTCTTTATTTACATGTAAAATCATATCGGGTAATTCTTAAATTTGCTCATACGTGTAAATGTCATTTCTTTGGTGTACGAATGGATTTGGATATGAATAAGGTCACAAGAACCCCCTAGCACAAAGTTGAGTTGAAAGCTTCATTATCGATTTAGTTTTGACATAAGATTCTACTTAGGTCAACTTCAAATGATCATATGTCCCAGCACATAATGAATTAGGTGGCCTATGGTCTATCAAATTGAAGGTATTTGAGTCCTATTTCCAACGCCACCAAGTTTTCCTTTTTTCAAGTTTGAAGTAAAAAGTTATGACCAATTTACCAGAGGCTGCATATCAGAGTTTTCTGAGTCTGTGAACGACGAATCCAACTTACAGTCCGTCAGTTGAACGATGAACCTTCCTGTCAAGTCATCGGTAAAGTACTGGGAGTCAACTTTTGAGATCCAAATCCTATGGATCCAACCAATGGGCCGTAAGAACTACTACGGGCCGTTGTTTGGACCGGTAAGTGGACATTTGAGCCTTAAAAATTCATTATCAATTCCACGGATGGGATTTGCGGTCCGTAGATCAAACCACGAACCGTAGATAGTCTCATGGACAATTTTTGTCAGTTTTTAAAGAGGGGTAGTTCAGTCTTTTTCCACAACTTCTAAGGTCCTTAACAGTATTACTCAACCTTAATACTCTCATTAACGCTTCCAAGTCTTAGAGCAATGATCCAAGAGGAGAAAGCTATGTTTTCAATCGTTCTTCCGATTTTTCCAAGAACTTTGTTCTTCCAGGTATGTAAGGCTATTCATAGCGTTGGACTAGTTCGTATTCACGCCCTACATCTAAATGCAGTTAGTAGAAAGTTGATTCTAGAGTTCTCCCCTTAGTTTTATGAAATTCCTACTTTATGAGATTTTGCTACTTTATGCATTGAACTTCTTGAATTATTTTTCATGCTTGTTGTTCCACGTGAATCCTATATATTGAACCTTGTTAAAAGCATTCTGAATTAGTAAGTTCCATACAATGATTTTGAAAACTAATGATAGTTTAAGAGAAAAGTTTGAGCATGATTTTCAAAGAGAATTTAAGGGGACTTGAGTGGTTCCGAAAGTGTCATTTTTACCTTGAAAAGAGAATACTATTTTCAGAAAAGTTCAGAGAGTTTTTTAAGAGTAATTCAGAAGTACTTAGTACAGCTTTAGTCACTTCTTAAAGAAGTTTTTGAGAAAATTATCTCAACTCGAAAATATTGTATGTGAGCATTTCAGATATATGTATATTTTGGGAGTAGTATTGAGCACCAATATGGGGTAAGAGTTCAGACAACTCAAATTCCATAAACTACGTAGTCAACGTAGGATAGGATCATATCGGTATTCGGACGACTCCTCAATGTCTCAAGAAGGCCTTTTGAGTGGATCCATCAGTTCAGTTGCGCTCTATACTTCTGCAAGGTATAAGACGGCTCTAACAACGTGGGTAAGACGTTGTATCATCACGAGGCTCATAGTAATGGTTGTCGGTTAGAAAAACTCCCTAGTAAAGCAAAAAGTAATTATATATATATTTCAGTTAAGTTTAGTATTTACTATTATTACATTTTATTTATGAAGCTTAAATAATTTTATCTCATGTTTATGCTTTACTTCAGTTGAGTTATATTTTAGCCTTTCAGTTCAGTTATTGTTTCACTCAGCCATATTATATACTAGTACATTCAATGTACTAATGTCTTTCGACCTGCATTGTTTTATGATGGAGATACAGGTGTTCGGGATCATCAACAGGCATTTTGTTGAGATCACCCAGTTACTCGTCAGCTTTTCGTGAGGCTTCCTAGCTTTCGGAGGACTCAAGTCTTTAGTTTACTTTTGGTAGTTGTTTAAGGTTGTCGTGGGTCTTGTCCCGACGCCTATCTTAAAATAATAGAGGCTTCATAGCTAGATAGTATTGAGAGTTTTTCAGTATTGCTATTCAGATGTTTTGTTAAAACTATTACTGAATACATTTAGTATTTTCAGACAATTTAATTGAGTACTTTGACTTAATGATTTATTTCAGTTTTAAAGTCTGTCTGTTTGAGTCAGTCTTCCGCTAAGTAGTCAGCCAGGCCAAAGGTTTGCTTGGGGAACATCAATGGTTCTCGAGTGCCGTCCACATCTAGGGTGTAGACTCGGAACGTGACAAAAAAACAAAAATTGAAAATAAAATAAAGTAAAGAAAATCCCAATAGATAAGATCTCAAGTACGCTTGCACACAATAATTCATTTTTATATCTATCAGTCAATGGTATCCTCCTTGATTCAATAGGGACAAAGCCAATTTTTAGAAACAAATTCATACATAAAAAGAGATTATTTGAAAGCTTTTCAATAAGTCTTTAAGGATCTGGACATAATTTAGATACACAAAGAAGCGTGAGCAACATAGAATTTAACTACTAATTTCATAAAAAATACTAAATCTTAAAGCACATCAATTGATTTCATTGAGCTGAAATCATAACAAAGAAATATAGTACTGAAAGATAAGATGGAGGAAAGGAGACAGAAAGTCAATCCCAACATCATGCTAAATACAAAATAGATAAAGCTCATTCAAACATATTACTGGAAATAACAAACTTCCATAAACCAACCATAAAAATGAGTTTAACAGAGAAATTTTTTTCTAAGCCACGAACTTTACGAACAAGCGACGAAACATATGATTTTAAACAAAACTTAAAGCCTCAAAGTCATATCCGGAAGATCTAAACAATTGATTTTAAAAAATCTTTAGCAATCTTTTGACTTAATGAGTAACTAAAAGCTTATGTACAAATACACTTCAATTATAGGCAGCCACAACTTAAACATTGCAGTAGCTAACAGAGACTCTCAAACAAAAATTGGCATAGATAGGCATAAAAAGATATAACAAATGTTCACGAACTTTACTCATTCTAATTTAAGTCGATGGAGATACTAACAACTAATTTCAAGTCTTTTGAACAGAAGCACTAATCACCATTAACATGACACTAATACTGAAATCAAATGGCTGAAAATTAAAACACCTTATAATCATATTCACTCCAAAGAAACATAAACTAACAGAATGCTCTAAAAACGAGCAAAATGAGAGGAAGTATAATAACCTATATCGAACATTTCAACACGATTTTGCAGGACAAATCTAAACATATAAAATTTATCTATCCAAAAAAAAAATGCATGAAAGCTAAGAAAAATATCAAGCAAAATTTTAAAACACAGACTAATAATTGAAAGCAGAATAAGAATTATGAGGAAAGATGAAGATTACCTTTTACCGAGCAGCAAACTGGAGACTATGAGCACAAGGAGATCAATTTCCGCATCGATTTCAAGTGCGAGTAATTAAAAGAGACAATAAGAGATGAGTGATTGCATAACGTTGGAAAGAACAATAGAGAAATTACTGAATGGAAGAGTATGAAAAACTTTAATATTCTCCAAGATCTCTACCACTTAACTCTTGTCCTACAATCAGAGGCGTATGCAGGAGCGGGTCACCGGGTTCACGTGAACCCATGCTCGCCTCCTGAAATCATATATAGTAGTGTTATATTTTTTAAGTTTTTGTTAAATATAGATGTGTGAACCCACAATTGAAGTATCATATAATGATGATGATTGAGTGCACCTCTCAGTGAGATTAGAAATTTGAATTTTATATCTATCTTGTATCATTTTTCTTTCTAAAATTGGGTAATACCTCTCTAAGTGGTTATTGGTAGCACTTTTGGCGTTTTAATTAATTAAGCATTTCAATTTTAGATCTATAATTTTAAAATTTTAACTGTTTTTAGTGATACAAACTTATATGTCAAATCAATTAGAACCACCTATTCATAATAGTGCACCTATCATTCCAAAATTCTGAATACACCTCTGCCTACAATGGCAACAAGTGCCGATATTTATAGCTGGAAAAAATTGCATTTGAATATCGAAAAAGGAACCATTTGAGAGGGAGGGTAAAAGGATTCAGATTTGACAAAATGATAGGAGATGGTACTTAATTACTCTCTAAAATTGGCTGAAAATAGTGCATATTGCACATGGCTTGAATCTGCTTTTTCAGATAAATGAAAAGAAGAGGATCTGATGGAGTGAAAACTCAGTGGATTGTACTTGAAATCCAGCAAATTTTTGGGGGATTTTCACAGGAAAAAGGGATGGTTAGGGCGTTCTTTGTTGAAGAAGAAGAGAGGGGCGCATAAAAGTTCTCTTGTGCGTTCTTTCTGAGATATAAGAGAGGCGCGTGGGAGGGGGGGGGGTGTATTAGAATAATAGGAATTAAAGAGAGATGGGCTGAATTATGAAATTTTGGTCCAAAATAATAGAAAAGTTCTAATTAGAATTAAGATTTTAAGGGAACAATTTCTTTGAGGAATCAAATTTGATGAAATATATTCGAGACAAATTAAATACTTAACTAATTATACGAGCTTCTTAATTTTAACAAAGTAAAATAATTAGATAATTATCAAAAATCAAGACTAATTGTGAAATTAATAAAAATCTAATTAATTTAAAGAAAAAATAAGATACACATTAAGTTAAACATTATTTTGAGACGATATTCAAATTGTTTATAAAAATCAAAAGTCGTTTGTAAATCTGTATAGAAATATAGAAACTCTTAGTAAAAATAACAAAAATAAGCTTGAAAATACTTTTTGATTTTTCAAAGACAATTGTTTTAAATTGTTTGAAATTGAAGAAGCTCGATAGTTAATATACTTTGTGGAAGGTAAAAATTAGGTTTCAACATTATGATTGTGTACTAGCAAACATCTCTCAGTATTTAACACTTTTATCTTGGATATAAATTTTTTCGCCAAAGTAAGCAAATTTGAAAGTCATTGCGGCAGATTTGTGGATCAACTACAAAAATTAACTCAGGGAATCCCGAAAGAATTTGTCTCTAGTATTTGAGGTACGCACCTTTGAAAGTCTACTTTCTTCAAAATCAAGAGGAACTCAATTCAGTCATTCCTACATTAAAAATTACATATTTTTTCAGAGATACTCGCCGAAGTTTGAAAAGAATACACCAAGTGCTTACTCACCAAATATGTGATTGTTCATTGTAAAACCTATAATAAAAGGGGGGATGATATATTTCATGGTGATAATGGTACAATGCTTCAAGTTTGTCAAATGAAAGTTTTGTCACATATATACTTCATCTCGTCATGACAAATACGATTCTAATGATCTAAAATATTTAGTCCTCTCTAATTTGAATGTTAAGGTTAAGCCTCCATCAATATGGAAATCAATATGCAGTCCTTGATTTACTTGTGATTCTCGTTCACTAAGCGACAAAGAGGCTGTAATACCCCAAGCTTTCAAAGAAATGAGAATTTAGTTTTTAAATCTGGTACCAGTGACTACGGAGGTCACCTACGGACCGTAGGTGGAATGACGGGCCATAGGTGGGAACCGTCGTTCGCACTATGGACTTTCAGGATTTTCAAGTTTCTGAACCTTGACCTACGGAGCTATAGGACGGTTCGTCGTCCGATTGACGGTCCGTAGATGGGTCTCGTAGATCCCTTCCATACTTATCAAATTTTCAGCCCCAAATGAAGTTTCTGAATCAATTGATGAAAGGACGGGACGATCCGTCGATTGATCTACGGACCGTAGGTCCTGACCATAGACTGCTCCCGATAGTTTTTATTTAAGGGCTTTTTGGTCTTTTCCCTAAATGTTTAACTCTTAATCTAAGTCGGTTATACCCTTAACCCAGACCCTATATATATTTCCTAAGCCTAATTTCACTCATTCCCAAATTTCTCCTCTCCCAAATATTTCTCTCTCTAAGAAAATCCTCTCAACTCTCAAGGAAGAAGAAAGCTAGGATCCTCCATTGGAGACCATCAATTTTCATCAATTTCTTGTAGGCTTTGTTGAGGTATGATAGTGTTCACCACTTGGAGTCCTTTCCTCCAATGGGTCCTTAGCTTTCTTCAAGGTTTTTAAAGTTCAATTTCCCCAAATTGAATTAGGGTTTTTGATCTAGTCTCATGGGTTCTTCAATTATGATTTCAATTGTTGATTTTATGGTTCCTAGTGCACGATCTAGCGTGATAAAGTAATTTAGTACACGAATTAGCGTGAATTACATGATTTGATGTAAAGATTGAATGAATTCCCATGAACCCATGCTATTTCTCCCCAATTTCCTAATCTATGCTTTGATTGGTAGGTTGAGCTATGAATTGAGTAATTTTATGAAATATCTATGAAGATATGCATGAACTATGAATGAATTGAGGATGACTTTATGAAAGTTAGTATGCTCAAGTCAAAAGCATGATTTTTCCTCTATTATGTGAGTTCCTTCAAGTATGGTAAATTGTCTTATTTGTGACTTTCTAAGCATGAGCTTGAATTGAATTGCATGATTTAAGTTGAACTTTATGAACTCATATGAACTCTATGATCCATGAATTATGAGCATGATGAACTATGTAAAGATGAAGCTTATGAACTTATGCATGTCTCATATGAATTTAATGATGAGTTAAGGGTGTTTTGAGAGTGAAGTACCAAAGTTATGATATGATGATATTGTGTTGAGTGGTGAAAGGGTTTCTCACGTAGTGCTCACACTAAGAATTAAAAGAATAAAGAGGCGATTACCCATGTTCTTAAGGAGCTATTCTAATGACGTACGCTTGGACTAGTCCATGGAAGATGAAACGTCTATAAACATGATTTTAGCTTGGATTGCTAACCCTTGTTGTACCTTTCCATGGATGATGATATGAATATGATAAATAACTATTTCGTGGGATATATGCTTAGTACCGAGAAGATATTGAGATGGAAGATCCCCCGTGGTAGAGGCCGGGTTTCTAATAGCAATCTCCTTATCCCTTACCTATGTGCCCCAATAGGATGATGGTCTATGATATACACTAGCTAGTGGATCCATGTAAGCTACAAGTTAAGTAAAAATTCCTACCTTGGCAAGTAGGATGGCCCTCTTACGGCGTAGGGTAGACACCGGATTCCATGTTGATAGCTCACATGGTCTTATATGTCGGTTAAGGCAATTTCCCCGCAACTAATGAACAAGTGTTCTTATGATGATCTCAAGTAAAGTAAAGTAAAGAAAGATGATTTAGCTTGCTTTGGCCATGGTTTATGTTTCATGCTTTTTATGCTTTATCATGTTTTAGCTTGGCCATTGCATGTCATAATTATGTCTCATTCTAGCATGTTTAAAATGTCTTATGTGCATTGCTATCATACTTGGTACTTGATTGTACTAACGCATACTCTTGCCTACATTAACTTCTTTGATGTAGGACTTGGTGATTCACCATCCACTCGTGGCTAGAGCTTTAGTAGAAGATTGATAGAAGACTTGGTGAGTCCTCATCCATCCGAGGACATAGCCTAGTTGTTCTTATTTTCATGTTATTTCATTTCAGATGTTGTATTGGGTTACGTCCCAAACTTTATTTCTTTAAGTTAGATTGGCTTTGAGTCATGAGATGTAGACTTTCGTTGTTTCTTTTAAAAGCTTTGATATGAAAATCTCTTTTGAACTCTTAATCTCTATTATCTTGTATGGATGTATGCTAAGTGACTTGTATGAGGCCTCTCAGGGTCTTGTACGCTATGTCACATCTAGGGAGTACCTTGGGTCGTGACAAACTTTGTATTCAGAGCACAAGGTTTTAGAAAGATCCTAGGATGTCTCATAATCCGCGTCAAGTAGAGTCTTGTTCATGCGTGTGAAGCGTGCCACATTTATGAATAAGAGGCTATAAGATGTTTAAGAAACTTCACTTTGTTCATTACTCTTAAGTCGTGCCATAGAGTTTAACTCTATATGTCTATTTCCTAATCCCTATCCTATGCGTTTTAGGATATGACGACTGGAAGAGCTTATACTAGGAGAAATATGGGAGAGAATGTGGAACAAAAAGCTCCTCCTCAAGATCCACAAGTCCCGACCGACCCTTTAGCTGAACAAGTGACTAATGCGGAGTTTAGGGCTGCTTTTCAAGTTTTGGCTCAAGCCTTGACGGCTCAAGTAAATAGAGAGGTTGTGGCTCCCGTGAACCCAAATGTGGGTACGACTGCATCAAGAGTGAGGGACTTCACTAGAATGAACCCTCCAGAATTTCATGGCTTTACGGTTGAAGAAGATCCTCAAGTGTTCATTGATGAGGTGTACAAGGTGTTGATGATCATGGGTGTGACGCCGGAGGAAAAGGCAGAGTTTGCCGCTTATCAACTCAAGGGTGTTGCTCAAGTTTGGTTTAACCAATGGAAGAGTGAGAGGGCGGTTAATGATGGTCCTCTTGATTGGGAAAAATTCAAGGTTGCTTTCCTTGATAGGTTCTTTCCCCTTGAGATGAGGGAGGCAAGGGTGCTTGAATTCATTAATCTTCATCAAGGATAGCGTGTCTAACCCTAAGCCTTAAGGAGGAAATGGTGGTGGTTCTTCATCGACTACTTGTAGTAGGTATGGGAGGAAGCATGAGGGTAAATGTTTAGTCAATACGGATGGTTTTTACTGTTGTGAAAGGAGTGGTCACAAGATGAGGGATTGTCCATCTCTCACGGCTAAGGGAAGAGAAAGTAAGCAAGCTCCACCTTGTGGTTCGGGTTCGAATGCTCCTAAGCAAAACTGATTCTATGCACTTCAAGATCGCCATGAGAAAGAGAGCTCTCCCGATGTGGTTACCAGTATGTTAAAAGTTTTTCACTTTGATGTTTATGCCTTGCTTGATCCCGGTTCTACCTTGTCTTTTGTGACGCCAGATGTGGCTATGAGGTTTGATGTTGTTCCGGATGTGTTGCTAGATCCTTTTCGTGTCTCTACTCTGATTGGAGAATCTATCATGGCTAAGAGAGTCTATAGAAATTGTCCCGTCTTCTTTTCCCATAGAGTCTCTTATGTGGATCTTGTAGAGCTAGATATGTTAGCTTTTTATGTTATCTTGGGATGGATTGGTTGCATGCTTGTTTTGCGTCTATTTATTGTAGGACCGAATGGTCTAGTTTCAATTCCCAAATGAGCCTATTCTAGAGTGGGAAGAGGGAAATTCTATGTTTAGAGGTCAATTTGTTTCTTATCTAAAAGCTAGAAAGACGATCTCTAAGGGTTGCATTTACCATCTTGTTAGGATGATGGATATAGATTCCGAAACCCCTACTCTTGAGTCGGTCCCCACTGTTAATGAGTTTCCGAAGGTGTTTTCCGATGATTTACCCGGTGTTCCTCCCGAGTGGGAAATAGACTTTGGTATTGACCTTCTCTCGAATACGCAACCTATCTCTATTCCTCCTTATAGAATGGAACTTAAGGAATTGAAAGAACAATTAAAAGACTTGTTGGATAAGGGTTTCATCCGACCAAGTATTTCTCCATTGGGTGCTCCGGTCTTGTTTGTAAGGAAGAAAGGTGGTTCACTCCTTATGTGCATTGACTACCGCCAATTGAACAAGGTTACCGTTAAGAATAAGTATCCTCTTCCAAGGATAGATGACTTGTTTGATTAACTTCAAGGGGGCTAGTTATTTTTCTAAGATCGACCTTTGTTCGGGCTACCACCAATTGAGAGTGAAAGAAGATGAATTCCGAAAACAGCTTTCCAGACTAGGTATGGTCACTACGAGTTTTTGGTTATGTCGTTTGGATTGACAAATGCTCCGGCCGCATTTATGGACTTAATGAATAGGGTGTTCAAACAATACCTTGATATGTTTGTGATTGTGTTTATTGATGATATCTTGATCTACTCAAGGAATGAGGATGAGCATGCTAATCATTTGAGGATTGTATTGCAAGTCCTCAAGGATCAACAACTCTTTGCGAAGTTTTGTAAATGTGAGTTTTGGTTAAGATCCGTGGATTTTCTTTGTCACATTGTCTCCGGTAAAGGTATTGAGGTAGATCCTAAGAAGACGGATGCGGTTAAGAATTGGCCTAGACCTCTATCACCTTCGGATATTCGTTGTTTCTTGGGCTTAGCCGGTTATTATAGGAGGTTTCTTGAAGGGTTTTCTTCTATTGCTTCTCCATTGACGGCTTTGACTCAAACAAAGGTTAAATTTATGTGGTCCGAGGCATCTGAGAAGATTTTTCAAAAATTGAAAGATAGACTTACTTCGGCTCCAATATTGACTCTACCAGAATGATCTGATGGGTTTGTGGTTTATTGTGATGCCTCAAGAATTGGGTTAGGATGTGTTATTATGAAAAATGGGAAAGGTATTGCTTATGCTTCAAGACGACATAAGGTGCATGAAAAGAACTATCCTACTCATGACCTAGGATTAGCGGCGGTTGTGTTTTCTTTGAAAATATTGAGGCATTATTTTTCTGGAGTACACGTGGATGTATTTATCGACCATAAGAGTTTAAAATATGTGTTTAAACAGAAAGATTTGAATCTTCGCCAAAGAAGGTGGCTTGAGTTGTTAAAAGACTATGATATGAGTGTTCTCTATCACCCCGGTAAAGCTAATGTGGTGGCGGATGCCCTTAGTCGATTGTCTATGGGTAGTGTTGCTTTTATTGAGGATGGTAAGAAAGAATTGGTTTGTGATGTTTATAGATGTGCCCGGTTGGGTGTTCGGTTGATTTATTCTGCCAAAGGTGGTGTTACCATTCACAATGGTTCCGAATCCTCTTTTGTGCATAATGTAAAGGCTAAAAAAGATCTTGATCCTAACTTGGTTGAATTGAAGGAAGCGGTTCTCAAAAGGTCTGTAGAGGCTTTCTCCCAAGGGGGAGATGATGTGCTTCGCTATCAAGGTCATTTGTGTGTTCCCAATGTAGATGACCTAGAAGGACAAATTTATCGGAAGCCCATAGTTCTCGTTATTCCATTCACTGGGAGCTACCAAGATGTATCGTGATTTGTGGGAGATCTATTGGAGGAATGGAATGAAGAAAGATATTGCGGAGTTTGTGGCTAAGTGTCCTGATTGCCAACAGGTGAAAGTCGAGCATCAAAAGCAGGGAGGTTTGACCCAAGATATTAGTATTCCTACTTGGAAGTGGGAGGATGTGAATATGGATTTTATTGTTGGTTTAGCTCACACTCGGTGACAATAAGATTCGATTTGGGTTGTTGTCGATCGAATGATGAAATCAGCTCATTTCATTCTCGTCAAGACTTCTTATTCGGCGGAGGATTATGCTAAGTTGTACTTGACAAAAATAGTTAGGCTCCATGGAGTGCATTTATCCATTATCTTTGATCTTGGTGCACAATTCACTTCTAAATTTCTGAAGTCATTCCTAAAAGGTCTTGATACTCATGTTAAGCTTAGTACGGCCTTTCATCCCCAAATAGACAGGCAAGCGGAGCGTACTATCCAGAATTTGGAGGACATGTTGAGAGCTTGTGTAATTGATTTCAAGGGTACTTGGGATGATCAATTGCCTTTGATTGAATTTGCTTATAATTATAGCTATGTAACACCCCAAGTTTTCTAAGAAAGGAAAGTGCAGAATTTTAACTGTTACCAGTGACCTACGGAGGCAACCTACGGACCGTTGGAGGATTGACGGGCCATAGGTGTGGACCCGTCGATGGCACTGTGTTCTTCAGGGTTTCCTAGTTTCTGAATCTCGACCTATGGAGCAGCAGGACGAGTCATCGTTCAGTTGACGGGCCGTTCATGGGTCCCATAGACGCCTTCCAGACTTAGTGAAGTTTTCAGCCCAAAACATACTCTCTGAAACTTTTGACGGAAGGACAGTACGGTTCGTCGACCGTAGGTCCCCACCGTCGATTGCCCCTGACAGTTATTAATTAAGGGCTTTTTGGTCTTTTCCCTAATTGATTAACTATTAACCTAAGTCGGTTATACACTTAACCCATACCCTATAAGTAGTTCCTAAGCCTAATTTATACATTCTAACTCATTCCTAAATTCTTCTCTCTCAAATATTTCTCACTCTAAGATAAAATCTCTCAAGCTTCAAGGAAGAAGAAGACCAAGTTCTTCCTTTGGAGACCATTAATTTTCTTCAATTTCCTATGGGCTTTGTTATTGTATGATAGTGTTCACCATTAGGAGTCCTTTCCTCCAATGGGTCCTCCCTTTCTTCAAGGTTTTCAAGGTTTAATTTCTCCAAATTGAATTAGGATTTTTGATCAATTCTTATGGGTTCTTCAATTATGATTTCAATTGTTGATTTTATGATTCCTAGTGCACGATCTAGTATGATAAAGTAACTTAGTGCACGAAATAGCGTGAATTACTTGATTTGATGTAAAGATTTCATGAACCCCCATAATCCCAAGCTAATTCTCCCCAATTTCTTAATCTATACTTTGATTGTTGGGTTGAGCTATGAATTGATGAAGTTTATGAAATCTCCCTGAAATTAAGCATGAATTATGAATAAATTTAGGATGATCTTATGAATTTAGCATGTGAAAGTCAAAAGCATGATATTTCCTCTATTATGTGAGTTCTTTCAAGTATGGGTAATTGTCTTAATTATGGATTTTTAAGCATGAGCTTTCATTGAATTGCATGATATGAGTTAAACTTGCATGAGCCCATATGAACTCTATGATCCATGAATTATGAGCATGATGAACTAAGTAAAGAAGAAGCTAATGAACTTATGCATGTCTCATATGAAGTTAATAGTGAGTTAAGGATGATTTGAGAGTAAAGTATCAAAGTTATGATTCGATGATGTTATGGTTGAGTTGTGAAAGGTTTTCTCACGTAATGCTCACTCTAAGAATTAAAAGAACAAAGAGGCGATTACCCATGTTCTTAAGGAACTATTCTAATGACGTAAGCTTGGACTAGTCCATGGATGATGAAACGTCTATAAACATGATTTCAGCTTGGATTGGTAACTCTAGTTGTACCTTTCCATGGATAATGACATGAATATGTTAATAAATATTCTGTGGGAAATATGCTTAGCCCCGAGAGGATATTGAGATGGAAGCTTCCCCGTAGTAGAGGTCGGGTTTCTTGTAGCAATCTCCTTATCCCTTACCTATGTGCCCCCATAAGATGATTGTCTTAGATAGACATTAGCTAATGGATCCACGTAAGCTACAGGTTCAGTTCAAGGTCCAACCTTGGAAAAGTAGGGCGGCCCTCTTTCGGTGTAGGGTAGACACCGGATTCCATGTTGATAGCTCACATGGTCTTATATGTCGGTTAAGTCTATACCCCATAACTAATGAACACAAGTGTTCCTATGATGGTCAAAAGTAAAGTAAAGTAACGAAATATGATTTAGCTTGCTTTTGCCATGGTATATGCTTTATGCTTCATGCTTCTTATGTCTTATCATGTTTTAGCATAGCCATTGCATGTCATGATTATGTCTCATTCCAGCATGTTGTATATGTTTATGTGCATTGCCATCGTACTTGGTACTTAATTATACTAACGCATACTATAGCGTACATTAACTTCTTTGATGAAGGACGTCGCGATTCACCATCCACTCGTGGCTCGAGCTTTAGTAGAGGATTTTATAGAAGACTTGGTGAGTCCTCATCCATTCGAGGACATACCCTAGTTGTTCTTATATTCTTGTATTTCCTTTCAGTTTCATATTGTATTGGGTTACGTCCCAACCTTATCTTTTTATGTTAGATTGGCTTTGAGACAATGAGATATAGACTTCCGCTGTTTCTTGAACAAACTTTGATATGAAATTCTCTTTTGAACTCTTATTCTCTATTATCTTGTATGTATGTATGCTAAGTGGCTTGTATGAGGCCTCTCGGGGTCTTGTACGCCATGTCACATCTAGGGGGTATCTTGGGTCATGACAAACTTGGTATCAGAGCACAAGGTTTTAGAAAAGATCCTAGGATGTCTGATAAGCCGCGTCAAGTAGAGTCTTGTTCATGAGTGTGAAGCGCGCCACATTTATGAATGAGAGGCTACAAGGCGTTTAAGAAACTTCACTTCTTTCAATACTCCTAAGTCATGCTATAGATTTTAACTCTATATCTCTCTCTCCTAATCCCTATACTATGCGTTTTAGGATATGGCGACCCGAAGAGCTTATGCTAGAAGAAATATGGGAGAGTATGTGGAACAAGAAGCTCCTCCTCAAGCTTCTCAAGTTTTGGTTGACCCTTTGGCCGAATAAGTGACTAATGAGGAGTTTAGGGCTGCTTTCCAAGTGTTAGCTCAAGCCGTGACGGCTCAAGCAAATAGAGAGGTTGTGGCTCCCATGAACCCAAATGTGGGTACGGCGGCATCAAGAGTGAGGGACTTTGCTAGAATGAACCCTCCAAAATTTCATGGCTCCAAGGTTGAGGAAGATCGATAAGAATTCATTGCGAAGTGTACGAGGTGTTGATAATCATGGGTGTGACACCAGAAGAAAAGGCGGAGTTGGCCGCTTATCAACTCAAAGGTGCTATCCAAATTTGGTTCAATCAATGGAAGAGTTAGAAGGCGGCTATAAAGGTCCTCTTGATTTGGAAAAATTCAAAGTTGCTTTCCTTGATAGGTTCTTTCCCGTTGAGATGAGGGAGGAAATGGTTCTTGAGTCCATCAACCTTCATCAAGGAAATATGAGTGTGATAGAGCTTTGAAGTTCACTCAATTGTCTCGATATGATCCTTCTATAGTTGCCGATCCTAGGGCAAGAATGAGTAAATTTGTCTCAGGAATGTCTGAATTGTTGGTTAAAGAGTGCCGCACCGCTATGCTTGTTAATGATATGGATATTTCTCGCCTCATGGCGTATACTCAACAAATAGAGGAAGAAAAGCTTAAGGAAAGGTCTAGAGAGACTAAGAGGGCGAGGACCGGTGATGGTAACTTTTCACATGCAAGGTCCGATGGACATGGTCATCCTAGATTTCAACAAAGGTTCTCAGGTCAAGGCTCATCCAATGCTCCTCCGAAGTTCAATAAAGATAGGGTGTCTAACCCTAAGTCTCAAGGAGGAAATGATAGTGGCTTCTCATCGACTACTTGTACTATATGTGGAAGAAAGCTTGAGGGCAAATGTCTAGCCAGTATGGATGGTTGTTATGGGTGTGGAAAGAGTGGTCACAAGAGGAGAGATTGTCCATCTCTCACGGCTAAGGGAAGAGAGAATAAGCAAGCTCCACCTAGTGGGTCGGGTTTGAATGATCCTAAGGAAAACCTATTTTATGTACTTCAAGCTCATCATGAACAAGAGAGCTCTCCTGATGTGGTTACCGGTATGTTGAAAGTTTTTCACTTTGATGTTTATGCGTTGCTTGATCCCGGTGCTACATTGTCTTTTTTGATGCCATATGTGGCTATGAGATTTGATGTTGTTCCGGATGAGTTGATAGATCAGTTTTGTGCTTCTACTCTGATTGGAGAATCTATCGTGACTAAGAGAGTCTATAGAAATTGCCCCGTCTCCTTATCCCATAGAGTTACTCATGTTGATCTTGTAGAGCTTGATACGTTAGATTTTAATGTTATTCTTGGGAGAGATTGGTTGTATTCTTGTTATGCCTCTATTAATTGTAGGACCCGAATGGTCAAGTTTCAGTTTCCAAATGAGCCTATCCTAGAGCGGGAGGGGGGAAATTCATGCTTAGAGGTCAATTTGTTTCTTATCTAAAAGCTAGAAAGATGATCTCTAAGGGTTGCATGTAGATTTTGTTTAGATGAGGGATATAGATTCAAAAACCCCAACTCTTGAGTCACTCCATGTTGTTAATGAGTTTCCGGAAGTGTTTCCTGATGATTTACCCAGTATTCCTCCCGAAAGGGAAATAGAGTTCGATATAGACCTTCTCCCGGATACGCAACCTATTTCTATTCCTCCTTATTCAATGGACCAAGTGGAACATAAGGAATTAAAAGAGCAATTAAAAGAATTGTTGGATAAGGGTTTCATCCGACCAAGTGTTTCTCCATGAGGTGCTCCGGTCTTGTTTGTAAGGAATAAAGATGGTTCACTCCGTATGTGTATTGATTATCGCCAATTGAACAAGGTTACCATTAAGAATAAGTATCCTCTTACAAGGATAGATGACTTGTTTGATCAACTTCAAGGGGCTAGTTATTTTTCTAAGATCGACCTTCGTTCGGTCTATCACCAATTGAGAGTGAAAGAGGATGATATTTCGAAAATGTATTTCCGAACTAGGTATGGTCACTACGAGTTCTTGGTAATGTCGTTTGGATTGACAAATGCTCCGGCCGCATTTATGGACTTCATGAATAGGGTGTTTAATTAATACCTGGACATGTTCGTGATTGTGTTTATCGATGATATCTTGATCTACTTAAGGAACGAGGATGAGCATGCTAATCATTTGAGGATTGTATTGCAAGTCTTCAAGGACCAACAATTCTTTGTGAAGTTTAGTAAATGCGAGTTTTGGTTAAGATCCGTGGCTTTTCTTGGTCACATTGTTTCCGGTAAAGGCATTGAGGTAGATCCTAAGAAGACGGATGCGGCTAAGAATTGGCCTAGACCCCTGTCACCTTCAGATATCTGTAGTTTCTTGGGCTTAGCTTGTTATTATAGGAGGTTTGTTTAAGGGTTTTCTTCAATTTCTTCTCCATTGATGGCTTTGACACAAAAGAAGGTTAAGTTCATGTGGTCCGAGGCATGTGAGAAAAGTTTCCAAGAGTTGAAAGATAGACTTACTTCAACTTCGATATTGACTCTACCGGAAGGAACCGATGGCGTTGTGGTTTATTGTGATGCCTTGTGAATTGGGTTAGGGTGTGTTTTCATACAAAATGGGAAGGTTATTGCTTATGCTTCAAGGCAACTCAAGGTGCATGAAAAGAACTATCCTACTCATGATTTAGAATTAGCGGCGGTCGTGTTCGCTTTGAAAATATGGCGGCATTATTTGTATGGGGTACATGTGGATGTCTTTACCGACCATAAGAGTGTACAATATGTGTTTAAACAGAAAGATCTGAATCTTCGCCAAAGAAGGTGTCTTGAGTTGTTAAAAGATTATGATATGAGTGTTGTCTATTACCCCGATAAGGCTAATGTGGTGGCGGATGCTCTTAGTCGACTATCTATGGGTAGTGTTGCTCATGTTGAGGATTGTAAGAAAGAGTTGGTTCGCGATGTTCATAGTTTGGCCTAATTGGGTGTTCAGTTGATTGATTCCTCTAAGGGTGGTGTTACGGTTCACAATGGTTCCGAATCCTCTTTTGTACATGATGTGAAGGCTAAACAAGATCTTGATCCTTACTTGGTTGAATTGAAGGAAACGGTGTTCAAGAAATCCGTAGAGGCTTTCTCCCAGGAGGGAGATGGTGTGCTTCGGTATCAAGGTCATTTGTGTGTTCCTGATGTAGATGACTTAAGAGGATAGATTTTATCATAGGCCCACAATTCTCGATATTCCATCCACCCAGGTGCTACAAAAATGTACCGTGATTTACGGAAGATCTATTGGTTTAACGGAATGAAGAAAATATTGCAGAATTTGTGACTAAGTGTCTTTATTGTCAACAAGTGAAAGTCGAGCATCACAAGCCGAGAGGTTTTACCCTAGATATTAGTATTCCTACTTGGAAGTGGGAAGATGTGAATATGGATTTTATTGTTGGTTTGCCTCGCACTCGGTGACAATATGATTCGATTTGGGTTGTTGTAGATCAAATGACTAAGTCAGCCCATTTCATTCCCGTCAAAACTTCTTATTCGTCAGAGGATTATGCTAAGTTGTACTTGAGGGAAATTGTTAGGCTGCGTAGAGTGCCTTTATCCATTATCTCCGATCGTGGTGCACAATTCACTTCTAAATTTTTGAAGTCGTTCCAAAAAGGTATTGGTACTCGTGTTAAGCTTAGTACAACCTTTCACCTCCAAACAGATGGGCAAGCGGAGCATACTATTCCAACTTTGGAAGATATGTTGAGAGCTTGTGTAATTGATTTCAAGGGTACTTGGGATGATTACTTGCCTTTGATTGAGTTTGCTTATATTAATAGCTACCATTCTAGCATTGGCATGGCTCCATTTGAGGCTCTCTACCTAAGATAAAATGAACTATGATTAATCCATGGGAAGTATGCTTAGTAACGAGTGAACACGCGGTGATTACCCATGTCCCATAACCTATGTGCCACCATAGGGTGATGATCTATGATAGACACTAGCTAGTGGATCCACATAAGCTAAGAGGTTCATGGTCTTACCTTTGCAAGTAGGACACCCCTTTTTGGTGTGGGGTAGACACCGGATTCCATGTTGATAGCTCACATGGTCTTATATGTCGGTTAAGGCTTTTCCCCACAAGTTTATGAACAAGTGTTCTCATGATGAAGTAAGAAAAGAAAGAAAGATGATTTAGCTTCATTTGGCCTTGATATAAGTTTTTTGTTCCATGTTTCCCATGTTTTTAGTTTGGCCATTGCATGTCATGATTATGTTTCTATCTCTAGCACGATTTATGTGTTTATGTGCATTGCTATCATACTTAGTACTTAATTGTACTACCACATACTTTTGCCTACATTAACTTCTTTGGTGTAGGACGTAGCGATTCACCTTCTACTCGTGGCTAGAGCTTGATTAGAGAGTTGATAGAAGACTTGGTGAGTCCTCATCCATCTGAGGACATATCCTAGCTCTTATTTTTTTTTCATGTATTTCCTTTTAGTCTTTGAATTGTATTGGGTTACATCCCAAACCTTGTCCTTTATATTAGATTGGCTTTGAAACATGAGATGTAGACTTCTGTTGTTTCTTTTAAGAGCTTTGATATGAAATTCTCTTTTGAACTTTTATTCTCTATTATCTTGTATGTAATGTATGCTAAGTGGCTTGTATGAGGCCTCTCGGGGTCTTGTACGCCATGTCACATCTAGGGGGTACATTGGGTCGTGACACCTGAAACTTGATATTTTGAAAACTTGGGCTTGCTACCTAAGCTTCCCACCTATGGCCCATAAGTTGACCTACCATCCATAGGTAACCTCCGTCGTTAATGGCACCAACCCAGAAAAATCACAAATTTTACCACCCCTTTGGAATCCGGGGTATTACATTATCCCCGATGGGAACATTCTTCCTCGAATGAGAATCAATACATCATAAGGAGGGTAAGAATAGCTTCAACAACCCAACCTAGAATGCAATCACATAAATGCACATATCCGAGGAGGAAACATCAACTCCCAGCTAAAGCATGTTCAACACATCATTTCATGAAGACTTTATGCGACTCATACTCAATGCACAGAATCATAGATAAATCAATCAAGGTAACTCATTTTCTCAACATTAGACTCTTCATGAACATGCATAATCAAGGAATCATGTAAATAACTAAGACACATGAGACCAAAAGAATGAACCTTGAGGAACTAGAAACCTCAAGCTAGAGTAGGATCGGGAGGAAAGAGATGAGGATATCGGTACATCATATCAGCCTCAGCCTCCCAAATAGCACCCTCAACTAATTGATTCCTCCAAAGAACCTTCATGGAAGCAACTTCTTTATTTCTTAACTTCTGGACTTGCCGGTCTAAAATCTCAACCGAAACTTCTTCATAGGAAAGACTATCATTTATGCCAAGATTCTCTAATGGCACTATAGATGTCGGATCACCAGCATATTTCTTCAACAATGAGACATGGAAAACCGGACGCACCGATGCCAAATCATTAGGCAAGTCAAGTTTATAAGCAACCTTACCAACACGTCTCAAAATTTGATATGGGCCCACATAAAAGGGACCAAGCTTCCCTTTCTTTCAAAACCTCATCACACCACCCTCCATACGTGAAATTTTCAAGTAAACCCAATCATCAACATCAAATTCTAAATCCCTCCTTCTAACATCGGCATAGGACTTTTGTCGACTTTTGGCCATTTTCAACCTTTCTCTAATAAGCCAAACTTTCTCCATAGCCTCATGTACCAATTCGGGACCTATCAAAGCAACTTCACCAACTTCAAACCAACCTATAGGAGATCTACACCTCCTACCACAAAGAGCTTCAAATGGGGCCATACCAATACTAGAATAGTAGCTATTATAATAAGCAAATTCAATCAAAGGCAAATGATCATCCCAATTACCCTTAAAATCAATTACACAATCTCTCAACATATCTTCCAAAGTTTTGATAGTACGCTCCACTTGCCCATCGGTTTGAGGATGAAAGACTGTACTAAGCTTAACATGAGTACCAAGACCATTTTGGAAGGATTTCCAAAATTGAGAAGTAAATTGTGCACCAAAATTTAATGAGAACACGAAATAGCTATAACTTCTAAGAATAGGTCACAATGAGTCCAGAGCTGAAGATGCATAACCTGAACCTTAAACTGTGAATAAATCTTCCAAAAGAACCATCGAGGACGTCTAAGTAACTAGGGGAACGCAACCCAGACCTCACATAGTCGATGGGCCTCCAAAATGTTACATAGACGATCTAGCAGATATATATGAACTCCATAATGGATAAAGAGCCCAAATCTCATACTGCAGTTGTAGATTAATTACTAGACCTTGAATATATTACCAATACTATTATGCTGAAAGATCCCATATCCAACTCATGACATATGACCATCATTGAACGTTGCCCAGTTCAAGATAATTAATAATATACTCAAAGCTCGAATTGGATTTAATCCCAAATGTCGAATGAAGCCTGTTATCTCAATCGCGAGTTACTTGGGCTATCGACAAAAGGGGAATCACGGATAAAAGGTCATTGAATCTGAGTCAATGCCTAGACTAAGACTTATTCTATTAAACCCAAGTCATCTACATCAATCTACAAGGAGCTAAGCCATCTGAAACAACGTCAGAGATATACTAATACCTATTGGCTCCAATACATGCAACTCTAGGGCAAGCACTAGTCTAAGCTTAGGCTAAGGCAAGACATGCTCAAGTCAAACAATCAACAACAACCAAAGAAAATGACAAGGTAAGGATGATCTAAAATAGCAAACCTAACATGCTCTTAGTCCCGAAAACCTGATAAAATAGCCTAAAACAAGAATTCTGAGGAAGTGAATATGATCAACTAGGTACCCATCTCAAATTCACACAAATCAATATACATGTACATAATATAGCTCAATTTAAGGAACGGAAAGTTGTAGCCTATCTTAAGGCCAATCGTGTGCGCTCTAAATAATTATACTGGAGCTTTTCCCTTCAAAGTAGCCTCCAAATGTTACAATGTTATCATAAATAGATTCACAATGTTAAGACGGTTGCTTAGACACAAAATTAACATAAAATAAAGATGGACCCAAATTAGAGTCAAAATAAGAAATGTGGGATCCGCATTAGAAATTACAGAATTAACTCAACTCACTCAAAAGGTCCTAATTAGCTCCCCCAACGTTTGTTCCAATATGAAATACAATTCGGGGCTTGGAACAGCTGCAACCAACAGCGTGCACAATAACCACCATTAAATAAAATAGAAAAGAAGGAAGGCAGACCCTTCGGGATCAAATTTACCTCAAACTGACAATCCCCGATGCACCCCGAATACTCTAACATGTAGCGACAAAGATTCTAGATGTCCACGACTTTGAATCACCTAAAATGGAGCTCAAATGAGAGAGAAGTCACACTTTGAAGTTTTGAAGAATGGCTTAAATACGTCGTTCTTTATTTAAAAAGGCCAAACAATTTTCTCTTAACGAACATGGCCAGAAGGGCCCTCAAACTCGGCTAGAAGGGCCTATAAGCATGGAGCACACACTACCAAGCCTTCGCAAACATGAAGGGCAATGGTCTAAGTCTTCGTGTACACAGAGGAGCTCCCACGAATGCGGCGAGGCCACTCAAATATGTAGACCAATAAACTTGGCCTCCATGAATGCGGCCATAGGGCCCCAAGAACACGAAGGTTTAATTGGCCCTATACTAGCTGAGGCATATTAGTTGGTTTTGTCCAACGCAAAAATCTCTGATGGGATGCCCTAGATTAGTTCGGAACCCCATGCTTGCATATGAAATATGCAACTCCACCAAATTCAACATTTTTGACTCAACCAAATAGTTGAAACTTCTAATCGAGTTCATCAAAAAGTGGGTCCTACACCCAAGCTATATTTTATGCCAAATTCCACAAGAGGGCTCAAAATTGGCCTAGAAGCATCGGGATCCACACAAATGGTCGTGCTAGAAAAAACTTGACATTCGAGAGCTAACAAAACTATTAGAATTGCATTCTGAGGCTCTTTTCTCAAACTTTTTACCGAAGTCAACCGTTCAAGTTCAAACAGCCCTAAAACATGGAAACTTCCATAGAATCCAAACGAATGACCAGGTGATCAAAATGTCAGTCATAACTAGTCATAAATGACTTGGGGTCGCTATAGAAACGCTCTAAATGATGAAAAGAAGGAATTTACATACAAATAACCTGGAGGGTCATTACACACCAATCGACGTGTGACTAAAAGATCCCTACCTCCCAACCTGAGGGGTACCAGGCATGGCTAAGGTAATGGTTTTAGCATAAAAATAAAAATAACATAGTAGGGGGATAACTAGTGCATGCCAAGAATAATATCAAAATCTTGCATATCCAATACAATAATGCTACCCTGAGTGTCACACCCCTTGATAATAACAAAACATGATCTATACACCTGATCCACTACTAAAGACTCACCCACAGGGGTCAAAACACGCAACGACACTGATACATTCTAAGAACACAATCTCAATCGAGAAGCATAATAAATAGAGACAAAAGAAAATGTAGAGTCCGTATCAAATAAAGTCAAGGCCGACTGATGGCATATATGAACCGTACTTGTTATGACCGTGTCTGATGTTTTAGCATCCACCCCTTGTTGGAGCTACATGAAGGTGGCCTTGTACACATCTGAAGTGGGAATCTTATCTTTCTCATTACCTACCTCCCTAGAGTACTTCTCACACCCCTGGTGACCACCATGGCGATGCTAACCCTAGACACCGTCTCTAGTTTGACGTTCCACAGCTAAAACATGTTAGGTTGTATTTAATGTAGGCGAAATTATACCTCGTTGATAAAACTCTCTAGACCAATGGAAAACCTTGCCACAATAAAAAAAAACCTTGAGGAGCGTGGTTTTGAAAAGTTCAACTACCACAGTGAGAAGAACCTGAATATGATCCCCTCTAACTCTGTCTTACACCAAAACTACCCTGACTATATTGCTCGCTCTCTGTAATCTGAACTGCTACCTCGACAAGTCGGCTATACTAATCTCAATGTTGATAGCATTGGCGAGGCCTAAAGGTACACTCGTAGGCAATTGAAAGGTAAATAACATAAATAGAACCCAATAAACCCATGACCTAATAAATTATAACCAACAACACCCGAAATCATAACCAGGGATAGACCAGGGCCGTAGCATACATAGATTTGTGGATGAAAATCTAATAAGGGTAGAGTTATCATCTAGCTAAGTATTTATTCTATCAGACCCAACTCTGCCACATTAGTCTACAGGGAGCTAGAACCGACTGAAGGAACATCGAAGGATTTGTAAGGTATATCGGCTCCAAATAACAATTTTAAGGAGAACTAGACTATGCCTAGGCTAAGGCCATACATAAGTGACACATAACAATATGAAAGGGCATATAGCTACAACATGCCATGATGCAACAAAGCAAATAGGTTAGACATGCTTAATTTCCCTAACTTTACCTAAAAGAAGACTAAATCACAATTTCTATCAACTAGGGATTAAATATGCTAGAACCCATCCAAAAACTATCTAGGCAACATGTAAACACCTAAACAAGCTCAGAATAAGTCCGAAAGCCTTCTAAACCAAACTCGATGTTCTAAAGCTAATGGACCATCATAAATGCATTCTGAGATTGTTTACCTGAAGTTTTGACTGAAGTCAATCGTTAAAGTTTCAAAAGCTCCAAAACATGAAAATTCACATAAAAACAAAATAAATGACTAGGTGACCGAACTATCAATCTCAACAAGTCATAAATGACTTGGAGTCTCTATAGGAAAATTCTAAACACCAAAAATATAGTCTATGTAAACATATAAAATAAAATAGAAGAGAAAGGCTAAAAAATAAGAGAGGCGGTGAGAGAGGAAGAGAGAAAATATATAATTAATATAAATACACAAGAAAAAATCATCATAAAGGGTGAGGGGGAGAGAGAAAGCAAATATGCAATATGCAAATAAACAAATCAAAACACAGGAAAAAAACTTAAAAAGAGAGGGAGTGGGAGATAGGGAGAGGGAGATAGAGAGAGAAGGGGTGGAGGGAGGAGAGATGCTAAAAAATGAAGTATAATTATACGATGTAACTTTTTAAAATGTAGTTATGTATCAATAAATATATAGCATATATATGCTATATTATGTAACTTTCTCAAATTTAAAAAATAAGTCCACAAGAGTTATTTGAAGAAACAAAAACCTAAATATCTTCTTCTCCTTTGAGTTGTGGTTGTCATGGGAAGAGAATCAATATCTCAATTTTAATTTATTACTTTTTCTTATAAATCTATCCCGATAAAATTTATAAAAAAACCTTTTTAAAAATTTTACAGATCTGTAACAAACCAAAAAATATCTATTTTTTTTTTATAGATCTGTTTTGATAAAATATAAAACACTTTTTTATTGATTTTAAATCTGAAACATTTTCACATTTCAGAGAGAGAAAAAATATTTTTTTTACTTCTAAAACGTTTTTCAGATCTGGGTAAACTAAAAAATATTTCTTTCAGATCTAGAACGTTTTTCGGATTTGTTTCAATCAAAAAAAAATTAATCCAAAATATTTGAATATTTTTAAGAGAAAAAAAATATAGTTTTCCTTATTTACATATTCGGAATGTTTTCTAGGTATGTTTCAAGATAAACAATTTTTTTTATTGTATTTTACCTTCAATGAGGAAGATACTTTAAAAATTACAAGTTTCTTTCTATCAGAAGGTTGTAATATATTTTAGGACAACTTTAATTGATAAAAAAAAGCGAAGGCGAGACGAGAAAAATAGATTTTTTTTTCCATGCTTCAAAAGTAACGTAAAAAAATAGCACCTCAAAAAATTAGAGACTTCCCTATTCTATTATGATTTTTGCTGTTTTTTTCAAACTAAACTTCTTTATTTTTAAAATGCCAAATATTGTGGGTTGGAAGTGGTTGATCCACCACACAACTATGATATTTTGAACATTCAAAATATTTAAATCATTGTTATTACTATCTATTATTGGTGATTATTTAGTATTATGTTATACCACATAAACTTGATACTAATAGGGACAAAGTTCTTGTGATGACTCTCTAGGTCATTTTCTTTGTATTGCAATATTTTTAGTGTTTAAATCTTTTCTATAGAGACCCCAAGTAATTTGTGACTTGCTGGGACTGACAACTCAGTCACTTGGTCGTTCATTCAGTTTTATGTGAATTTTTATATTTTAGAGCTTTTGAAAATTGAACAATTGACTTAGGTCAAAACTTCGGGTAAACGACCCAACGAATGCAATTCTGATGGTTTTGTTAGCTCCGAAATATCCAGTTTGGAATAGAAGGACCCTTGGTTTGGGTCCGGAGGCTCTTAAACTTATTTTGATCTACTCGTGGATTTTAACTTAAAATAAAGCTTAAGTGTGGGACCCACTTTTTATTGAAATGATTTGCGTTGTTAGTTTTAACATCTTTGTTGAGTTTTGAATGATGAATTTTTGGGGTAGCATAGTTAGTTTGCATGTACAGGTTCCAAACAAATCCTGAGCACCCTGTCGGAAAGTTGTTGAACTTAGTGATCTACCTGATGACACCACATCTAGTGCAGTTGAAATCCTTCATCACGATTGTGACAAAGGCCTCCACAATCCCGAAGAACACTATACCTTCTCATCGCAGTCGTGTGGCCTTCTAGTCACGGTCGTGATGAGCATTCTAAGTAGGTTGACAAATTTTGGTTAGCACAATTGCGAGGTTTGACTTAAGCGATCGTGATGCTTTGTTTTTTTCATCTTTTAAATATGATCAAACACGAAAATTTGCATCATTTGTCAGTACTCTAGACTCGATTTCTTTGTCAATTTAGCTTTGATTGAGAACATTCTTGGGGCGGCTATTTGTTTGTGATTGCTAAAGCCTTCTGTTTGGATCATCGGGTTTGTGTTGGGGGATCATTTTGAAGGTAAATTTCCATCCCAAATCTTCCTAGTTAACTCTTTAAGGGTGAATTGTGATTCTTGTGTTGCATGAACTATTTTGGCTCAGTTTTAAGCTCGTATTGTGCCCATTTTTAGGGCACAAGTTCTTAATCTTAATGGGACCAATTAACGGAGTCAATTTTGGGATTCTCCATATGGGTCCCATAATACCATTTTGGACTCATTTTTAGTCCCATCTTGAATTATTTTGATTTGGGTATGAAAACTTTTGTATTGACATCATGATCATTTATTTGATAGTGTGGCAGTAATCGAAGGCGGTTTACAATGGTAAAACTCTACTTTAGCCAATTCTACAGCATGCGTGAGCAAATTCAAGGTAGGCTATAACATACCAATCTTAGATTGAGCTTGTGTTTGTATTTACATGTTGTTTAGCTAGTTCTGGGAGGGGTTCCTAGCATATATCATGTTTTGTTGATAGAAATCTTTCCTTAGCCTTATTCTCGGGTAGTTTAGAGAAAAATGAACATGTCTACCTTGTTTGTGTTGTTGTATCATGCCAGGTTGTAGCTACATGCCCTTTCATTTTTTTATGTGTCACTTACTCTTGCCTTATCCTATGCCTTGGGTTGTAATAAGTACGTATTTTTGTCAACTTATCTTATCTTTAAGCTTACGTTATTGCCTTGTTTATGTGAGAATGGATGCATTTGATGTGATTTTCTTCAAGTTTTGTAGGATAATGAGATACAAAGCTGATAGAGAAATAAAAGAAGAAACAAAGTGAAATCAAGGCAAAAAGAGAACCAAAAACTGAAAATCAGAACTAGCAGTAAATGATGCATCACGACTGCGTCGTCAATGGGTTGCGATCATGGTCAATACCAAATTAATGCATCGTGATTGCATGGATGTCATCACTATCGCGGAAGCTTTTTCAACTTTGACGTCGTAATCATGATCAAAATTTCGCGAATGCGAAGCGTAAATCTGCCAGGCGTTCAGGATGATCTTGCAAATTCACAATCTGATCCCATATTTTATTATACACTCATGCACAACCATTTTGGGGATAATCTTTTGACATTTTTAAAATTCTTCTATACTTTGAGCTTGGGCATTAGCTTTCAAAGAAAATTTCCTCACAAACACCATGGAGGTGAAGATTGAATGCTTGATTGTAACTATTTTTTATCCTTTCTTCAACTCCTTGCTTTGTTATGCTTAAATTGTAAGTATAATTGTTCGTATGTGATTTGAGTTTTGTACTAGAAATAGACATTTAATGGTTGGTTGATTTTCATCTTTTGCTTTTGTAATTAATTGAATGTTTTCTCATATATGAAATGGGTCTTTGATAATCTAATCACTTTCATAATTTAATTGATCTCCAATGGATTTGATCACTCCTACGACTAGGCCATTTACTTTTATTGAGCTCGAAAGAGTCAATTGAGATTGGAAAAGATTGATTGGTGCTAATTTGATGTGTAACTAATTATATATTGGATTAGAGCTAGAAATAGTAAAACACTTGTAATGCCTATAATTGGATTAATTGTGTTGCCACTTAGCTAGGTTCGATAGAACTAGTTGAGATATATTTTCCTACGGTCAAAGGAATTAGGTGGATACTTGTGATTCTAAGGAATATAAGATTTTACCCATGATTACTTGAGTTTATATGAGATTAATGTGCAATAGATCGTGTGGATGTGAATTGACTTCCCATTCCCTAATCTCCTTGGACACCTTACTTGAAAAGGCCTTTGTCCTTGTTTTCTTCTATCCTCTATCCTTAATTGTTACCAAAAATCTTCATATTACACTTGTATCATTTGGTTGGATTCAAACTAGTAGCTTGTAATTCTTTGTTTCTTCATTCGCCGTTATATTTTTCCTTGTGGGATTCGACCCCAAACTTATACATCACGTTTATATTGCTAGAGACCGCCTACACGTTAATTTGTATGATGTGTAGTTGAGCGTCATTAAAAATGATATCGTTGTTGGGGAACAATAGAGTGTATTACAATAGAGAGTATTGAACTGATTTAGAATTTATAGTTTACTAGTTTCTATCTAAATTGTGAAAAAATTTTGTTTGTGTTTTCTTTTTGTTTTGGTTCTATGGCTTCTTGTGATGAAACAATGCTTGGTGGTTGCAATCCTTGTGTTTTTGGCCCATGTCCTTGTTGTGGAAGAACTCATGTTGGGAAAGTTTATGTGGATGCCTCTCAAGATGAAGAAATATTTGGCAAAATGGGTGGGGTGAGTCAAACATGGCTCATGAGCCTGTCCTGAAAGCTTGAACTTGGTGTGAGGCTACAAAATATAATATCCCAAACGAGGGGTGATTTCCTTAAGTTGCACGTAACTCGGTTCCATGAAATGATCCAACTTGAGTTTGAATTTGCAAATTTGAAGACCAATGTAAGAACAAGAATTGGAGTATGTAATGCTCCTCATCAAGTGGACAAAAATATAAAATTGAAGTTGGAGTTTCAAGAAAAAAGGGGTTGTGATAAACATGAAAGAAATCTTGGATATTTTCAAGTCAATCAAGCCAATAATAATCCAAGATGCCGAAATCAAAGAAATGATGCTAGAGTTGTATGAAAAAGTCAAAAATATTATTATTGACAACTCCAGTTCATTTGGACGTGAGAATGTTACTCACAAGAATTGTGAGAATGTTACTCAATGTCCAAGAAGTTGCCTAGAGATCTTCTCACATTTTCCCAGTGATCCTCAAGGAAAGAATGAATTAAAATTGGGTAAAAAATTCAAATCTTCGAAATAAAGAGAGCGAGGGAGACTCTGGATTCTCTCATGTTATCCCCATGCATTTCAACGAAGCCTTGATTTGAAGTTGGGATAGATATTCATCACCTCGAAGACAAAACATAAAGGGTGTCGCATCTGGCATCGCACTGTGATGCTAAATTGTGCACTTGATGGGAGGCAGCCCATTGGTTTCCAAAAAAATTGATTTTGAGTTTTATGTTAAGCTTTTTATTCTTAGATTTGAGTAAGATTTTTATTTTGGATTAATCCTCATAGTTTCAAAGTTTTTGTAGTGGTTTGGACAGGTTTGGAAGCAAATATTTAATGAGGATTGAAGTTAGGGTTGTACTACCTTAAAAATGGGACTTGAAACACTCTTTGGGCACTCAAGTTCGCCAAAATCGAGTGGGTGAGTCACTGAATGGACCCTACCATGACTAAAATTATTCAAAAAATTTGCAGGTCTGTCACTTATTTCTTCATCGCAATCGTGTGTGCCTCAAGCTACGATTGCGAAGAGCAAACATCTGAATGGAAGCGATCGAGTGAGCCAATGGCTATGATCGTAAAGCATTAATTTGTTCCTTTTAATTTTAACAAACTTCCTCATACACATTAACCTTGATTTTCCCCCTCTAAACTCAAGCACCCTTTGATCTTTTGGTGATACAACTCCCTTCAACGGTTTGCCCCCCCTCCCCCCAAGGAATGTCATCGTTTCCTCTCTCTCTTGTTGTATCTTCAGTTGGAAAGTTCATGAAATTGGGTTGATTCTCGCCCAAGTGTTGATTTTCAAAAATTGTTTGCTTAATAGTTAATTATTAGGGTAGTTTGTTATTGTCATTGTTAATAATTTTGATTGGGGCAAAGATATAAGCAAAAGTGTTTTGAGAATTGCTTCAAAAAAAGGTTGCCCTCAAATTGTTCGACAAAATGCCTAATGAGTTCTACTTTCTGGTATTTATTTGCTCTCTACTATTGCGATGTCGATCGTGATGAGATAATAGGCAAAGTGTCATGATGAGTTAATTAACCGAAAGTTCTGAATGCTGAAAGCAGTAGCTCTGCCCAGCTATCCCTGAGCTCCTTTTCACTCATTTCTTTGCCTAATTGCACAATAATAAATTTCATTACGTGCCTATACTCTTTTCTAACAAGTTTGTATCATTTGTTGGTACTTTAATTGTAAAAAGTATCCTCCAATGCTATTCCAAATGAGCAATAAATTGAGGAACAAATAGTTGGGGAGAAATTCTACAACCACAAGCTATTTATTTAAGCTAAGTGTCAACGAAAGAATGACCGCCTCAGATCCAAAAATATTACTAACGAGAGATGTATTCTTTTTGACCACTTTCATTCCCGAATGCCTGATCATTATGGCCGATTAGAGACTAGTGGTTGGATGTGATTTGCAGCTGATCCTATCAAGGTGAATCATTCCATGGTTCATGAGTGCTTTGCTAATTCCGTCGAAACTAACTTTGCTGTTGACTTTGCGGTCATTATTCGAGGTAAGAAAGTCCATTTTGAGCCTGCTCTAATCAGTGCTTACTATGGCCTTCCTGATGCTGAAAATGAGGTGCACAAGGCAAAGGCAAAGGAAGAAGGGAAAGATTGGTTTGTGAGACACTTGCATGAAGGCCCTATGCCGCAATGGATAACCTCAAACCTTTGGGTTGAGTCATCAGAATTCACGGTCGAGGCCAAGACATGGCTATCCACCATATACATCCGAGTCATGCCTTCGAGAAAAGTGATCGATATGTCTCCTTACAAGGCGATACTCATTTGTCCCATCAGGGAGGGACTCCAGACAAATATCGGTGTGATCATTGTGTACCAAATCTAAGAAGTAGTCATTGAAGGTACAAAAAGTCTTTACTTTCCTTTTTTGATTACGCATATATGCCAGATATTTGAGGTTGAGCCAAAGGAGACGGATAGCATGAAAGACCCAAAAAATCTAATTCATCCGTTGAGGAAAAATGGGCCAAGAAATGTTGTAAAGAAGAGAATAATTGATGTTTTTGATCCGGTGTTTGGCACATTCGTCGAGGGTAGTGTGTCACTTGATCAAGTCTCTCAGTCCACATCCATTGGGCCACTACAGATTAGACCTCTGGCACTACTTCTGTCAAGCCCCCAAACCTGAGGAGGTGCATCAAGCACCTGGTGCCTCACCTGACTGAGCATACCAAACATAACTCATATAATTATACTCCTAAATAACTTGGGCCAATAAGACCAACATATAAACTCATATGCCCAACTGATAAGAAAAATTGAACGGGCTAGCAAGATCTCTTTATGGGGTAATCTGACCAAAAACCAGCCCAACATGAATATAAACATAAGGCCGACAAGGCAAAAACAAGGAGTGTAAGCTAATGGCCGACACGGCCACTTAAAACATTCAAACACATATCATAGGTCTAGAAGCCTCTAAGAGTGTCTGATATATCATATAGTCAAGATAGGGCCCCAACCTATCCATCACTGTACATATGAACTACAATTTCATGCCATAGATTCAAGAGCTCTAGGAGAAGTTGATCTTACCAACAAAATGCAAAAACCCATAGTCACCTACTAGAGGGGTCTATCTGAACCTCTACCTAAACTTACAACATGAAATGCAGCACCCCCGATAATGGGACTTCAGTACAAACAACATGTACCAGTATGTAAGGAATAAATAGACATATCAAAGACAGGAATAGTCATAATGGATCCTGAAGACCTCATAAGGCATATAACTTGTACTCAAGGATCTTTCTAAGCATCATATACACAACGAGTTGAAATTTATAGCATAAATGTCTCTCTATGCTATGAGCATCGTCATGGGCTCAAAGGATTCAATGTAATAAATGGGGCATCATCAAGGACCCAAAATAATTTAACAAATGGGCATCATCAAGGGTCCATAATTAAAATGCAATGAGAGGGCATTGTTAGGGGGCCGTGCATATTACCTCAAATGAATGCCATCAAGGCCCCTGAAATCATAACATTTATATTCTTACTTACCAAGTAACCTATCTGCATATTTTACAAGGAAATGACTCAGGACCCTTGTTACTTGTGGATAATATATTTTAGATTTAGCTACTACAAGTAGATGAAGAACGGTCATGAATAGTGACTCAACAACTTCTTACTTTACTTCCTCGGTTTAACTTTCTTTTTGATTAGCTTCTCGACACTAACTTTAGGGAGATCAACTCTTAACTTAACTCTAAGAATGTGTACATAACCCTTTAGATATCAACAATATGTTTACAATCAGAGTACTGGCTAACTCGTTGATTCTCGAGGATAGAGTACATACAACACCACGCCTCTTAGGCTCTTTCTCGATACATTTCGTTAAGACAAAAGATATAGACCGAATGAAAATTAAGATGGCCATTACATACCTTTAAGTCAGTTAAATTGGTAACACGATAAACCTTACTCGTTACAACACCTTAATATACAATGAACAATAGTAGAACTCTCGTTAAGCTAAAGGATAGCTATACACAATTTATCGAGCAAAAGCTTGATTCCTAACAAAGAACTCAACACTCCACTACACTTATGCTTATCTTCCAGTTAAATAGTAACAACAACAAAAATTTTATAGATCATTACCCAACATTCTAGCCACAACAATATCAAGAAAACACCTTAAAATAGCCTAATTTCATATAACAATCCAAATACGATTTTCCGACCGTGTAATCGTATGTCCTATATTACATAACTTAACTATTATCTTGATTGACTCAACTAAATATAAAGAGTGATATTATTACCTCAAAACAGAAAAAGCACACCAAATAAATGACATTCCTTCTCCTCAAAGAATCTTTCAACCCATAAGACAAGAGGAGGAAACAAGTAACACAACCTCTACGAACTTTCTAGTGGGGAAAAAACCTTGAAATCTTGTAGTTTTTGTCTTTGGTTGTACGAGAACTCTTAGAGAGAGTTTCTAATTTTTTTGTATTCTGAATTGGGCCAAACAGATGAGTTAAAAACGAAGATGAAATGCAATATATATACAATTTAATCTCCACCGACTTAAGGGGCCCACCCTATAGGCTGCCTACGCAGTCTCACTAAAACGAAAATATCTCTCTACTCTTATATCATATCAACAAATGGTTTAATGCATTGGAAATTAGACTCATAGAACTTTAATTTGATATGATGTAGGCTCTCTATATTTTTGTAGATTGGGAGATACGCTTGTTCAAACATAGCCAAATATATGAAACTGTTTTGGAACACTTGTCACAATTAGCCTCTTACTTTAACTTTTGTGTTATGGTTTTCATTGGCCTCAGACATGATTTTTTTACACTTCAAATACTTCCATATACATTTCATAATATAATTATTGATTTATATCCTCATTCCTATTTGTTAACATCAACTAAGTAGCACATGTACTAGAAGTTACGGGATGTTACATACTTCCCCCCTTCGAGATATTTGTTCTCGAATGGAATTAATAGTATAAGGGTTAAGTCTTAAGATAATTTCCTGAAATTTTGGTAGATTCTCCTTTGTAAAATGGACTATCTCAAAAATTTAAATGTAGAAGAATCCAACCTATGAGCCTCGCTGGGCGATACCATGGCACAATCAATTCTTGACTTAAAAAATATACGTAAACACTCATCACTTTTCTCGTCATTCAATGAAAACTCATAATTTGTTTTTTGGAATATACCTCATTCTTTTGTAAACTGAATTGTTATACCTCGATTTCAAATATTATTTGTAATACATCACACATAATAACCTCATTAACATCTAAAACAATATAACAAAGTAACAAAGAAGGAGTTTTTAAGCGAACCTTTAGATTTTAAAAAGATGGGGGTATTTTAATCTCATTTCTCCTTCGGTTTTCGACATAATCTCTTAAACATTATTGTTTTTCCACAACACCTTAACAGAGCCCACTTCCTTAGTTCTAAGCTTCCGAACTTGCTGATAAAGAATAGAAATTAGTATTTCTTCATAAGATAAATCATCTGTGATTTGGAAATCATCTATAGGAAAATTACGTAAGGGATCTCCCATGCACTTCCGCACCGTCAATACATGGAAAACGGGATGGATTGCCTCCAATTCACAAGGTAACTTCATCTTGTATGCCACTTAACCTATCTGTCGAATAACTTTGTATGGACCGATGTACCTTGGGCTATATTTTCCTTTCTTACCAAACCTCATGACACCTTTCTTAGGTGAAATTTTTAGGAAAACCCAATTATCAACTGCAAACTCTAAATCGCGGAGTCGTATATCTGAATATGATTTATGCCTATTTTGGGATGTCTGCAATCTATCACGAATCAATTTCACCTTTTCTATTGCTTGGTGAACTAAGTCTAGCCCTAACAACTCAGCTTCTATGACCTCAAACAATCTGATTAGTGATCTACACTTCCTACCAGATAAAGCTTCTTAAGGAGCCATTTTAATACTTGCATGAAAGCTCTTATTATATGCAAACTCAATAAAGGGAAAATGATCGTCCCAACTTTCTCTGAAATCCATCACGCAAGCTTGCAACATATCTTCTACCGTCTGAATAATGCTATCAGTCTATCCATCTTTGTATGGATGAAATGTTGTACTGAGATTCACCTTAGTACCCGAACCCCATGGAAAACATTTCCAAGAGTTAGCTGTAAATTAAGCACCTCTATCTGAAATAATGGAAATTGGAACCCCATGAAATTGGACTATCTCTCTGATGTAAAGCTTGGCATAATCTTCAGCCAAGTAAGTAGTTCTAATGGGCAGGAAATGGGTTGACTTTGTTAGCCTATCAACAATAACCCATAAAGAATCATACTTCCATACAGTGCGGGGTAAACCTATAATAAAATGTATGTTAATCAGCTCCTATTTCAACATTGGGAGTTCTATAGTTTGGGTTACTCCTCGAGGCCTCTGATGCTCTATTTTTTACTTGATAACAATTCAAACATTGAGCCACAAATTCTGCGACATTTCTCTTCATGTTTTTCCACCAATAGACCTCCTTGAGGTTGTGATACATCATTGTTGCCCCAGGTAAATGGAATATCTTCAATGGTGAACCTCTATCATTATTCTCTCACAAAGCTTGCCCAGCTTTGGAACACATAGTCGACTTTGACGCATGAGAACTCCATCTTCTATAAGTCTCAATATTGGTTTCTTCTGTTTGGGGATTCTCTCTTTTAATTCCATTAACTCTGGGTCCTCATGTTGTTGTTGCTTCACCTCCAATAAGAGTGATGATTCTTCTGCATTTTGACTTATAACTCCTCTATCCCCTGTGTCAACTACAAAAACTCATAAACTAGCTAACTAATACAATTCTCTAGTAATTTCTACTTTTCCAAATTCAACTTGCTTTAAGCTACCCATAGACTTGTAGTTAAAAGCATCGGCCACTATGTTAGCCTTTCCAAAATGGTATAAAATATAAACATCATTTCTTTCAGTAATTCGAGCCATCTTCTTTTCCTTAAATTCAAATATCTCTACTTAAAGATGTATTGAGACTCTTATGATCTATAAATATATCAATTTGTACTCCATAGAGATAATGACACCAAATCATTAAAGAAAATACAACAGCCGCCAACTCAAGATTGTGAGTTGGATAATTCTGCTAGTGTTTCCTCAGCTGTCTTGAGGCATATGCAATCACTTTGCATTGTTGCATCAGAACACAACCTAAGCCAATCCTCGAACCATGAAAGTAGACAACATACCCATCTATCCCTTTTGGAAGAGTTAGGATAGGTGAGGATGTAAGTCTATCTTTTAACTCCTGGAAACTTTGTTCGCACGTTTCTGACCATTGAATCTTGGTTGCCTTATGCTTTAACTTTTTCAATGGTGTTGCAATGGAAGAAAACACCTTGAAAAAACTCAGGTAGTAGCTTGCTCGGACTAAGAAACTGTGAACCTCTGTAGGAGTCATGTGCCTTGGCTAAATTTTCACAGCTTCAATATTTTGATTATCAACTTTAATACCTTCGTCAGAAACTACATGCCCAAGGAAGGCCACTGAACTAAACCAAACCTCACACTTAGAGAACGTTGCATACAATTGATAATATTATAGTGTCTGCAATACCACTCACACATGGTTCGTTTGAGCTACCTCAGGCCACAAATATATTAGAATATCCTCTATAAACACAATCACAAATATATCCAGGAATGGCTTGAATATTCGATCTATTAAGTCCATGAAAGTTGCTGGTGCATTAGTATACCTGGCCGACATCACCAAAAATTCAAAATGACCATACCTTGTTCTTAAGGCCGTCTTTGAAATATCAAAACCTTTAATTCTTAGTTGGTGGTACTCTGACCTTGGTTCAATCTTTAAGAAACATTTGGCACCATGCAATTGATCAAATAGATCATCAATTCTTGGAAGCAGGTATTTATTTTTTATTATGACTTTGGTTAGTAGTCTATAATATATACACAATATCAAGGATCTATCTTTCTTATGAATAAATAATACTAGCACACCCTACGGTGAGGTACTAGGCCTAATAAAGTCATTGTCTATCAAATCTCTCAATTGTTCCTTCAATTCCCTCAGCTCGACAGGACCCATTATGTATGAAGGAATAGATATCACTTGAGTGTTAGAAGTACATCAATAGCAAAATCAATTTCTCTCTCAGGAGGAATGCATGGAAGATCATCTAGGAATACATCTGGAAATTCATTAACAATAGGAATTGACTAAAGAATTTCTAGTCCTTCATCTGTACTCCTAACTTGAACTAGGTAATAAATGCATCCTTTTGAAATCATCTTTCGTGCCCGAAGATAAGAAATAAATCGACCCTTGGGTGTGGCAGTATTGCCCTTCCATTCCAGGACTTTTTTGCCTAGAAAATTAAATCTGACAACTTTAATATGACAATGAATATTGGCATAGCATGAGACTAGAAAATCCATACCCATAATAATGTCAAAATCATCCATGTTTAGCTCAACTAGATCAGCCAAAAGTATGACGGTCGCAAATTATTATAGTACACTTTCGATAAATCTTTCTAGATACAATGGACTCTCTAAGTGGTGTAGATACAACAAATGGGGAAGAAATTATTATGGTTCCACAACAAACTTTTTAGCAATGAATGGGGTAATATATGAAAGAGTAGAGTCGGGATCTACCAATGCATATACTTTATGAGTGAAAACAGATAATATATGTAACAACATCATGAGATGACTTCAAGTAGTGACGACTAGCTAAGGAATATGTGCGGCTCTTACCACTGCTTGAACGAGATGCTCCTCTCGTCCTCTGCCTCTACCTCGATCTACCAAGGTCTGTTGACTAGTCCCTAAAGGGAGAACACTGGATGAAGAAGATACTACTGACCCTCTAGGCTAGGCCACACCACCCATGTCTCTATTTTGACAAAATCACATAATATGTCTACGAAGTCCACACTGAAAACATCCCTCTATACCCTAGCAGCATGTCCTAGATGCTTTTTACCACACTGGGCACAAGCTGGTAAAGTTAGCCTTATCTTACCTAAATTCTCTTAACAACGAGAATCAGATGCTCCTCAACTTTGACCTGGTCCATACTGAAGAGAACGATCGTACCTGGGTCCTGTAACTGGGGTGGGGCAGTATTAGAAGGATAGTTTGGTCATTGATAAACTTGTGTCCTTATTTAACCTCTATGCTCTCTATAAATTTGGTATCTCTCCTTCTTATATTGTTCCCTATTTTAATTTTGATTTTCCTCAATCTGATGAGCAAGGTCCTCCACTTTTTGGGCAATAGCCTGTATCTAAAAAATATCCATATCCCCCTGCAAGGATGATACTATGCAGTCTCTAATCAAATGTGACTCAAGGAAAGCCATATATCGATGAACTCTAGCTTCCATCGTACTCACAATATTAGGAGTATACCGGGCCAAAGAGTAAAATCTATGACTATACTCTCTGACACTCAAATTGCACTACTTGAGGTCTTAAATAGATCAAGTCTAGCCTCTCAAACCTCTCATGGAAGGTAGTGAGCGAAAAAGGCCTGTGAAAAATCCTCCCATTTAGTTGGAGGTGCATTCAAACCCCTGGACCTCTGCCAAGCCTCGAACCACACAATGGAAATGTACCATAACCGAAAGGATGTGAACTCAATTTACTCCATTGTTGAGGCATTCAAAACTAGTAGCAGCCTATGAAGATGATCAATAAAATCCTGAGGGTCCTCATTCTGGTCAGAACCTGTGAATAAAAGAGGACTAAAACTGATAAACTATCGGGTCATAGAACTCTCTAAGCCACTTGGTCTCTCACTTGTTGATGCCCTTATTTGGTGTTGTTGTGTGGATACCATCTGGGTTAATAAATGAACTGCACTTTTGACATCTTCATCCTCTGTATTAAGTGGAGGAACTTTAGGTGTTGGATCATCTCCAACTTTCTCAGGTGCTTTAAGAGTAGGTGGGGTAAGAGGTATTGGATCCCCTCTGATCTCCTCGGGTGTAGGTCGAGTAAGGGCCATTGGGGTTGGAGACTTACTCTGGGCCTCAAGTCAGTCTATATGGTCAGGCAGTGCAAAACTAGTATCTTATCCTGCATTTACGCTAGCTTCCCGATTAGCGATAGTCAATCTAGTGACATGCATCACTATAAACATATGTAAAGCATGAGCTAGAGATGAATACCTACGACTCCACTCTATTGCACAATTTCTAAAAATGAAGAATGGTAACTATCCTTAAATTCCATGTAGCCTCTATGTTATATGTGTGGTGCACAACACACTCATAAGCAAGACTCTACTAGACCTGGCTTGTAGACTCCTTGGGACTCGATTGGCTCTAATACAAAGTTTGTTATGCCCCCAACCAAGGGAGGCAAAATCAGCAGCAAGTGTATTGCCTAACCCAACATACTATACATAACTCATTTAACTATACTCCTAAACTACTTGGGCCAATAAGACAAACATATAAGCACATATGCCCAACTGATAAGGAAAGTTGAATGGGCTAACAAGATCTCTTTATGGGGTAATCTGCCTGAAAACTAGCCCAATGTGAATATAAACATAAGGCCGATAAGGACAAAATGAGGACTGTAAGCTAAAAGTAAGGCCGACATGGCCACTCAAAACATAAAAAAACATACCACAGGTCTACAAGCCTCTAAGAGTGTGTTATGTATCTTATAGTTGGGATAGGTCCCAGACCTACCTATCACTGTACATATGAACTACAACTTGATGGCATAGACTTAGGAGCTCTGGGAGAAGTGGATCTTACCAATAAAATGTAGAAAGCGACAGTCACCTACTGGATAGGTCTATATGAACCTCTAACTAAATCTAAAACATGAAACGAAGCACTCTAGATAATGGGGAATCAGTACAAAAAACATGTACCACTATGTAAGGCAAAAATAGAAAAACAAAAAATAATAATAGTCGTACTGGAACCTGAAGAACCCACTAGGCTTATGACCTATACTCAAGGATCTTTCTAAGCATCATACACAACAAGTTGAAATTTATAGCATATATGTTTCTCTATCCTATGAGCATCATCATGTGCTCAAACGATTCAATGTAATATATGGGGCATCGTTAAGAGCCCAAAATAATACAACAAATGGGCATCGTCAACGGCGAGTAATTATAATGCAATGAGAGGGCATCGTCAAGGGCCCGTGCATATTACATCAAATGAATGACATCAAGGTCCCTTAATCATAACATTTATATTCTTATTTACCAAGTAGCTTATCCACATACTTTACAAGGAAATAACTCAAGACCCTTGTCACTTGCGCATAATATATTTAAGATTCAGCTACTACAAGTAGACGAAGGACGGTCGTGAATATAGACTAGACAACTCTTACTTTACTTCCTTGGTTTAACTTTCTTTTGGATTAGATTCTCAACGCAAAGTTTCAGATGATTAACTCTTAATTTAACTTTCAGGATCTCTACATAAAAATTTAGATATCAACAAGATGTTTGCAATCAAAATATTATCTAACTCGTCGATTCTCTAGAATATAGTACATATAACACCACATCTCTTAGGCTATTTCTCGATACATGCCGTTAAGACAAAATATGCACACCAAATTAAAATTAAAATGGTCATTACATACCTTTAAGTCAGTTAAATTTGCAATACGACTAACTTTACCTATTGCAACACCTTAATCTACAATGAGCAACAATAGGACTCACGTTAAGTGAAAGGATAGCTAGTACCAACTTATCGAGCAAAAGCTTGGTTCCTAAATAACAAGTCAACACTCCACTCCACTTATTCTTCTCTTCACATAGAATATTAACAACAACAATAATTATAGAGATCATTCCCCAGTGTTCCAGCCATAACAACATCAAGAGAACACCTTAAAACAGCCCAATTTCATATTACAATAAAAATTTGATTTTCTGACCATTTAATTGTATGTCCTAGATTACATAACTTAAATATTACTTTGATTCACTCAACTAAATATGAAGAGTGATATTATTATTATCTCAAAACAACAAGAAGACACCAAATAAACGAGATTCATTCTCCTTGAAGAATCTTTCAACCCACAAGCAAAGAGGAGGAAACAAGTAACATAGCATTTACGAACTTTCTAGTGGGGAAATAACCTTGGAATGCTTTTTTTTTTGTATTTGTTTGAAGGGGAACTCATAGAGTGAGTTTAGAAGTTATTTTGTATTCTGAATTGTGTAAAAGAAATAAGTTAAAACGAAGCTAAAATGCAATATATATCCAATTTAATCTCCACTGACTTAAGGGGCCCACCCTCTAGACTGTTTGCACAGTCTCACTAAAATGAGAGTATCTCTCTACTATGATATTGTATTGATAAACGATTTAATATATTGGAAAGTAGACTCGTAGAACTTAAATTTAATATGTTTTAGGTTCTCTAACTCTTTGTTGATTGGGAGATATGATTGTTCAAGATAAGCAATATATGGGACTATTTTGGAACACTTTTCAAAATTAACCTCTAACTTGAACATTTGTGTTAAGGCTTTTCTTTGCCTAAAACTTGGTTTTTTACATTTCAAATACTTCCATATACATTTCTTAAAAAAATTATTAATTTATATCCTCAATTCCATTTGTTGACGTCAACTTAGTAGCATATATACTGGTAGTTATGCGGTGTTACAATTTCACATATCCAGCTAGGTACACGGTATAGATTCACAGATTCGGGAGCTTGTACACCAACTTTCCACCTACCCTGGAGAGAGCTCCTCCACTACCTCAAGTATCGCTTCATTGACCTTGTATAATATAGCACAAGAGCATAAGCAGAATAAGGACATGTTGGCCAAAATTGAGTGGAGGTAGAAGAAGATGAAGGACCAGGAGAGGAAGAAGAGCAAGTTCCTGAGGAAGATGACAGGCATGTTTCAGAAGTTTTTCGGTTCAAGAGATGATGAGGATGATGTCCTCTATGGCCCTTGCATCTCTAGTTCTAATTGAGGCATCTTGGGGGTCCCTCAAATTCTTTCTATGCTTTCATGTTTTCACTGGGATGACATAGTGCATTTCTTAGTTGTGGCGCTTCCCTTAGGGTTCTTTGACTTATTTATATATGTTGGGATTGGCATTTTGGATTTGTGATTGTATTTTTGGTTTTTTTTATTATACCCTTGTCAGGTTTTGGATTTGTGTGCCCCTGTAAGGCCTTTACGATTATGGATGTGATGTGCCCTGGTCGGGATTTTGTTGAGATTGTGTTGGATTAGTCTTTCATCATTTTCATTTCTTGTTAGTTTTTTTCATTTCTTTGGATAGCTTCTTTGCTTGCATTTTATGATGGTGTTGTTGAGTGGCAATGACCAATGATAGATAGAATGATGGCTTTCTTAAGGGTATATCGGTGTTTGGTTGTGAGTGTGTTTCTAAGACATTTGTGTTTAAGTCTGAGTAGCCATACATGGTGAAGTCTAAGTAGCCATATGTGGTGAAGTGTGAGTAGTCATACCTCGAAGGGATGCATGAACTTGCCTGATGATGGATTTGTTGTCGTCTTTCTTAAGGTAAAATTGTCATCTTTTTGGGAGGATGTGATTTTTTTGGTACTAATGAAATAGTCTTGCATTGTAAAAAGTTAAGCATACCCCTATGAATTTTTGAAAACAAATGCATGATGTGAATTATTTTGTGACAACTCTTGTGGCTCGTTTTGTGACTCTTGACTAGTTAGTGTTTTTTAAGTATGGTATTTGTTATTGTGCAGGAAGTAAATATTGATTCTTCTTGATTAATTTGCATGTCATGTGTCGTGAGTTTGGCAAATAATTCCTTGTTCTCACTTGTGCTAGCTAGAACTTTCCCGGTTAGTCTTTCTATGTTGGTCTTGATTGATTTTGATTGGAGAAATGAACTTAGGCTTTTTTATGATTTTTGAAAGTTTACTTGACCCAAAAAGCCTATCATTGCACTAAATGTATCCCTAGTTGACCCCTTTGAGCTTAACATCATTTCTTTGGCAACCTCATTACAAGCCTTACCTGTTTTTAAAAAGCAGTCGTCTTTCGAACCTGTCCCTCCTTGAACTTTAAAATTGTGAAAGTTGAGGTTAAATGCCTATGTATGGGGGTGTTGTTGGGAACCCATAGGGGGAAATACCAATCACATGAGGGCTTAAAATTGAGCAATAAGAAAATGAAGCAAAGAAAGGAGGAAAAAGTTCTAAATAAAGAAAAGCCTTGAAAAAGAAAGAAAGAAGCGAATGAAATAAAATGAATCCTCCAAAGTAAGAAATTGTTGCATGTGGGGCATCATGTGTGAAATGAGAAAAAGTGTGTATTGGATTGAAAAATGAAGAAAAATGGTGAAGAGAAAAAATGGAAAATTGTTGTGTGTAGTGTTCAAGGAGGGTGTAGTTATTTTTACCCAAATGATATCCTAACCTTTCCTTAGCCTACATTACAAGCTTGATAATATTCTTTTGTGATCTCCGACTGATTGCTTTTGAGCCAGTGATGATTGAAAATAATGGCAAGCCTATGGTGTGGTACTTGTGTTCATGACATGTTCTTTGTGAGTGTGAGTGTTTGTACTTTTGTCTCTTGTCTTGTTGATACATGTGAAAGTAATTTTGGGACATTCTTTCTTTTGAGGGCATGTGAATTAGGAATGTGGTGATTTTGAAAATTCCTAAATAAGTCAAATGAACATGTGAAGGAATTAGTGGTCTTGAGTCAATTCTTGATAATGAATTGTTGTCACTTGATTATTATGAGTCTTAAAAGTGTGTGGCAAAAATGAGGGGTGTTTTTAATGAAGTTTTGCATGTGGTGACTATTTGTTAGTAACAATTGAAGTCATATTTTTTGTGCATAAGTGATGGTTGTAAATTTGAAATAATTTGAATGACGTATGTGTTTGAAAGGAAAAGGTTCTTGGTGCTTTTATCCTAACTTTCTTGAGGACAAGCAATGATTTAAGTTTGGGGGTGTTGATAAGTGGGTATTTTTATCAACTTTGCTTATCTTTAAGCTTATGTTATTACTTTGTTTATGTGATAATGGGTGCATTTTATGTGGTTTTCTTTATGTTTTGCACGACAATGAGATACAGAGTTGATCGAGAAATAAAAGAACAAACCAAGTGAAATTGAGGCAAAAAGAGAACTAAAATCTGAAAATCATAACTAGTAGCAAACTATGCATCACGAGCGTGTTGTCAATGGGTTGCGATCATGGTCAACACTGGGTTAATGCATGACGATTACATGGAAGGTTTTCGCGATAACAGAAGTCTAGTCAACTTTACCTCACGATGGCTGTCAAACTCTCGCGAACGCGAGAGTAAATCTTTCAGACGTTCAGGGCAGTCTTGGAGAATGAGAATCTGATCCCAAATTTGATTTTACATTCATGCATAGCCATTTTGGGGATTATATTTTAACATTTTTACAATTCTTCCATACTTTAAACTTGGGTATTTGCTTTCAGAGGAAGCTTCCTCACAAACACCATGCAAGTGAAGATTGAGTACATGATTGCAACTATTTTTATCCTTTGTTCAACTCCTTGCTTTGTAATGCTTAAATTGTAAGTATAATTATTCATTGGTTATTTGGATTTTGTTCTAGAAATAGACATTTGATGGTTGGTTGATTTTCATCTATTGCTTTTGTAATTAATTGAATCTTTTCTCATATATGAAATGGGTCTTTGGTTGTCTAATCAATTTCATACTTTAATTGCTTTCCAATTGATTTGACAACACCTAGGACTTGTCCATTTACTTCGATTGAACATGAAAGAGTAAATTGAGGTTGGAAATTTTTTGTTGGTGCTAATTTGAGGTGTAACGACTCATATACTGGATTAGAGCTAGAAATAGTGAAATCATTGCAATCCTATAATTGGATTGATTGTGTTGCCACTTAGCTAGGTTCGATTGAAGTAGTTGAGATATATTTGCCTACGGTCGAAGGAAGTAGGCGGATACTTGCGATTCCAAGGCATATAAGATTTTCCCCATCAATACTTGAGTTTATATGTTATTAATGTTTAATGGATAATGTGGATGTTAATTGACTTCCAATATCCCTAATCTCCTTGGACTCCTTGATTGAAAAGGGTTTTTTCCTTGTTATCCTCTATCCCTTATCCTTAATGGTGACCGAAAATCTTCATATTATACTTTTATCTTTCATTTGGATGTAAACTAGTTGCTTATAATTCTTTGTTTCTTCAATCATATTTATATTGTTCATTGTGGGATTCAACCCTAACCTTATACATTTAGTTTATATTGCTAGCGAGAACCTACATGTTGACTTATATGATGCGTAGTTGAGCATTATCAGCAAGTTATTGCCTTAGAATTGCTATTATTCCATAGAAGTCCTCTGATGTCGTCAGACACTTCTAACTCCCCGTAGGCTGATGTAGAAGACTTGGGTCTGATTGAATAAAACCTTAACTCAGTGATAACTCTGCCCTTATTAGATTTCCATCCATAATCTCCCTATGCTATGGCCCCGTTGTATTCTAGATGTGATTTTGGGCCTAGTTGGTTACATTGGATTGAGTCATGGGTTTTGAGCTAGAGTGGGTCCCTTGTGACTGACTCTAAATATTGTTCTCTCTCTATGGTACATCCCGCATGAAAATGCAGGTATGATTATGGAGATCTGTGAATCATTCTAGCCATAGTTTGAGGCAATGGCACATCTCTATTAGCCACGATTTGAGACCCTAGTGCATTTCTACTAGTTGCGGTTCGAGGCACTGTCACACTTCTATTAGCCAGGGTATGAGTCTAGGCACACTTCTTTTAGTTGGGTTTGAGTCAAGATAGTATGGTTCTATTGGATTCTTAGGAGTGCCTTCATTGTTGTTCAAGTTCGAGGTTTGTCCATATTAATTTTTGATTACACTTAGTCGTAGTTAGAGATATCATTAGCTCTTATGGTTACCCATCGAGCATATAGGGGTCCGTTTAGGTCATTTACCTTTCAATTGTGCACGAGTGTACCTTATGGGCTTATATGGGTCTAGTTAGGTTTAGTTAGCTGCTTTACTTTATTGCTTCGTTCCATCTAGATTCGTGAGTTTAAGTTAGACTTCGTGTTATTATTTTGTTCATTTGACCTCTACTTACAGCCTATTTTCTCACTTTTCATATTGTATTTATTTTCCAAGCTCAATCGGTCTATGGTGCCTAGTAGGTGTAATTGTTGTTTTGGTACTTATGATGCACTCTACATCTATTTTTTGATGCGGATTTGAGCGCCAGCCGACAACATTCATTCAAGCTTTTGTAGGGGCTTCCGCGGACAGAGGGTGGGCTAATGGCGTCCTAGTTTGACTCATCTCCATCAATATATTATTTTTGGGCTAGTCTTTTGTATTTGAGACAGTTCTATTTTTAGTTGTATTTTGGAACTTGATCTCTCTAACAGCTTTGTACTTTCGTCCACTAGGTCCTGGGATTGGATGTAACACTTATATATATTTATGCCTTTTCTCATTTCCATTGTGTTTTCCTTTTTATTGTTATTATCTTCTCGGTGGTTTTTGATTCTTCCCAATATACATGTTACTTATCATTCTAAGATATTAGTTGGCTTACCTACTGGTGAGTTATGGTAGGTGTCATCATGACTCAAGTTTTCATGTCATGACATTTCTCCCTTTTATATTCTTATCATGGAACACCATCTACATTTATAGTTCTACATTATAAACAATTGAAACTAACAAAGGAAAGGATGAAAAACCATTCTAGAATCCGATTAAAGTGTGAGAAGAGATTGACTACTTAACAAATTCACATAAGTCATTGGACCTATCACTAATATCAATGCAGTTGTCAGTGAAAAATTGTACCTTCTCTAATCTAGGATATCTAAATATGAGGGAAACAAGATTAATGCCTTCAGAATATGAAAAAGCCTTTAGGATTCTGGATTGACTTTTGTTAACCTTTACCTATGAAAGCAATCTTTAAACAACTAAAAATTTGGGCAATTGCACACTAACCACATACTCCATTTGTCTATAGAATTATGGGATATTACATTGTTCAAGATGTTGTCTTTAATCTACAAATCCCATAAATTTAAAGACATATTTCCAAAACCAACAGTCTTTCTTAAAAATAGACGAAAACCTAACCGTAAGAGATAATAAAAGAGTCTTACCATTGAAAATTTAAAATCAAGCTTAATGCCGGAGATGACGATGAAGACGGCAACAAAGACAGAGTTGAAGTAGAAGGCGGAGAAGTTGAAAGAGATATTGAAGTTTTGAGAGAAAGAGGATGACGGGTTCTTTTCGGAAACAAAGAAAGGATAATGTGAAATAATTTGGGCTTGAGTTATTTAAGTATTTTCTTTTAAAGTTTAAGAGTTTAAAAAATTATATTTTATACCCCAATTATCTTAATCACTAATTAGAAAAAAATTACTTCAGTTGGTCAAACTTGTCACTAATTTTAATTTCAACACTTATTTGTCACTCTACAGTCAATTCTCTCAAATAAGTAGGCGTTTAGACATGTGATTTCATCTAGTAATATAAATTTATGTGATGAATCAACATTTTGTCATGTGATGAAATCCTAAAGTCTTCACAAAGCTTTATTTGGGAATTTCATATTATGATTTCACAATTTTCAAATATAAAAACTGACCCACAAGTATATATTTTTAAAATAATAAATCCACCATTTTATACCGACAAAATTTTTTGTGAGAATAACAAAGTAATGATAAAATATTTACAAAGTATGATTGTATGAACATGATGATATAGTTATAATGATATTGACCATGTTCAATTTTATTAAGAGTAGTACACTACAACTCATGTTTAATTTTACTTTTTTTTGTTAAACTAAAATTTCATCAATAAATGTTGTATTTGTTTATAAAAAATACTTTTGTGATAGTGTATTATACTTTTCTTTTGAATTTTTACTTATTTGATAACTTTGGAGAAAGAAATGAGGAAATTTTGATAGTTTTCAATGAGGTTCTTATGTTTATGTAAAGACCCGAAAACTTAAGTCATGATTATACTTACCAAAACCCATCGGTAGGTAAGCCAACCTGCATCCTAGAACAAAAAGTAACACCCATATTGGGCAGAATCAACAACCAATGAGAAGATAATTATAGTATAAGGAAAGCACAACGGAAAGAAGGAAATGACATAAATATGTATACAATTGATATGCCCCAATTTACACCTCAATTAAGAAGTATAATGTGGCTGCTGACACATATAGAACTCGACTAGGTTGGGGTTGATGTCATATGGAATAAAGTGTGAAATAAGCCGTATGTGGTTATCTAACTATTAGTTACTTACTACTGAAACAGAATGAGAAATATGGAGTGTTTTGGTGTGATGATCCTCTAGGTCATTTTTGTGTCTATGCCTTTTGTTCATCATTTAGAGCATTTTTGTAGTGACCTCAACTCATTTATGACTTGCTGGTACTGACAGCTCGATCACCAAGTCTTTCGTTTGGTTTTGTGTGAATTTATGTGTTTTAGAGTTTTTAAACCTTGAGTGGTCATTTTTTATCAAAAGTTCATGAAGATTACCTTAGAATAAAAATTTCAGAATTCCATCAGTTCTGGAAGGATAATTTTAGGCTAGTAGTATGGTCGGCATGACTACTAAGGCTTTTAGTGCGAGTCTATACGATTAGGCTTTTTACCATTCAAGTTAAGGCCTAAGTTTTACTTTAGTCAACATTCTGGGTAAATGAGCTCGAATGAGAATTCCGTCAAGATGGTTAAATCTGAATGTTGAGTTTTGTTTAGAACAATCATTCGTGTGGATTTTGAGGCTTCTAGGCTAGTTCTTGAGCCCCCTTGTGGATTTATGGTTTAAAAAAGAGTTTGAGGGTGGGACCCACTTTTTTCCGAGATGATATCGTATGGAAATTTTGAATGCTTCATTGAGTCTAGAATATCAAATTTGGTAGGGTAGCATATTTCATTTGTATGCACAGGGTTATAAACAAATTTGGAACACCCCGTCAGAGATTTTCAAACTGCCAAAACCAGTTGATATGCATCAGAAGGTGTACGCAAAAATTGACATTCGCTTTCGTGAACCCGGGGCTGCGATCGCAGAGACCTGGCAGCCTAGTGGCCATATTCGTAGGGCCCTCGCCACATTCAAGGGATTTCCCTACCTGAATCGCGGAGGTCTGGCTTACCCTTGGCCGCGATCGCGGGACCCTCAACATGTTTGTGAGGCCCGCGTTAGCAGGAGACCACCATGTTCAATTAGAAGGGATCAGACTGGACCAATTGTGGCTCAACAACTATTCCAAAATTGAATATGTGATTTCTCTCTCGACATAACTTAAAATTGGGTTATTTGAAGTCTTGTGAATCTGAAATACTTGCGTCTACGCTGTGGTGTGTTCAGAAGTAGTTGAGGGCTTTTTGTTTGAGGTGAATTTGTGATATATCTTGATGTCCTACTTCTTTAATTGTGTTTAATTGTTAAAATTATTGCATGATATTGTGTTAGGTTTTTCGAGCCCCGAATTGTGTTCCATTTTTGAACACAAGTTCGTGGAACTGGTTAGAGCCTTTTGTTGATGTTAATTCCAGGAATTGTGGTATGGGTGCTCAATTCCCATTTGACTCTAAAATTTGCCTATTCCCATTTTATACGTTTTTGGTGTCTAAACGACCATATTGACGTTGTGTCCTATTTTGATAGCATGGCAGCATTCGATGCCATTTAGAAAGGAAAAACTCCAATCTTGTAATTTGGGAGCGTGTGCAGTCGGCCCACAGGTAGGCTACGACTTTCTTTCTATTAGATTGAGCTTGAATGCGTGAATGCATGTTAATTAGAATGTATTTGAGGTGGGTACATAGTTGTTGGGGATTGTATGTGTTCCATGCTGTTGTGTATTGACTTGTTGTAGTTACTTCTTAAATTTGAGCATGTGTTGCCTTAGTCTAGGATTAGGCTAGTGTTGCCTTAGACTTGTGATACTTGTGGCCCATTAGCCTTATTTCTTCTCTGACGTCGGTTTGGATAGATTATGTCCTTGTAGACTTGAATAGCAGACTTCACGTCATGACCCGATTTCTCGAGTCATGATGGCGCCTACCACCCCACCAGTAGGCCAGTCGAAACCCTATCCCGGAACTGAATAGTAATGGAACTAAGGGTGGAAACTAACCTCACCTAAGCGGAAGCATCAAATACAACACAAAGAAGGCGGAAACGAAACCAAACTATATATACAAGACACCTCCTAGAACCTGGAAGTCACCACTACAGAACTACTAACAGGAGTACAAGTCCCAAAAGTGGACCATAGAAACATACTGTCTCCAAAGCAAAAGACAAGTGAAAATATAAATATAGAAGGAGACATGTAATCCTAGAACGTCATGTGCTCACCCTCGTCCCCTGGACTGACAGTTGCAAGCTCGAACTCAATGCGGAAAACTATTGCTCGGACATGCATCACGAAAACAGATACAGAGTGTAGCATGAGTACCAAAACAATAGGTACCTAGTAGGCATCATAGGCCGACTGAGCAAGAAAGGTAAAAATGAGCAGACAAGATAGAATCTAACACAACAGAGGTCAACAGAACAGGAAAAAAGAAAGTGTAAAGTAATCTAAGGATAACAAAGCTAAATACAGCTGAGCCCCAATAAGACCCGCTAGGCACACTAATGCGCAAGTCTAAATAAAACTCGAACGGACCCCCATAAGCTCGATAGGTACACGGTAGAGCTAATCTACAGAAACGAAGGAAGACCCAACTCCAGAAGCCTCTACACCCATGGGTCCCGGACCCAAAAGACCATACTTTGGCCCTCCCCAATCATCAGTCGCGAGCTGAAAGTAGCGGACTCTAACTGTGTAACGTCAGCCTCGGACCAAAAATCACACCTCTCGCTCAACGGTCTCAAGCTGGGAATAACAGAATCTAACCGTGTAACGTCAGCCTGGACTGGAGATAAACAACCTAAGCTCAACAGTCTAGCGCTGGAAATACCGGCTCCAATCGGGTAACTTCAGTTGCGGGCTGGGACCAGCAGCCTATGCGCAACGGTCTCGCACTTGAAATAACAGACTGCATCCGTGTAACGTCAACTGCAGATCGGAGCTAGTAGCCTACTTCCAACAGCCTCGCGCTGGAAATATCGGATGCTAACCTGGTAACGTCAGCTGTGGCCTGGAGATAACAACCTCGAACCGGATAAAGCCACCATTAACCAATACAACACAAGGTTAGACACCGCGGGACACCGTCTCCACAAGGATATCAAACGAAGGCTCCCAGCCTATCACACCCCAACCGACAATCGGCACCATCGCTAGATCCTCCGGAAGTACCCCAGAATCACATAAATAAGAGGGAAAGAATTGGAAGATCCGAAAGCCACGAAAACGCCTAAACTAAGGCTCATACTTTCAGACCCAAGTCTGCTATACCCGTCTACAAGGACCTAGTCCATCCGAAATGATGTCGGATACATACTCAAGTCAACAGGTGCATAGGACTAAGGCAATACTATCCTAACCTACTCTAAGGTCGGAAAACATTTACAGAAACCAATAGAATGCAAGAAATTATCCCAAACCCATGCATGGAACAATAGAAATCTACCCAACATGTAGCCCACAACAAATCAACGATAACCCAAGCGAACAAACCCATACTAAGGCATGCTACTAGCCTCAAACAACCCAGAAATCAACTCTAAACGAAGAAAATCGAAGAACAAGAATAGAAGTATTAATCACCCAACCCAGATTCACACAAGTCGGCAAGTAATCATATATTCAAGCTCAATCTAGAGAGAAGGGAAGTCGTAACCTACAAGAAGGCCGATCACGCACGCTCCAAGTAACTCTGCCGGAGCTTTGCCCTTTCAAATGGCCTCAGACTGCTGCCACACTACAAAAAATAGAGTCACAGCGTCAATACAGTTGTTTAGACACTAAAATCATCCAATTTAGAGATAGACTAATTTCGGAGTCAAAATCAGGAACGTGGGACCTGCTCTGGATTTTCCAAAATTGACTCCGTGAAAAGGTCCCAAATCCTCCCCCAAACTTGTATTCCAAAACGGAACACTCATCGAGGCTCGGATCAGCTCCATGCAACAAAAGCAAGAAAACACAAAACTTTACAACTATAAGGCTAAGATAGCAACTTACGCCTCGAATTCACGGAAAATGAGGTACACCCAACGCAATCCAACCTTGAACCCACGAAACCAACGAGAATCTGAACGCCTGGGACTTCGAATCACCGAAAACCGATAACCAAGGAGGGAGATATGATTTTCAGAATGCTTCATCCAAATGAGCTCGACCACCATTAAATAGCCACTGCCACCCGCTGATCTCCGCGAACGCGGCCAAGGCCCTGCGAACGCGGAGAAGAAACAACGACAGCTCTGAGAACGCGGCCAAGGCCCACAAACACAGAGAAGCACAACCCTAAAGTGCCGTGAACGCAGTCCAGGCCCACGAACGCGGAGAAGAACATCACCCACACTCCACAGACCTCCATGAACGCAGAGAACCTCACGCAAACGCGGAGAATTAAGCCCCACACCTCTGCGAACGCGGAGCGCACGACCTCAAACCTCCGCGAACGCGGTTAGACACCCATATACCTTTGCGAACATGGAACCTATCCCACGAACGCGGAGAGATAGAGTGTCTGTAGATGACAGCTGCAACAACTGAGTTTTTGACAACTCCAAAACTCTGACGGGGAGCTCGGAATTCGTTCGAAACCCCGTGCATGCAAACGAGATATGCTACCCCCTTGAATACAACATTTTGGACTCAATGACGTAGTCAAAATTTCCACACGAGGTCATTTTTGATAGAAAGTGGGTCCCACACCCAATGGGCCATTTTAGCTAATTTCTACCGGAGGCCTCGAAATTCGATCGGAGGCTCCCGGAAGGTCTTGAAGGGTAATTCTAGACCAAGCTCGGCATTCCAGAACTAACTGTACTGTCTGAATTTTCATCCGAGCACGTTTACCAAGAATGTTGACAAAAGTCAACTTTAAGCCAAATTTCAAAGTCTAAAGAGCTAACTTGCTCCAACATCACACCGAAAGCCCCGGGACTCAGGCCAACCATGCTTGTAGCTTTATTTTGCCACTCCGGAGTTGAAGGAACCGTTAGAATTACCATCTCAGGTCGTTTACCTAAAGTTATGACTCAAATCAACTTTTCAAGGTTAAAAAGCTCCAGAACAGGAAAACAGGCATTAAACCCAAATGAACGACCATGCGACCGAACCTACAGGGCCAGCCAGTCATAAATGACTTGGGGTCGCTATAGGAAAGCTCTAACCGACAAAAAAGAGGCACAAACACGCAAATGACCTGAAGGGTCATTACAACATCTTCTACTAAAAGGACTTTCGTTCGCGACCAACGGACCTTAACTGCAAGAATGGCTCTCGACCTCAGCTGCCTCACATCTCTTGCTAAAATAGCAACTGGCTCCTCAATATAGGTCAAAAAATCATCCAACTTAACGGCATCATACTGGAGCACATGGGACATATTTGGGACACATCTGGAACATGCCGACGCAGCATCGAAACATTGAAAACCTGATGAATAGTAGAGAATGTTGGAGGTAAAGCTAACTAATAGGCCACCCCACCAATTGCCCTCAAAATCTCAAAAGGCCCAATATACCTTGGGCTAAGCTTGCCCCGCCTCCAAAATCTAATCATGCCCTTCATGGGCGATACTCGAAGGAATACTCTATCACCCACGACAAATCTCAACGGTCGACGCCTACGATCTGCATAGCTCTACTGTCTACTCTGATCCATCCTGAGCCTATCCTGAATCAACCTCACATGCTCCAAGGTCTCCTGAAATAGGTCTGTACTCCTCGGCCTAGGCTCCGTAGACTCAAACCAACCAACTGGAGTGCGACAACGCCTACCATATAAGGCCTCAAACGGGGCCAGCTGAATGCTGGAATGGTAGTTGTTGTTTTACGCAAAACTCTGCCAAATGCAAGAACTGATCCCACTGACCTCCAAAATCCAAACCACAGGCCCATAACATATCCTTAAGAACCTGAATAGTACGCTCCGACTGGCCATCTGTCTGCGGGTGAAAAGATGTGCTAAGATAGATACGGGTGCCCAACTCCTCCTGAAGTACTCTCCAAAAGCTGGAAGTGAACTGTGAACCCTGGTCTGAAATGATAGAAACAGCCACACCATGAAGATGGACTACCTCCCGAAGTAGATACGAGCTAACCTCTCAGGGTTGAAGGAAGAATGAACTGGGATGAAGTGTGCTGACTTGGTCAATCAATCCACGATGACCTAAATGTTGCCAACCCCTCTAGAAGTCCGTGGCAACCGCACAATGATGTCCATGGTGATGCGCTCCCACTTCCACTCAGATATGGGTAATCTCTGAAACTCTCAACCAGGCCTCAAATGCTCGGTCTTCACCTGCTGGCAACACAAGCAACGGGACACATAGTCTGAGATATCCCTCCTCAAACCGCTCCAGCAGTAGTGCTGCCTAAAATCACGATACATCTTAGCTGTGCCCGGTTGGATAGAATACATGGAATCACGGGCCTCACTAAGGATCAACTGGATCAAATCACCAACTCTCGGAATACACAAATGGCCAGCAAACCTCAAAACCCCATCTGATTATAAGGTAACCTGTCTGGCATCACCTACCAAAACCCTACCTCTGAGTGCCACCAGCGCCTCATCTTCAAACTGACGACTACGGATATGATCATGGAGAGATGACTGAACCCCCACATAAGCTAACATCCGGCTGGAATCTGAAACATCAAGCCTGATCATCTGATTAGCTAAAGAGTGGATGTCCATAACCAAAGGTCACTTCAAAATAGAAAGGAAGGCTAGACTACCCATACTCCCTACCCTCCGACTCAAGGCGTCCGCTACTACATTTGCCTTGCCTGGGTGGTAGACAATAGAGAGGTCATAGTCCTCAGGGGCTCAATCCAACGGTGCTGCCTCGAATTAAGGTCTCTCTGGCTCATAATGAACTAAAGGCTCCGCTGATCGGTGTAGATCTCACAATGAACCCTATAAAGGTAATTCCTCTAGATCTTAAGCGTGAAAAATACCACTGCCAACTCAAGATCATGAGTGGGATAGTTGCGCTCATGCAGCTTAAGCTACCTCGACGCGTAAGCAATAACCCGACCCTGCTGCATCAGAACACAACCCAAACCAACGCCGGATGCATCACTATAAACCGTGAAGCCCTCGTCCTCAACTAGAAGAGTCAATATAGGAGTGGTGGTCAGCAGCTCCTTAAGCCTCAGCAAGCTCCTCTCACACTCCTCTGACCACACAAAGAGAACATCCTAGCGAGTCAACCGAGTCAGAGATGCTGCTCTAGTGGAGAATCCCTTGACAAAACACCTGTAGTACCCTTCCAATCAGACGAAGCTCCGTACCTCAGTCACAAAAGTGGGCTTAGCCCAATCACGGATAGCCTCAATCTTTTCTAGATCTACCCTAATGCCATCCTTGGACACCCCGTTCCCCAAGAATGCTACAGACTCAAGCCAGAACTCGCACTTTTTGAACTTGGCATAAAGCCGATGATCTCTCAAAGTCTGAAGCACTATCCTCAAATGCTGCTCATGCTCACCATGACTCCGCGAGTATACCAAGATGTCGTCAATAAAGACTATGATGAAGGAGTCTAGATACAGCCTGAATACACAAATCATCAAGTCCATGAAAGCAGTAGGGGCATTAGTCAATCCAAAAGACATCACTAGGAACTCATAATGGCCGTAGCGAATCCTAAATGCTGTCTTAGGGATGTCCGCTGCTCTAACCCTCAACTGATGGTAGCTAGATCTCAAGTCAATCTTCGAAAACAATGTGGCACCCTGAAGCTAGTCGAACAAATCATCAATACGAGGCATGGGGTACTGGTTCCTCACCGTCACCTTATTCAGCAGCCTGTAATCAATACACATCCGCATGGCATCATCCTTCTTCTTCATAAACAGGACTGGGGCACCCCAAGGAGACACACTAGGCTGTATGAACCTCTTACCCAAGAGGTCCTGAAGCTGAACATTGAGCTCCTTGAGCTTTACCGGTGCCATATGGTACGAAGGAATAGAAATAGGATGAGTACTCGGATCTAACTCAATGGAAAAGTCAATATCTCGCTTTGGAGGTAGGCCAAGAAGGTCGGTAGGAAACACATCAGCAAACTCTTGGACTATTGGCACGGAATCAACTGTAGGGCTCTCCCTCCTAACATATCTAACATACGCCACATATGTCAAGCAGCCACTATCCACAAGCCTTTGGGCCTGAATACAAGAAATCACCCCAACTGGTGTTCGACTGTGAGAGCCGTGCCACACCACCAGCGAGATACCAGGGATGGCTAAAGTAACAGTCTTGGCATAGCAATCCAAGAAGGCCCGGTGAGGGGATAGCCAGCTCATGCCTAGAATCACATCAAAATCCACCATACACAGTACAACAAGATCAACCAGAGTGTCCTTCCCCCGAATAGTCACCACATAGGATCTACAAACTCGATCCACTACTAAGGGATCCCCTACTGTGTCAAAACATGCAAAGGTACAGATAAGGGCTCAGGACTCACTCCCAATCGAGGCACACAATAAGTGGACACATAAGAATAAGTAGAACCAGGATCAAATAAGGCTAAAGAGGACTGATGGCATAAAAGAACCGTACTTGTGATCACATCATCATATGCCTTGGTCTCTACTCTAGCCAGAGCTGCATAGAAATGGCCTTGGGCACCTCTACCCCGCGCATCCACTCAACCGCCTGTCCTGCCTCCCCGAGAACCTCCCTGAACACCCTGCTGCTGACCTCCTCCCTTAGCTGGAGGTGCTACTGCAGAAATTGATCTCGCCGCTTGAGGAGCTGGTAAAGCTGATCTGGAAATAGGGCACTCCCTAGCCCAATGACCAAGCTCCTCACAAGTGAAGCAAACCTGCGATGATCTACTCACCGCTGAAGTCCAGCCACCCCAACTTGATGCACCTGACTGGAAACCACTTCGACCCTGACTATGGCTGGCACTATGCCCACTCTGACGGTGCTGGTCACCCTTTGAAATCTGCAATATTGCCTAATATGGGCGATTGGACTGATCTGACTGGAACCTTTGATGTCCCCGATCTCAGGTATCCCTCAGCCTACGATGGGTCCCGCTGAAGCTATTATCTGGCCTAGCCCTCTTGTTGCTGCCCCCATGGGCCTCACGATGGAGCTGCTAAATGGTGCGGGTGTAGTCCACCACATCTAGAAAAGAATGGCCACTGATAACATAGACTTCGACTCAATCCTCAACTGCAGCCTCAAACCTCTAATGAAACATCGGACCCACTCCTCCTCTGTTGGCAGAATCATGGTGGCATGACCGGACAACTTTAGAAATTTGGCCTCCTACTCAGATACTATCATGGAGCCCTACTCCAACCTCGAGAACTCATCACGAAGCCGATCCTTGACGCTCCGTTGAATAAATTGGGCCAGAAAAGCCTCTAAAAACTCCATCCATGATACTGGTGGTGACCCAGCTGGCCTAGTCTCAATAAAAGAATGCTACCTCTGTCTGGCAGGTCCGTCTAACTGATATATGCCGTGAAGTCGGCTCCCCTCAACTCCACTAGGCCCAAAGTCAGCAACTGCGCCCGGCAAGTAGTGATAAACTCATGGGCATCCTCCCCATCCACAGTCCCCTGAAAACCTCGACGATGAGAGCCTGAGAAACACCCCGAGCATCTTTTGCTCTCGGAGTGGCATAACCCCGTCCAAAGGGTCTTGCCCAACCGCGAATAGTGCTGGCGGCAGATGAACCTCTAGAGCCGCTACCGCAGGCTGGCCCTGCTGTGCTGGAACCAGCTACTGCTGCAGCTGCATACCCTCGATAACTGCTAGGATCAAGGTGAGCATACCCTGTAGATTAGGGGTGGCAACTTGTGCGGGCGGTGGCTGGGCTGGTCCAAACCCCACCGGCTGAGGAGGAATCTACTCTCTACGAGGCTTTGCCTCCAGCTCCAGAGTCCTCACTCTATCACGGTCTGCTACCGCAGCACCACCTCGACCTCGGGGTCGACAATTACTACGCGTGTGAGCCATCCTGCAACAGAGTGAAGCAAGTGAGATTTCATGAAACCAATCATACAACAACGCACGAGCAAGAATCAAAACAAGAAAACCTCCTACGGACACCCTGTAGCCTCCCGAAGATAAGTCACAAACGTTTCCATGCTAATCCTCACGACTCTACTAGATGCTAGTCATGTACAAGTGAGACCAACGAAACTGGGGCTTTGATACCAACTTGACACGACCCAATTTGTCGAGTCGTGATGGCACCTACCAACCCACCAGCAGGCCAGCCGAAACCCTATCCCGGAACTGAACAGTAATGGGGCTAAGGGTGGAAACTAACCTCAACTAAGAGGAAGCATCAAATACAACACATAAAGAAAATGGATGTCACGACTCAGGGTAGCCCCTAGATGTAACAAGGAGTATAAGACCCCGAGAGGCCTCATAAAAGCCCTTAGCATACATAACATACAAGACGATAGAGAAATAAGGTTCAAAAGAAGATTTTTATATCAAAGCTTTACTCAAAACAGCAGAAGTCTACAACTCATGTCGCAAAGCCTTCTTACATCATATAATACGAATAAAAGTTATAGGGACGCAGCCCAATACAATATCATACATAAGGAAAGACATCAAAGAAAAATCAAACAAGGCTATGTCTTCGGGTGGATGAGGACTCACCTTGTCTTCTTCTCAACTCTAAGTCAATGCTCTAGCCACGAGTAGGAGAACTGCCACGTCCTACACCAAAGAAGTTGATGCAGGCAAGAGTATGCGCTAGCACAATTAAGTACTAAGTATGATAGCAATGCACATAACCACATAAATCATGCTAAAGAGAGACATAATCATGACATGCAATGGCAAAGCTAAAAACATGAGAAACATGAAACATAAAGCATATATCAAGGCCAAAGCAAGCTAAATCATATTTTCTTCTTTTCTTTACTTCATCATGAGAACACTTATTCATTAAGTTGTGGGGAATAGCCTTAACCGACATATAAGACCATGTGAGCTATCAACATGGAATCCGGTGTCAACCCCACACCCTAAAGGGGTGGCCTACTTGCCAAGGTAAGACCATGAACTTCTTAGCTTATGTGAATCCACTAGCTAGTGTCTATCATAGACCATTACCCTATGGTGGCACATAGGTTGTGGGACATGGGTAATCGCTACTTGTCCACTCGGTACTAAGCATACTTCCTACGGATTAATCATAGTTCATTTTATCCTAGGTAGACATGGGTAATCGCCCCTTGTCTACATTAGTCATAAGCTCATTATTGGTAGACTTGGGTAATCGCCGCTTTGTCTACATTAGGGTACATGGATAATCGCCTCTTGTCCCTTTATTCATTAGAATAGCTCCTTAAGAACATGGGTAATCGCCTCTTGTTCTTTTAAGTCATATCGGGAGTATTATGTGAGAAAACCTTTCACAACTCAACCATAGCATCATCATGTTATAACTTTGGCACTTCACTCTCAAGCACCCTTAACTCATCTTTTACTTCATATGAGACATGAATAAGTTCATTAGCTTTATCTTTACTTAGTTCATCATGCTCATAGTTCATAGATCATAGAGTTCATATGGGTTCATGCAAGTTCAATTCATATCAGGCAATTCAATGTAGGCTCATGCTTAGAAAACCATAATTAGGACAATTTACCCATACTTGAAGGAACTCACATAATAGAGGAAAATCATGCTTTTGACTTGAACATGCTAAATTCATAAGATTATCCTCAATTCATTCATAATTCATGCTTGATTTCATAGAGAATTCATAAACTTCATCAAATCATAGCTCAACCCAACAATCAAAACATAGATTATCAAAATGGGGAGAATTAGCTTGGGATCATGGGGGTTCATGCAATTTTTACATCAAATCATGTAATTCATGCTAATTCATGCACTAAGTTACTTTATCACGCTAAATCGTGCACTAGGAATCATAATATCAATAATTGGAATCATAATTGAAGAACTCACAATGATTGATCACAAACCCTAATTCAATTGGGTTAGAGTAAACCTTTGAAATTCATAAAGAAGAGGAAGGACCCATTGGAGGAAAGGACTCCTAATGGTGAATACTATCATACCTCACAGAAATCCACAAGAAATTGGGGAAGATTGAAGGTCATCAATGGAGGATCCTAGCTTCTTCTTCTTCCTTGAAACTTGAGAGACTTTCTTTTAGATAGAGAAAATTTGAGAGCAAATATTTGGAAATGAAAAATAATAGGAGGAATTAGGCTTAGAAAGTATTTATAATTCTTAGATTAAGGGCATAACCGACGTAGCTTAATAGGTAAACAATTAGGGAAAAGGCCAAAAAGCCCTTAATGAAAAACTGTCGGGGCCAATGGACGGACATGATCTACGGTCCGTACATCAATTGACGGACTGTCATTCTCTTCCGTCAATTGATTCAGAAAGTGCATTTTGAGCTGCAAATTTGGTTAAGTTTTGAAGGCATCTATGGGACCCATCTACGACCTGTCAACTGAACTACTAACTGTCCTTGCTACTCCGTAGATCAAAGTTCAGAAACTTGGAAATCCTAAAAGTTCACAGTGCCATTGACGGTCCCCACCTAGGGCTCGTCAATCCATCTACGACCCGTAGGTGGCCTCCGTAGGTCACTGTCCTCAGGTGAGTTCTGCATTTTAAAATCCTTTGGAAACTTGGGGTATTACAATATCTCCCCCTTGGGAGCATTCGTTCTCGAATGAGAACCTAGACATCACGAGAAGGGTGAAAGACTCGGACTAACAACCCAACCTAACATGCAATCACATAAGTGCACATATCCGAGGAGGAAACATCAACTCCAAGCTAAAGCATGATCAACACATAATATCATGAAGACTTTATGCAACTCATACTCAAATTCAGATAATCATATAAGACTCTTCATGAACATGCATAATCATGGAAATCAACTATGACACATGAGACCAAAAGAATAAACCATGAGGAACTAGACACCTCAAGCTAGATTAGGATTGGATGGAAAGAGATGAGGATATCGGGACATCATATAGGCCTCGGCCTCCCAAGTAGCACCCTCAACCAATTGATTCCTCCATAGTACTTTCACGAAAGCAACTTCTTTATTTCTTAACTTCAAGACTTGCCGGTCTATAATCTCAACCGGAACTTCTTTATAGGAAAGACTATCCTTTATGCCAAGATTCTCTAATGGCACTATAGAGGTCGGATCGCCAACACACTTCTTCAACAATGAGACATGGAAAATCGGATGCAATGATGCCAAATCATTAGGCAAGTCAAGCTCATAAGTAATCTTACCAACACGTCTCAAAATTTGATATGGGCCTAAACAGGGACTAAGCTTCCCTTTCTTCCAAAATCTCATTACACCCTTCATGGCCGAGATTTTCAAGTAAACCCAATCATCCACATCAAATTCTAATTCTCTTCTTCTAACATCGGCATAGGACTTTTATCGACTTTCAGCCATTTTCAACCTTTCCCTAGTAAGTCAAACTTTCTCCATAGCCTCATGCACCAACTCCGGGCCTATCAAAGCAACTTCCCCAACTTCAAACCAACATATAGGAGATCTACACCTCCTACCATAGAGAGCCTCAAACGGAGCCATACAAATGCTAGAATGGTAGCTATTATTATAGGCAAACTCAATCAAAGGCAAATGATCATCCCAAATACCCTTGAAATCAATTATACAAGCTCTAAACATATCATCCAAGGTCTGAATAGTACGCTCCGCTTGCCCATCGGTTTGGAGATGAAAGGCCGTACAAAGCTTAACACGAGTACCAAGGCCTTTTTGGAACGACTTCAAAAATTGAGAAGTAAATTGTGCACCACGATCGGAGATGATGGATAAAGGCACTCCATGCAGCCTTACCATCTCCCTCAAATACAGCTTAGCATAATCCTCCCCCGAATAAGAAGTCTTGACGGGAATGAAATGGGTCGACTTCATCATTTTATCAACAACAACCCAAATCGAATCGTATTATCGCCTCGTGCGAGGCAAACCCACAATAAAATCTATATTCACATCTTCCCACTTCAAAGTAGGAATACTAATATCTTGGGTCAAACCTCCCGGCCTTTGATGCTCAACTTTCACTTGTTGACAATTAGGGCACTTAGCCACAAACTCTGCAATATCTTTCTTCATTCCATTCCATCAATAAAATTTGCTCTCTTAAGCCCTCTACATTGGGAACACAGAAACGACCTTGATAACGAAGTACACCATCTCCCCCTTGGGAGAAAACCTCTATGGACTTCTTGAGTACCGCTTCCTTTAGTTCAATCAAGTTAGGATCAAGATCTTGTTTAGCTTTCACATCATGCACAAAAGAGGATTCGGAACCCTTGTGAACCGTAACACCACCTTTAGTAGAATCAACAAATCTAACACCCAATCGGGCCAATCTATGGAAATCACAAACCAACTCTTTCTTACCATCTTCAATATGAGCAATACTACCCATAGATAATTGACTAAGAGCATTCGCCACCTCGTTAGCCTTACCTGGGTGATAGAGAGCACTCATATCGTAGTCTTTTAACAACTCGAGCCACCTTCTTTGGCGGAGATTCAAATCTCTCTGTTTAAACACATATTGCAAACTATTATGGTCGGTGAAGACATCTACATGTACCCTATAAAATAATGTCGCCATATTTTCAAAGGAAACACAACTACTGCTAATTCCAAGTCATGAGTAGGATAGTTCTTTTCGTGCACCTTAAGTTGTCTTGAAGCATAAGCAATGACTTTCCCATTTTGCATAAGAACACACCCTAGCCCAATTCTCGAAGCATCACAATAAACCACAAAACCATCAGATCCTTTCGGTAGAGTCAATATCGGGGCCGAAGTAAGTCTGTCTTTCCATTCTTGAAAACTCCTTTCACATGCCTCGGACCACACAAACTTAACTTTCTTTTGGGTCAAAGCCGTCAACGGAGAAGCAATTGAAGAAAACCCCTCAACAAACCTTCTATAATAATTGGCTAAACCCAAGAAACTACGAATATTCGAAGGTGATAAAGGTCTAGGCCAATTCTTAACCTCTTCCATCTTCTTAGGATCTACCTCAAGTGATTAACATGTTCACCCTCATTCCTTGAGTAGATCAAAATGTCGTCAATAAACACAATCACAAGCATGTCAAGGTATTGCTTAAACACACTCTATTCATCAAGTCCATAAATGCAGCCGGAGCATTTGTCAATCCAAACGACATTACCAAGAACTCGTAGTGAGCATACCTAGTCCGGAAAGCCATTTTTGGAATATCCTCTTCTTTCACCCTTAATTGGTGATAGCCTGAACGAAGGTCGATCTTAGAGAAACAACTAGCCCCTTGAAGTTGATCAAACAAGTCATCTATCCTTGGTAGAGGATACTTATTCTTAATGGTAACCTTTTTCAATTGGCGATAGTCGATACACATACGGAGTGAACCATCTTTATTCCTTACAAACAACACCGGAGCACCCCATGAAGAAATACTTGGCCAGATGAAACCCTTATCTAACAAGTCTTTCAACTGCTCTTTTAATTCCTTAATTTCCGCTGGAGCCATTCTATAAGGAGGAATAGAAATAGGTTGCGTATCTCGGAGAAGGTCAATACTGAAGTCTATTTCCCTTTCAGGTGGAATACTGGGCAAGTCATCGGGAAACACTTCTGGAAACTCATTAACAATGGGGACCGACTCAAGAGTAGGGGTCTCAGAATCTATATCCCTCACCTTAACAAGATGGTAAATGCAACCCTTTGAGATCATCTTTCTATCTTTTAGATAAGAAACAAATTGACCTCGAAACATAGAATTTCCTCCCTTTCACTCTAGGATAGGCTCATTTGGAAACTGAAACTTGACCATTCGGGTCCTACAATCAATAGAGGTATAACAAGCATGCAACCAATCCATACCAAGAATAACGTCAAAATCTAACATATCAAGCTCTACAAGATCAACAAGGGTGACTCTATGGGATAAGGAGATGGGACAATCTCTATAAACTCTCTTAGCCATGATATATTCTCCAATCGGAGTAGAAACATGAAAAGGATCTAGCAATACATCCGGAACAACATCAAACCTCATAGACACATATGGCGTCACAAAAGACAAGGTAGCACCGGGATCAAGCAAAGCATAAACATCAAAGTGGAAAACTTTCAACATACTGGTGACCACATCGGGAGAGCTCTCTTGCTCTTGATGAGCCTGAAGTGCATAAAATCAGTTTTACTTCTGATTCCCACTAGAACTTGATGGATTCTTGGATTGAACGCGTCGATGGTTATCCTCTTCATTCTTAGTCGCTAAGGGACAATCCTTTATCTTGTGATCCATCTTACGACAACCAAAGCATGCATTAGAACCGGCTAGACATTTACCCTCATGCTTTCTCCCACACTTAGGACAAGTAGACTATGAAGAACCACCACTATTTCCTCCTTGAGACATGGGGTTAGACACCCTATCATTGTTGGACTTAGGAGGAACATTGGATGAGCCTTGGCCGGAGAACCTTTGTCAAAATCTAGGACGACCATGTCCATCGGACCTTGAGTGTGAGAAGTTACCATCACCGGTCCTAGCCCTCTTACTCTCCTTAGACCTTTCCTTAAGCTTTTCTTCTTCAATTTGTTCGGCATAAGCCATAAGGCGAGAAATATCCATGTCATGCACAAGCATGGCGGTGCGGCACTCTTTCACCAACATATCGGACACTCCCGACACAAATTTGCTCATTCTTGCCCTTGGGTCGGCAACTATGGATGGAGCATATCTAGCCAATTATGTGAACTTCAATTCATACTTCTTCACACTCATATTTCCTTGTCGAAGGTTGATAAACTCAAGCACCTTACCTTCTCTCTTCTCAAGAGGGAAAAACCTATCAAGGAAAGCAACCTTGAATTTCTCCCAATCAATAGGACCCTCATTAACCGCCCTCTCATTCTTCAATTGATTTAACCAAATTTGGGCAACACCCTTGAGTGGATAAGAGGCCAACTTCATTTTTTCTTCTGGCGTCACATCCATGATCATCAACACCTTGTACACTTCATCGATAAACTCTTGAGGATCTTCCTCAATCTTAGAGCCATGAAATTCTTGAGGATTCATCCTGGTAAAGTACCTCACTCATGATGCCGCCGTACCCACATTTGGGTTCACGGGAGCCACCACCTTTCAATTAGCTTGAGCAGCCACGGCTTGAGCCAACACTTGAAAAGCAGCCCTAAACTCCGCATTAGTAACTTGTTTCGCCAAAGGGTAGACTGGAACTTTAGGGGCTTGAGGAGGAGCTTCTTGTTCCACATTCTCTCCCATGTTTCTTCTAGTATAATCTATTCGGGTCACCTTATCCTGAAATGCGTACGATAGGGATTAGGAGAGATATATATAGAGTTAAACTCTATGGCAAGACTCAAGAGTAATGAAAGAAGTGAAATTTCTTAAACGTCTTATAGCCTCTTATTCATAAATGTGGCGCGCTTCACACTCATGGACAAGACTCTACTTGACGCGGTTTTGAGACATCCGAGGATCTTTCTAAAACCTTGTGCTCTGATACCAAGTTTGTCACGACCTAGGGTAGCACCTAGATGTAACACGGTGTATAAGACCTCAAGAGACCTCATACAAGCTCTTAGAATACATAACATACAAGATGATAGAGAAATAAGAGTTCAAAAGAAGATTTTAATATCAAAGCTTTACTCAAAACAACGGAAGTCTACAACTCATGTCTCAAAGCCTTCTAACATCATAGAATATGAATAAAAGTAATAGGGACGCAACCCAATACAATATCTAACATAGGGAAAGACATCAAAGTAAAATTCGACAAGGCTATGTCCTCAGGTGGACGAGGACTCACCAAGTCTTCTTCTCAACTCTAAGTCAATGGTCTAGCCAAAAGTAGGAGAACTGTCACGTCCTACACAAAAGAAGTTGATGCAGGCAAGAGTATGCGTTAGCACAATTAAGTACTAAGTATGATAGCAATGTACATAACCACATAAATCATGCTAGAGAGAGACACAATCATTACATGCAATGGCCAAGCTAAAAACATGAGAAACATGAAACATAAAGCATATATCAAGGCCAAAGCAAGCTAAATCATCTTTCCTTCTTTTCTTTACTTTATTATGAGAACACTTATTCATTAAGTTGTGGGGAATAGCCTTAACCGACATATAAGACCATGTGAGCTATCAACATGGAATCCGGTGTCTACCCCACACCGTAAAGGGTTATCCTACTTGCCAAGGTAAGACCATGAACTTCGTAGCTTATGTGGATCCACTAGCTAGTGTCTGTCATAGACCATCACCCTATGGTGGCACATAGGTTTTGGGACATAGGTAATCGAAACTTGTCCACTTTGTACTAAGCATACTTCCCATGGATTAATCATAGTTCATTTTATCCTAGGTAGACATGGGTAATCGCCTCTTGTCTACATTAGTCATAAGCTCATTATTGGTAGACTTGAGTAATCGTCACTTTGTCTACATTAGGGTATATGGGTAATCGCCTCTTGTCCCTTTATTCATTAGAATAACTCCTTAAGAACATGGGCAATCGCCTCTTGTTCTTTTAAGTCATATTGGGAGTATTATGTGAGAAAACCTTTCACAACTCAACTATAGCATCATCATGTCATAACTTTGGCCCTTCACTCTCAAGAACCATTAACTCATCTTTTACTTCATATGAGACATGCATAAGTTCATTAGTTTTATCTTTACTTAGTTCATCATGCTCATAGTTCATAGATGATAGAGTTCATATGGGTTCATGCAAGTTCAACTCATATTATGCAATTCAATGCAAGCTCATGCTTAGAAGGCCATAATTAGGACAATTTACCCATACTTTAAGGAACTCACATAATAGAGGAAAATCATGCTTTTGACTTGAACATGCTAAATTCACAAGATTATCCTCAATTCATTCATAATTCATGCTTGATTTCATAGAGAATTCATAAAATTCATCAAATCATGGCTCAACCCAACAATCAAAACATAGATTATCAAATTGGGGAGAATTAGCATGGGATCATGGGGGTTCATGCAATCTTTACATCAAATCATGTAATTCACGCTAATTCGCACACTAAGTTACTTTATCACGTTAAATCGTGCCCTAGGAATCATAAAATCAATAATTGGAATCATAATTGAAGAACTCACAATGGTTGATTACAAACCCTAATTCAATTGGGTTAGAGTAAACCTTTGAAATTCATGAAGAAGAGGAAGGACCCATTGGAGGAAAGGACTTCTAATGCTGAATACTATCATACCTCAAAGAAATCCACAAGAAATTGGGGAAGATTAAAGGTCTTCAATGGAGGATCCTAGCTTCTTCTTCTTCCTTGAAACTTGAGAGACTTTCTTTTAGAGAGAGAAATATTTGAGAGGAAATATTTGGGAATGAAAAATAATGAGAGGAATTAGGCTTAGAAAGTATTTATAAGTCTTGGATTAAGGGCATAACCGACGTAGCTTAATAGGTAAACAAATAGGGAAAAGGCCAAAAGTCCCTTAATTAAAAACTGTCGGGGCCAATCGATGAACAGGATCTACTGTCCGTACATCAATTGACGGACTGTCTTGCTCTTCCGTCAATTGATTCAGAAAGTGCATTTTCAGCTGAAAATTTGGTTAAGTCTGGAAGACATCTATGGGACCCATCTATGGCCTGTCAAATGAACTACGAATCGTCCTGCTACTCCGTAGATCAAATTTTAGAAACTTGGAAATCCCAAAAGTTCACAGTGCCATTGACGGTCCCCACCTAGGGCCCGTCAATCAATCTACGGCCCGTAGGTGGCCTCCGTAGGTCACTGTCTTTAGGCGACTTCTGCATTTTAAAATCCTTTGGAAACTTGGGGTATTACAGCGGAAATGAAACCAAACTATATATACAAGACACCTCCCAGAACATGGAAGTCACCACTACAGAACTACTAACAAGAGTAGAAGTCCCAAAAGTGGACCACAAAAACATACTGTCTCGAAAGCATAAGACAAGTCAAAATATAAATACAGAAGGAGACAGGTATTCCCAGAACGCCATGTGCTCACCCTCGTCCCCTGGACAAATAGCTTTAGGATCAAACTCAACGTTTAGAACTGGTGCTCAGACCTGCATCACGAAAGCAGATGCAGAGTGTAGCATGAGTACCAAAACAACAGGTACCCAGTAGGCATCATAGGCCGACAGAGCAAGAAAGGTAAAACTGAGCAAACAAGATAGAATCAAACACATTAGAGGTCAACAGAACAGGAAAGGAGAATGCGAAAAGTAATATAAGGATAACAAAGCTAAACTCAGCTGAGCCCCCCAAAAGCCCCGCTGGGCACACTCGTGTGCAAGTCTAAATAAAACCCGAACGGACCCCCATAAGCCCGACAGGTACACAGAAGAGCTAATCTACAGAAATGAAGAAAGACCCAACTCTAGAAGCCTCTACACCCATGGGTCCTGAACCTAAAGGACCATACCTAGGACCCGCCCAATCATCAGTTGCGAGTTGGAAATAATGGACTCTAACCGTGTAACGTCAGCCTCAGACCAGAAATCACACCTCTCGCTCAATAGTCTTGAGTTGGGAATAACAGACTCAAACCATGTAACGTCAGCCTCGGACTAGAGCTAAATAGCCTACGCTCAACAGTCTAGCACTGGAAATATCGGCTCCAACTCAATAAGGCCAGCTGCGGGCTGGGACTAGTAACCTATGCACAATGGTCTCACACTGGAAATAACAGACTGCATCCGTGTAACGTCAGCTACGTACCGGAGCTAGCAACCTTCCCATGATAGCCTCGTGCTGGAAATACCGAATGCTAACCGGGTAATGTCAGCTGCGGCCTGGAGATAACAACCTCGAACTGGATAAAACCACCATCAACCAATACAACACAAGGCTAGAAACCACGGGATGCCACCCTCACAAGGATATCAAACAAAGGCTCCCAGCCTATCATACCCCAACCGACAATCGACACAATCGCTAAATCCTTCGGCAGCACCCCAGAATCACAAAAATAAGAGGGAAAGAATCGAAAGATCAGAAAGCCACAAAAATGCCTAAACTAAGGCTCATACTATCAGACTCAAGTATGCTATACCTGTCTACAAGGACCTAGTCCATCCGAAATGACATCGGATACATACTAAAGTCAACAAGTGCATAGGACTAAGGCAATACTATTTACCTACTCTAAGGTCGGAAAACATTCACAGAATGCAAGAAATTATCCCAAACCCATGCATGCAACAACAGATAACCACCCAACAAGTAACCCACAACAAATCAACGATAACCCAAGCCAACAATCACATACTAAGGCATGCTACTAGCCCCGAACAACCCAGAAATCAACTCTAAAAGAAGAAATTCAGAAAAGAAGAATAGAAGTACTAATCACCCAACCCAGAATCACACAAGTCGGCAAGTAATCACACATTCAAGCTCAATCTATGAAAAGGGAAGCCATAACCTACCAGAAGATCGATCACGCACGCTCCAAGTCACTCTGCCAGAGCTTTACCCTTCTGAACAGCCTCATACTGCTGCCACACTACCAAAAATAGAGTCACAGCGTCAATACGGTCGTTTAGACACGAAAATCACCTAATTCAAAGACAGACCAATTTCGGAGTCAAAATCAAGAACGTGGGACCTGCTCCAAATTTTCCATAATTGACTCCGTGAAGAGGTATTAAATCCTCCCCCAAACTTTTATTCCAAAATGGAACACTCATCGGGGCACGGATCAGCTCCATGCAACCAAAACAAGAAAACGCAAAACTTTACAACTATAAGGCGAAGATAGAAACTTACGCCTCAAATTCATGAAAAATGAGGTACACCCAACGCAATCAAACCATGAACCCACGAAGCCAATGAGAATCTGAACGCCTGAAACTTTGAATAACCAAAAACCGATAACCTAGGAGGGAGATATGATTTTTTGAATGTTTCATCCAAATGAGCTCGACCTACATTAAATAGCCACTGCCACCTAGTGATCTCCGCGAACGCTGAGAAGAAACTATTACAGCTCCGTGGACGCGGTTAGACAACCATATACCTCCGCGAATGCGGAGCCTATCCCACGAACGCGGAGAGACAGAGTGTGTGCAGATGACAGCTGTAACATCAGAGTTTTAGAAAACTCCAAAACTCCGACGGGGTGCTCGGAATTCGTTTGAAACCCCGTGCACGCAAACGAGATATGCTACCCCCTTGAATTCGGTGTTGCGGACTCAGTGGCGTATTTGAAATTTCCATACGAGGTCATCTAGACAAAAAGTGGGTACCACACCCAATGGGCCATCTTAGCCAATTTCTACCGGAGGCCTCGAAATTCGATCGGAGGCTCTCGAAAGTTCTTGAAGGGTCATTCTAGACCTTACTTGGCATTTCGGAACTAACCACACTATAATATTCTCATCCAAGCACGTTTACCAAGAATATTGACCAAAGTCAACTTTAAACCAAATTTCAAAGGCTAAAGAGCTAACTTGCTCCAAAAATCACATCGAAAGCCCCGGGACTCAGGCCAACCATGCTTCTAGCCTAATTTGGCCATTCCGGAGCTGATGAAACCGTCAAAATTCCCATGTGAGGTTGTTTACCAGAAGTTATGACTAAAATCAACTTTTTAAGGTTCAAAGGCTCCAGAACAGGAAAACAAGTATAAAACCCAAACGAATGACCAGGCGACCGAACCTATAGTGCCAGCAAGTCATAAATTACTTGGGGTCACTATTGGAAAGCTCTAACCAATAGAAAAGAGTCACAAACATGCAAATGACCTGAAGGGTCATTACACTTCAGTATGATAGTATAAGCCTTAGTTTAGGTTATTTCATAGATTTATTGATTTTTTATTTCTCTGCCTATTTCTGCAGCTCCGATGCATTACCAGAGGGTTTTTTAATAAAATTGGATTGGAGTTTATTAGGCTTGGGGCCCTCTTGTGATTCCTTATAAGCTTACATCATTCCACAGTAGTTTCGTATGGACTATTGAGATCCTTTTTTGAGTTGACATGCCCCCGGGTCTCTCTCTCAAGCTGGGTGACTTACGCCCCTGGGTGGACTGGCTGGCTGGGTGACCAAGAAATTTGAGATCCTCTTTAGAGTAAACATGCGCCAGGGTGACTCTAGCTAGTTAGGTTGGGAGTGGACTGGCTGGCTGGGTAGCCTAGATTGATTTGTCACTCTTGCTAGCTGGGTTGGGAGTTGATTGGATTGTTGGGTATTTATGGTTAATTGGGGTGGGAGCCTGACTTTTGCTTTGTGACACTCTTCTCTCTGTAGACTTAGTTATTTTGTTTAACTGTAGGGCTTATGGGTGTCCATTCGGGTTTTACTGAAAAATATGCATAAGTGTACCTTCTAAGCTTATGGGTCCAGTTAGGTTTAGTTCAGATGTACATTGATTTACTCTTGGTATGCCCATTTTCTCTCTTTCATAACGTGTTTGACCTCTGTTTTTGTCTAGATTCCATCTTTTCAAATGGTCTTTACCTTTCTTGCTCAGTCAATTTGTGATACCTACTGAGTACATGTTGTTTAGGTACTCATGCTACACTCTGCATTTGTTTCATGATGCAGATCCTAGTATTATCTATCAGCGGTGATTGTTTATCCCATTAGCAACTTTATGGGATTAGAGACGAGGGTAAGAATTTGGCCTCCTGGACTTGCTGGTCTCCTTTTGTATATTATGTAGCTAGTCTTTTGCTTTTGAGATAGCTTTCTTTTTTATTAACTTTTGGGACATGTACTTTTGTTTTATACAACTCTGTACTTGTGACTTCCTGATTCTCGGAGGGCTCTTTTGTATATAGTTTTTTGTTAGCTTCCGCCACTATTTTTTTGTGGTTTAGTTTGATTTCGTTTAGTTCTACACTTATACTCATTAATTATCATTCTAGGTTATTGTTTGGCTTACCTACTGATCGGTTATAAAAGGTACTATCATGACTTGAGGAATTGGGTCGTGACAAGTTGGTATCAGAGCCCCAGGTTCACCAATCTCACTTGTACATAGCTAAGACCTAGTAGAGTAAAATAGATCAGTGTGGAGACATTTGTATCCTATCTTTGGGAGGCTACATGGTGTCTTTATGAATTTCTCTCTTTTGTACCGCTTTCATGCAATGTGTGTGTTATTGGTTTCTTAAAATCTCACTTGTTTCACTATTTTTATAGGATGGCTCATACGTACCGCGCGGAGGCTCGAGGTATGGGTAGACCTTCGTTACAGCCAAGGGTGCAGCACCAGCCCTAGATAGATAGAGGTATCCAGAGCCAGCAACAGACCCTCCTAACGCTAGGGTTCAAGATCAGGCGCTCGGGCCAGGGCCAGCCTAGCTGCCACCTGAACCAGCTATGGCCTACAGCTTCAGGTAGCCATCCCACAACCATTCTCCATGCTTAGGGTGTGTAGGAGGCCCTAGCTGCAGCTACAACAGCAACACCAAGCTAGTAGCGCCATTTTGTAGCAGAGGCGCCTCAGGCACAAGAACCACCTAGGGGTGCCCAGCTTGTGATGGCGGCCAAAGTTATGCCTCTAAAAGAGAAGAAGATGCTTACTGTGATTCTAAGACTTTAACCTTCAAGCTTTTCTGGGGCTATGGGTGAGCATTTCCATGAGTTTCTGACTACTTTCTGTGAGCGACTATACACATTGGGCCTACTAAAGATAAGAGGAGCCGACTTCACTACTAATTAGTTAGATGGGCCAGCCAGGTAATGGTGGCATACCTTCTTTCTGACTAGGCCATCTGTGTCTTCTCCAGGTACATGGACCAAGTTTTTTGAGGTCTTCTTTGCTAGGTTCATCCCCTAAAGTGTCAGAGATTGCCTCTCAGATCAATTATCAAGGTTAGAGCAGGAATCCATGACTGTGTTAGAGTAAAAGGCGAGGTTTCATGAGCTCTCCCACCATGCTACCATGATCTTTCCTTCTGCGGAGGAAAGAGTTGGATGCTTTGTCTATAGGTTGAGACTTTAGCTGCAGATTGACAATAAGTCTATGGTCTCTGTGGGTCGCTCCTTTCTTGAAGTTGATGATCATTCCTGCACTATTGAGCAGCTACATCATGAGGCCCATGGGGGCAAAAAAAAGATAGCTAGGTATGAGAGCAGCTATAGTGGGTACCTTTCAAGGTCCAAAGACACTTATGATAAGACCCAACAGCGGTTTCAGTAGGGTCAACCCAGCGGACATATTCAGGCCACATTACAGACTTCAGAGGGTTACCGGTATAACCAGAGTGAGGTTTGCTTCACTCAAAGTCGGGATGGATCCCAATCATATACTTCATGCCTTAGTGGGCATTCTTCTGGGAGTCAATCATCTTAACGTTGTTTTGATTATGGAGGGTAGAATTATTGGACCAGAGATTTCCCTTTCTCCCGTTCCACTAGTAGCTTCACCAGCTCTACCAGCTCCACTAGTAAAACCTCTAGCCAGAGGTCTAGGTTAGGGTCAGGACCATCATGGTGGTTATCAAGGTTGGGATAGTACTTGGGGTGGCAGGTCAAGTGGTAGGATTGTTTGCCAGGGTAGAGGCGAACAGGGCCATTTCAATGCAGCTCCAGTGATGGTGGAGGCTGAGGCATTGGATGATATGATCATAGGTACAATTCTCTTATGCCATTAGCCTACCTCGACTTTATTTAATTTGGGCTCTACCTTTACTTATGTGTCTATTTATTATACTTATTGTATGGGTTTGAGTTCTGAGTCTATGTCAGCATCGTTTTGTGTGTCGCCCCCCCCCCCCCGTGGGTGAATCCTTAATAATGGATCAGGTGTTCCAATCTTGCTTGGTTACTATCCAGGTTTTGACACCACAGCTAACTTTAATTTGCATGATATGCTTGACTTCAATATGATTCTAGGCATGGACTGGTTATCCCCCTATCACGTTGTCTTATATTGCTTCTCTAAGACTGTTACCTTAACCATGCATGGTATTCCCCCGGTGGTGTGACAAGGCTCTCATAGTAGCACACCGATTAGAGTTATCTTTTTTGTTCAGTCTCGGAGGCTAATGGCTAGCGCGTGTTTATCTCATTTTGCCTATGTGCATGGTGTTAGTAGGGAGGTCCCTCCAGTTGAGTCAGATCTACTTGTCCGTGACTTTGTAGATGTCTTTTCTACCGACCTACTAGCCTACCTCTAGAGGGTGATATTGACTTTCCGATTGAGCTTGAGTCGGGTATTCGACCTATTTCTATTCATCCATATCAGATGTCTCATGTAGATCTCAAAGAGCAAAGTTTTCAGCTTCAAGATCTTCTGGGCAAGGGATTCATCAGGGTTAGTGTATAACCTTGGGGTGGTTCCATTCTATTTGTAAAGAAGAAGGACAGTACAATGCACATGTGTATTGATTATAGGCAGCTGAATAAGGTGACGATGAAAAACCATTACCCCATTTCTAGAATTGATGATCTCTTTGACCAATTTCAGGGTACCGCAATGTTTTTGAAGATTGATCTGAGGTTTGGTTATCATCAGCTAAGGATTAGGGAAGCGGACATCCCTAAGACCGCATTTAGGACTCGATATGGCCACTATGAGTTCCTTGTGATGCCTTTTGGGTTTACTAATGCCCTTGCAACCTTTATGGACTTGATGACGTGGGTGTTCAGGCCCTATCTTGATTCATTCATCATAGTGCTCATTGATAACATTCTAATATACTTGTAGAAAATGAGTGATCATGATCAACATTTGAGGATTGTGCTCAGACTTTGAGAGATCAGCAGCTTTATGCGAAGTTCTCAAAGTGCGAAGTTTGTCTTTAGTCTGTAGCATTCTTGTGGGACATCATGCCCAAGGATGCCATTATGGTGGCTATTCATGATTGGGCCAGGCCCACTTCGGTTATTAAGAGTTGGAGCTTCATCGGATTAGTGGGCTACTACAGACGGTTTATGGAGAGATTCTCCACTATTGCAACACCTCTAACCCAGTTGACTCACCTCGGTGTTCCTTTTAAGTGGTCTGAGGAGTGCCAGTTGAGCTTTTAGAAGCTCAAGAGATTACCCGTTGCCTAAGTTGCCAGTAGGTGAAGGTTGGGTGGTGAGTTTCAGAGATTACCCATTCTAGAGTGGAAGTAGGATCATATCACTATAGACTTTGTGGTAGTTTTGCCTCGGACCTCTAGAGGTGTTGACACCATTTGGGTCATTATTGATCGATGGACTAAGTCAGCATACTTTCTCCATGTTTAGTCTTTATTCAGTTTTGAGAGGTTGGCCTGTATCTACATTCGAGAGGTTGTTCAACTTCATGGTGTGCATGTCTTTATTATATCAGATCATGGTGTTAGTTCACTTTTAGCTTCTGTAGGACTTTTCAGGACGAGTTGGGCACTAGCGTTAACCTTAGCATAGCTTTCCATAGGCAAACTGATGGTCAGTTAGAGCGTACTATTAAGGTTCTTTAGAATATTTTGCAGGCCTGTGTTTTTGAGTTTAGAGGTCAGTGGGACTAGTTTTTTCCCTTGGCGGAGTTTGCGTACAACAACAACTACCACTCTAGCATTCAGATGGCCCAATTCAAGGCCTTATATGGTAGGCATTGTCACTCTCTTGTTAGTTGGTTTGAGCCTACAAAGCCTAGTTTGCATGGTATATACTTGATCAGGAGGCCTTAGACCAGGTGTGGGTGATTCACAACATGCTTCAGACAGCTTAGAGTAGGTACCAGAGTTATGTTAACTATAGGCGACGACATTGAGGTTTTCAGTTGTCAATCGGGTTTTCTTGTGTGTGTCACCCATGAAAGGCGTGATGAGATTTGGGAGGCGGGGCAAGCTTAGCCCTAGGTATATTGGCCCTTTTGAGATCCTTCATACAGATGGTAAGGTTCCTTATGAGTTGGCCTTACCTCTAGTATTTTGAGCTATCCACATGATTTTCCATGTTTTGATGATGCGCCTATATGTTCCTAATGAGCCTCATGTGCTCCAATATGATGTAGTAGACATGGAAGACCGTTTAACTTTTTTGGAGGAGCTAGTTACCATTCTACCAAAAGATGTGTGAAGGCTATGTTCGAGAGCCATTCGTGTGGTCAAGGTTCGTTGGAGGCATCGTCCAATCGAAGAGGCTACTTGAGAGACCGAGCATGAGATGCAGGAGTAGTTTCCTGGCTTGTTTGAGCCTTCAGGTAGCTCTTGACTCTTACTTTTGCAGACGAAAGTCCTTTTAGTGGTGGATGTTGTAGTGACCCTCCAGGTCATTTATGTTCCTATGCCTTATGTTCGTCGTCTATAGCATTCCTATAGCGACCCCAAGTCATTTATGACTTACTAGGACTGACAGCTCAATCATCTAGTGGTTTGTTTGGTTTTGTATAAATTTCTATATTTTGGAGCCTTTGAACCTTGAACAATCATTTTTATCTAAAATTTCAAGAAGATGACCTCAAAATCAAATTTTGACAATTTCATTAGATCCAGAAAAGTCATATTAGGCTAGTAGCATCGTTGGCATGACTCCCAAGGGTTTCGATGCAAGTCTATGTGATTAGGCATTTTTAACTTTCAAGTTAAGGCCCAAGTTTTACTTTAGTCAATATTCTGTGTAAATGAGCTCGGATGAGAAGTCTGTCAGCATGGTTAGCTCTGGAATATTGTGTTTGGTCTAGAATGACCCTTTCTGCGGATCTCGAGGCTTTTGGGCTAATTCTGAGCCCTCTTGTGGATTTTGGATTTAAATGGAATTTAGGGGTGGGATCCACTTTTTCCGAGATGACCTCATATGGAAATTTCAACTGCTCCATTAAGTGTGAAATTTTGAATTTGGTAGGATAGGATATCTTGTTTGCATGCACGACACTTTAAACAAATTCAAAACACCCCGTTAGAGATTTTCAAGCTACCAAAATCGATGCAGGCAAAAAATAATCTTCACGTTCACGAACCCTGGGCCACGATCGTGGAGACCTAGTTGTCGGGTGGCCACATTCGCGAGACCTACATTTGCAAAATTTCCCTACCGTGATCATTGTGGTCGAGCTACCTCTTTCTCGCGATCACGGGATGCTCGCTGCGTTCGTGGGAAGCCACCGCGTTAGCAGAGAAGGGATCAGACATGTTTTTATTTAAAGACCAATCGCGACTTAGCAGCTATTCCAAAATTCAATAGGTGATTTCTCCCTTGATATAGCTCGGAATCAAGTGATTTGAAGTCCTGTGTGTCCGAAATTGTTGTGGCTCTGCTATGGAGTGCTCGAAGTCATTAAAGGCTCATTTTTTGAGGTCAATTTATGATATTGCTGGTTGTCCTAGTTCTTTAAGTGAGTTTAATTGTTCAAATTATTGCATGTTGTTGTGTTAGTTGTTACGAGTCCCGAATTATGTTCCATTTTGTAACATAAGTTCGGAGAACTATTTCGGGCCTTTTGACGAAATAAATTCCAGGAATTTCAGTGCGGTTCCATAATTCCCATTTGACTCTAAAATTGGTCCATTTCCATTTTATGTGTTTTTGTGTCTAAATGACCGTATTGATGTTGTGATCCTTTTTTTATAGCTTTTGGAGGCCGTTCAGAAAGGAAAAGCTCTGTCCCTGTGATTTGAGAGCGCACGTGGTTGGCCTAAAGGTAGGCTATGACTTCCTTTCTATTAGATTGATGTTAAATGTGTGAATGCATGTTGATTAGAATCTATCGGAGGCGGGTACCTAGTTGTTCTTATATTCTTTCCTTAGAACCATGCTTAGGCTTGACTGACCGTATTTTCGAGTGTAGTACCATGCTGAAACGACCCCAAAAATGCCCGAAAATGTGCTTCGGAAACACCTATAATTGTAATTTCCATATATCTCAAAATCCGTGCATGATTTCGGAAATTCGACTTCATATTCTTATTTGTGGGGTCAAATTGAGTGGGAAATGGGTCTAACCCGAATTTTAGAACAACCGTATCAAAATTCGAAAATCGCAAAAATTGCGATTTGGAGGGTCAACTTTAAAGGGGCATATCTCTTAGCACACAAGGAAATGGAAGGGCTGCAACCTATCAAATTAAAGCTCTTTGAGTTAGCTTTCCAACGCACTTGGTTTCACCTTATTCCGCGTTAGGATGAGGGAGTTATGACCATTTTCGTAAAACCTGTCTGTGCAGAATTTCCAATTCCAGTGAGCTATTTTCTAGGCGGGTTGGAGGTGTTTTTTTATAAAAAGGGGATATGTCCCATACTTATTCATTTTCTTAACTCCAAAAACACTCTCTAAGCCCTCTCCAAAAATTCCACCAAGATCTTCAACCAAATTCAAACATCTCAAGCTCTAATTCCGGATTCAAGACTCAATCTCAAGCTTCGATTCTCCATTCCAATCTTCATCAAGGATTCTCCAAAGTTGAGGTATGTGGGTTTGATTGTGGAAACCTTCCTTTCCACAAGTCCAACCATTTATCCTCTATTCCTACTTCAAGTTTATGGGTCCTTATGATTATTTATGAACTCTTGAATTATGGAATTACTACTACACACCCTATTATGGTCCTTTTTGCATATTATCATGAAATGGAATTTTTATGTGATGTTTATGGTTTACATGCTTCCATGATCAAATTATGAAGGTTGATATATATATGTATGTTGTTGGTGGGCTGATTTATATGGATTTTGGAATTGGTTGGAATTAGTATTCTTGAAATACATGATTTCATTTATATGAACAATTGCCCACCTTGTGTTTGATAAAATGCCCATTATAGAATTCTTAGGAAAGGGAAGGTCCAAGGTACGTCCTATGAGACGGATGGTTATGTAATTACTGAAATGATGATGAAATGGACACATGTATATGATTTTCTCTAATAAGTGTTGTGAGTCGACCATGCCTAGTACGGGGGGTAGTAGGCCCGTATAACCATATCGAGGGGTTTGTACCTTGGTTGCCTAGTACGGGGGGTAGTAGGCCCGTATAACCATATCGAGGGGTTGGTACCTTGGTCCCTAGCACGGGGGGTAGTAGGCCCGTATAACCATATCGAGGGGTTTGTACCTTGGTCCCTAGCTCGGGGGGTGGTAGGCCCGTGTAACCATATTGAGGGGTTTGTACCTCTTTCGCCTCTCCAAGGGGGTGGTAGGCCTTGGAAATACTATATTGATGGTCACTCTCCACACATGTACTACGTCCCATTAAATATGATTTTTATGTAAGCATCATTATACATATTATTTTATTAATATGCTCTCTATTGGGTATGATTACGCATTTTTCCTATGATGTCCATCTAATGTAGCATTGCATTGCATCCCATATACTTAGTACATTCAAATGTACTAACGCATACTCTATGCCTACATGATGTCACCATGTAGGGACCGGAGCACCGCTTGACCATCCTCCTCCGCGTGGCTAGTACGATTTTCTATAGTGGTTATTGGTGAGTCCTCCATTTCGGGGACGTTGCTCATGATCTTTTGCTATGTATAAAACTTTTCCTTTCTAGTTATGTTTTGACTATGAGGGTGAGCCCGGTAGTTTGTCTTGGCCCCCGCTAAGTACTCATGTTTAGAGGTGGTGTTGGACAAGTTGTGTATTATGCTTGAGCTTGACTCATCTATGGTATTTATGTATCTTTTTTTTTTCTTGCTCCCTAAGTCCCGATTTCCCCTTGACTATGCTTATCGCTTATGGTCATTTAATTGCTTCCGCGACCAAGGATGTGTAATGATACGCTATGAGGCATGTTTGGGGTTCCTTCGGGTTCCCCATTCGCCGGTCACATCTAGGCCCTAGACTTGGGTCGTGACACATGCTAGTTGGGGATTGTATGTGTTTCATGTTATTGTGAATTGATTTGTTGTTGTTAATTGTTATATTTGATCATGTATGGCCATACTCTAGCATTAGGCTAGTGTTGCCTAAGACTTGCAATCCTTATGGCTCATTAGCCTTATCACTTAACCTAGAATCAATCAAAGAGAATTAACCAGGATTGTGTTCACCAAAACTGGTTGACCATATTAGAGTTAATTACAAAACTTCATCTTGTGTTGCTAGTATATCAGGTTATCAACTTATGTTAGACTTAACTGTTTCTCATTCAAATAAAATGTATATCAATTTTATTCTCCCAAACAGAAAATATTCACCATCATTTTGACAGTAGATTCTCAAGTTTGTTAAAATTGTTATAGCATTAATCATTAGACGGGTCCAGATCCTCGAATTCTTGTTATTAACATTTTTCTAAGTTTTAGCCTTTTTACTCATACAAGCTAAACTTATGGTGGGTTCTAATGGTTGCAACCATTAGAAGTCAATTAAGATAAAAGAGATAATAAGATATAAAAATACAACACGTGATATATTCTGTAAAAACCTTAGTTTTAGGTCAAGTTGTCATGGATTCCAAAACCCTTGGTTGTGGGATTTAGACATTCATGATTAATGAAACAAAGAATATATTTGTATTCATTCAAGAAGTAATTACTTACAAGAGTTAAAGATAATCAACACTTTGATTTCAATAAGCCAATGAAACTCTCGTTCAAACTCAGTTTAAGAAACTATCGTCTCTTCAATAAAATGAGAATATCAAATAAAACCCTAAAAATAATATTTTTAGTTCCAGTAAAATTTTAAACTTAAAAACAGAAACTAGAAATTCTGAGGCTCATATGGCTCTGCATCCGACGGCCCATCACAGGAGTAACGGTATGTCACCTTGGCCGTTATATCACTTCAGAGAATTAAAATATTCTTGTAGGTCTGACATTAACTATGATGGCCTGTCAAAGTTCTAAAGGTCTCTTACCTCCTTTATCACAAAACTTTAGAGTTTGTTAAATTCCTACAGGCATGACAGTGCACCTGATGGCCCGTCATAGGTGTGACGGTCTGTTAGGCTTGTCGTCAGAGCCCTCCTTCTAACACTTAGCTCTATTTCACTTTCTTTCTGGCCTTATTTGATTTCCTGACAAAATAGTAGAAAACTATCAAAAGACACTGTTATTACTTATGAATGCATTAGTATTCCTAGTTAAAAGCATTAGATGTGCCATCAAATGTTGGCACATCAAGAATACAAAAAGATCCAATCTCACAACCCGGTGGATAAAGGTATAAAGCTACTAAAAAGAGTACAAGCTACAAAATAACCAAAATAAGTACAGACTTGTCTCAAATACAAAAGAGTAGTCAAAAACTATAAACAGACGTAAATGAGTCAAACTAAGATGCTTTTAGGTCACTATCTTTCTTCGGAAACCCCCATTAAAGCTCCAATAAACATTGTCGACTGGCGCTTGGATCTGCATTAAGAATCACATATGCAGAGTGTAGCATGAGCACAAAAATAATAGGTACCCAGTAGGCATCATAGGCCGACTAAGCTTGGAAAGAAAAAGACTTGATGAAAAGCAAGGAAATAAAAGGTAGCCAATGGTAAAAGGAGCATTACAATTATGGCTAGTATAACTATACCCTTCAATAATCTAGCAGGAACATAATAATACAGTAAAGCAGCTAACTACAACCTAACTAGAACTCCATATGCCCAGAAAGTACACTCATGCGCAATTGAAATGAAAATAACTCAAATGGACACCTATAAGCCCGATGAGTACACAAAAGAGCTAAAGATATCCCTAATAGTGATAAAGTATAATCCAAAACTGAAATGCTTCTCCCTAGGCTCAAACCATGATGAAGGCACCCCAAAGAATCCAATAGAACCATGATGCCAAGACTCGAAACCGACTAATAAAAGTGTGCCCGAACTCAAATCGGACTAGGAGATATGCGCACGGACCTTGAACCAGGGTTAATACAGGTGCGCTCTGACCTCAATCTTTGGCTAATACAAGTGCTCCCGGACCTCAAATCGTGGCTACAATACTTTGAATGACTTCTGTAATCACACACTAATAATCAGGTGGGAAGATATTGTAGAGTGAAACCTCCAGCACAGTCTCAAGGGACCCAATATAACTCGAAAACCACTACCTAATCCAATGTAACCAAAATGGCCAATATTCATAATTGAAGTGTGTGGGGTTGTAGCATAAGGAAGTTATGGATAAAAGTCCAATAGGAGAGGAGCTTTTGCTTACCCAAGGATTAAAACTATCAGACACAAGTCTGCTATAGCAATCTACAGGGAGCACACACTATCCGGAACGACGTTGGAGGATTTCTAAGGCATAAAGTTTCCAAGATAGCAGTTCTAAGGCAATCAGTAGCGTACGACTAGGCTAAGGCCAATAATAAGTCAAGCAAACAATATAAAAAGTCAACTAGTTACAACATGGCATGATATAACAATGCAAACCAGGTAGACATGCTCAATTTCCCAAATTTACCCAAAAAGAAGGGTAAGACATGAGTTTATCAACTTAACATGATACAAGATAGAAACCCCTCCCAAAACTATCTAAAAACCATGCAAATGTGAACACATGCTCAATCTAAGATCGATAAGTCATAGCCTACCTCGAACCATACTGTGCATGCTCCAAATCCACTAAACCCAAGCTTTACCCTTCCTAAATGCCTCCAATCACTGCCACGCTTACAAATAAACTATTACGATGTCAATAAGCATGTGTGACAACCAATTTGCAATAATTGAAGATGTGACAAAAAATGAGTCAAAAATGGCATTGTGGGACACGTGTGGAGAATCCCAAAACTGACTTCTTCAATAGGAACTTGTACCCCCAAAACGGGCACAATCCAAGCTTAATATCAAGCCACAATAGTTCATGCAACAACAATAATCACTATTCACCATTAAAAAGATAATTAGGGAGGTTCGGGGTGAGAATTTACATCCAAAATAAACCCACATTGCAACCCCAATGATTCCAACGCAAAGCTCCAGCAATTCATGACAATTAGCACCAAATTTGAGCTTAAACGAAGCTCAATTGATCAAGAATTCAACTTAGGAAATTTGGGAATTGATTAAGAATTCAACTTTTTAAATTTGGGCTTATCACAATGTAATGTTAGTTAAATGACTTTCTTGAATGCCGGTCCCATGGTTGTGATCACGGTAGTTAACTGGGCAGGGTAAACACTAACTCTTCTCTGCAAATGTAGGACCCTATACATGATCAAGTAGGGTCAGGGTCCTAGCTCTCCGTCAATACGGAGCGTAGCCTGCGAATGCGGTGACCAATTTCCTTGGCCTCTGCGAATGCAGCTCAAGGCACGTGAACATGAAGCACAAGAGCATGATGAACTACATCTAGTTGGATTTGGAAAAATTCCCCGATGGGGGCTCGAGATATGTTTGGAACCTCATGCATGCAAATGAACTATGCTTCCAATAAAAATCAAAATTCTAGACTCAAAGAAGATGTTGAAACTACCAATGGAAGTCGTCTCACACCCAAGCTCCATTTTAAGTCAAAATCCACAAGTTAGCTTTGAAAGAGACATGAAGCCTCGGGACCTTAACCAAGGGTTCTTCTAGATCAAACTCGACGTTTCAGAGCTAACGGAACCGTCATAAATGCATTCTGAGGCTGTTTACCTAAAGTTTTGACCGATGTCAATCATTCAAGTTTCAAAAGATCCAAAATACGCAAACTCATATAAAAATAAATGAACGACCATGTGACCAAACTGTCAGTCTCGTAAGTCATAAATGACTTAGGATCACTATAGAAAAGCCCTAAATGCTAAAAATAACACAAGATAAAGAAAATGGCCTAAAGGGTCATTATAGTTTTTGAGCAAAACATTCTAATATAAGAATTTAAATTGCATGTCTAAACAAAACATTACCTTCATCTCATAGGATATCACATCATGATTTCTTCTCACGTGACCAAACAAGCCGTAATTTCTAAAATTCCTCTAATTTTGTTTTCAAATTGTATTGATTTTAGCGTTGTTAAGCTAGTAATAGTATGGAGAGAAAGAGATGGAAAAAGAGCAAATGTATAGTCTATACAAACACATAAAATAAAAAACAACAGGAAGTCTAAAAAAGAAGAGAGGCGGTGAGAGAGGAAGAGAGAAAACATACAACTAATATAAATACACAAAGCTAAATTTTTATAAAGGGTGAAGGCGGGGAGAGAGAGAGAGAGTGTAACACCCCAGTTTCTAAAGAGAAGGAAAAATGCAGTTTTAAAATTTTTCTGGTGCCAGTGATGACGGAGGCCATCTACGGACAGTAGGTGGAGTGACAGGCCGTAGATGGGAACCGTCGATGGCCCTGCCAACTTTATGAATTTTGAGTTTCTGAACCTTGACCTACGGAATAGCAGGATGGTTCGTAGTTCAGTTGACGGGCCCTAGATGCCTTCCAGACTTAGCAAAACTTTCAGTCCAAACGAACTTTCTGAATAGATTGACAGAAAAGTAGGACGGTCCATCAGTGGATGTACGGACCGTAGGTCCTGTCCGTCAATTGGCCCCGACAGTTTTATTTAAGGGTTTTTTGGACTTTTTCCCTAAATGTTTATTCCTTATGCTCGACGATTTTTCCCCTTAGCATTGGCCCTATTTATATTTTCTAAGCCCTAATCCCTTCATTTCCAACTCTCATCTCCCAAAATATTCCTCTCTCTAGAAGAGCAAGAAGGAGAAGAAGAGAGCTAGGGTTCGCATCAAGGTCATCAATCCCCCTTTTATTTCAAGACATTGACATTGAGGTATGATAGTATTTACCATTTGTAGTCTTTCCTCCAATGGGTCCTCTTTTCCGTAAAGTTTTCAAGGTATAGTCTTGCCCAAGAGAGCTAGGGTTTTGACAAATTCTTATGGGTTCTTCATTATTCTTTCCATTGTTGATGTTATGGTTGATAATGCACGATCTAGAGTGGTAAAGTAAGCTAGTGCACGATTTAGCATGATTTACATGTAACCTGATGTATCCCATGAGCTTATGCTAAGTTTCCCCCAATTTATGATTATGTTTATGATTGTGGGTTGATTGAGAAAAGACGAATTACATGAACTCTTTGTGAATTGATTTAAGGATTATCATTATCCACTATGAATTTCATGTAAGACTATGAATGATGAAAAGAGGATATTTTATGAAAAGATGCACGATGAACCAAAATCTATGATTTTCCTCTATTATGTGGGTTCCCTCAATTATGACTAAATTGCCTTGATTTATGGCTTTCTAAGTATAAGCTTGCATTGAATTGCATGTTTTGAGGTGAAGCTTATGAACCCATGATTTATGAGTTAAGAGCATGATGCGCTATGTAAATATGAAGCTTATGAACTCATGCATGTTTTATGTAATTTATGATATGTTAGTGAATGTTGAGTTGTGAAAGGGTTTCTCATGTAATGCTCAACCTATGAATGTGAAAGGTTTTCTCACGCGTAATGATTCATAACTTGTTGAAAGGTTTGCTCAACTAAGCTTGAATCCATGATTAAGGAACTATTTTATGAAGGAACAAGTGGCGATTACCCATGTTCCCTAATGTAGACAACAGGCGATTACCCATGTCTACTAATAATGAAATCATGACTAATAGAAGAACAAGAGGCGATTACCCATGTTCTTAAGGAGCTATTCTAATGAATGAAGGAAAAAGAGGCGATTACCCATGTTCCCTAATGTAGACAAACGGCGATTACCCAAGTCTACTAATAATGAGTTTATGACTATGTAGACAAGAGGCGATTACCCATGTTTACCTAAGATAAAATGAACTATGATAAATACGTGGGAAGTATACTTAGTACCGAGTTGACAAGTGGCGATTACCCATGTCCCATAACCTATATGCCACGATAGGGTGATTGTCTATGATAGTCACAAACTAAGCAGTTCATGGTCTTACCTTGGCAAGTAGGACACCCCTTTTCGGTGTGGGGCAGACACCAGATTCCATGTTCATAGCTCACGTGGTCTTATATGTCGGTTAAGACTATTTCCCCACAACTAATGAACAAGTGGTCTCATGATGAAGTAAAGAAAAGAAAGGAAGATGATTTAGCTTGCTTTGGCCTTGAGATATGTTTTATGCTTCATGTTTCTCATGTTTATCATTTTTTTAGCTTGGCCATGGCATGTCATTATTATATGTCATTCTAGCCTGGTTTATTTTCCCTTTGTGCATTGCTATCATACTTGGTACTTGACTGTACTAACACATACTTTTGCCTACATTGATTCCATTGATGTAGGGTTTGGTGGTTCTTCTCATCCCACTCATGGCTAGTCAGTTCCAGTGATAGTGAAGACTTGGTGAGGCCTCCTATGTCCGAGGACCTAACCTTGTTACTTTTTTTCATGCTTTCCGTTAGACTTTTGGATATTGTACTGGGCTGCGTCCCAAACCTTCATTTCTATCCTATTATGTTAGATGGCTTGAGACATGAGATGTAGACTTCCACTGATTTTCTTAAACTCTGATGTGATTTTATTTTTTGAACTCTTTAATTTTTACTATCTTGTATGAATGTATGCTAAGTGGCTTGTATGAGGCCTTTAGGGGTCTTGTATACCATGTCACGTCTAGGGGATACCTTAGGTCGTGACAAACTTGGTATTCAGAGCATAAGGTTTTAGAAAGATTCTAGGATGTCTCATAAGCCACATCGAATAGAGTCTTGTTCATGAGTGTGAAGCTCGCCACATTTATTAATGAGAGGCTACAAGATGATTAGGAAACTCCACTTCTTCATTATCCTTATGTCGTGCATAGAGTGTTACTCTATATGCCCCCCTCTCCTAATCCCTATCCTATGCGTTTAGGATATGGCGTCTCGAAGAGCTTATACTCGAAGGAATGCGAGAGAGAGTGAAGAGAAAGAAACCCCTCCTCAAGCTCCTCAAGTTCCGGCCGATCCTTTGTCCGAGCAAGTAACCAATGCGGAGTTCAGGGCTGCTTTTCAGGTGTTGGCCTAAGCCATGGTGGCTCAAGCCAATAGGGAGGTTGTGGCTCCCGTGAACAAAAATATGGGTACGGCGGTTTCAAGAGTGAGGTACTTCACCAGGATGAACCCTACGGAGTTTAACAGTTCTAAAGTGGAGGAAGATCCTCAAGAATTTATTGACGAGGTTTATAAAGTGTTGATGATCATGGGAGTGTCACCGACGGAAAAGGTGGAATTGGCTGCCTACCAAATCAAGGGTGTCGCTCAAATTAGGTACAACCAGTGGAAGAGTGAGATGGCGGCTGATGAAGGTCCTCTGGAGTAGGGGAAATTCAAGGGTGCTTTCCTCGATAGATTATTTCCCCTTGAGATGAGGGAGGCTAAGGTGCTTAAGTTCATCAACCTTCGTCAAGGGAGTATGGGTGTGAAGGAGTATTCTTTGAAGTTCACACAATTGGCTCGATATGCTCCTTCTATGGTGGCCGATCCTAGGGCAAGAATGAGCAAATTTGTTTCAGGAGTGTCCGAAATGGTGGTCAAGGAGTGTCTACCGCCATGCTTATTAATGTTATGGATATTTCTCGCCTCATGATTCATGCACAACAAATAGATGAAGAGAACCTCAAGGAAACGTCTAGGAACTTCAAGAGGGCTAAGACCGGTGATGGTGGGTTCTCTCATTCAAGGTCCGATGGACATGGCCGTTTTAAGCCTAGGAAAATGTTCTCTAATCAAGGGCTTTCCAATGCCCCTCCTAAGTTCAACAAAGAAAGGGTGTTTAACCCTAAGCCTCAAGGAGGAAATGGTAGTGGCTCCTCATTACCTACTTGTGCCAAGTGTGGGAGGAAACACGAGGGTACTTGTCTAGCCGGTTCGAATGCATGTTTTGGATGTGGTAAAACAGGTCATAAAGTAAGGGATAGTCCCTTGGCTGCTATGAAGGGAGGAGAAAATCATCGAAGGGCTCAACCCTAAAATCCGGCAAATTCTAGTGGAAATCAAAAGCAAAACAGGTTTTATGCACTTCAGGCCCGTCATGAGCAAGAGGGTTCTCCAGATATGGTTTTCGGTCTGTTGAAAATCTTCCACTTTGATGTTTATGCTTTGCTTGATCCCGGTGCTACGTTGTCTTTTGTGACGCCTTATGTAGCTATGAAGTTAGATGTTGTTCCGGATGTGTTGTTAGATCCATTTCGTGTCTCTACTCCTATTGGTGAATCTATTGTGGCTAAGAGAGTTTATAGAAATTGTTCCGTCTCTTTATTCCATAGAGTCACTCATGTGGATCTTGTAGAGCTTGATATGCTAGACTTCGATGTTATCCTCGGAATGGATTGGTTGCATTCTTGTTATTCCTCTATTGATTGTAGGACCCGATTGGTCAAGTTCCAATTGCCAGATGAGCCTATCCTGGAGTGGAAAGGGGGAAATTCTACGCTTAAGGGTCAATTTGTTTGTTATCTACAAGGTAGAAAGATGATTTCTAAGGGTTGCATGTACCATCTTATTAGGATGAGGGATGTGAATTCCGAAACCCCTACTCTTGAGTCAGTCCCCTGTTGTTAATGAATTTTTGGAAACGTTCCCTGATGATTTACCCGGTGTTCCTCCAGAGAGGGAAATAGACTTTGGTATTGACCTTCTCCCTGATACGCAACCTATCTCTATTCCTCCTTATAGAATGGCTCCGGCAGAACTTAAGGAACTAAAAGAGCAATTGAAAGACTTGTTGGATAAGGGCTTCATCCGACCAAGTATTTCTCCGTGGGGTGCTCCGGTCTTGTTTATTAGAAAGAAAGATGGGTCACTATGTATGTGTATTGACTACCGCCAATTGAATAAGGTTACTATCAAGAATAAGTATCCTCTCCCGAGAATTGAAGATTTGTTTGACCAACTCCAAGGGGCTAGTTATTTCTCTAAGATTGATCTTCGTTCGGGCTATCACCAATTGAAGGTAAGGGATGATGACATTCCGAAAACAGCTTTCTGGACAAGATATGGGCATTATGAGTTTCTAGTGATGTCTTTTGGGTTGACTAATGCTCCGACCGCGTTCATGGATTTGATGAATCGGGTGTTTAGAAATACCTTGATATGTTAGTCATTGTGTTTATAGATGATATCTTGATTTATTCAAGGAGTGATAGTGAGCATGCTGATCATTTGAGGATTGTGTTGCAAGTTCTCAAGGACCAAGAACTCTTTGCTAAGTTCGAGAAAAGCGAGTTTTGGTTAAGATCCGTAGCCTTCCTTGGTCACATTGTTTCCGATAAAGGTGTCGAGGTAGATCCTAAGAAGACGGATGCGGTTAAGAATTGGCCTAGACCTCTATCACATTCGGATATTCGTAGTTTCTTAGGTTTAGTCGGTTACTATCGAAAGTGTGTTGAAGGGTTTTCTTCAATTGCTTCGCCATTGACGGCTCTAACTCAAAAGAAGGCTAAGTTTACTTGGTCCGAAAGGTGTGAAGTGAGTTTTCAAAAGTTGAAAGATAGACTTACCTCGGCTCCAGTGTTGACCCTACCGGAAGGGTTCGACAGGTTTGTGGTCTATTGTGATGCTTCCAGAATTAGGTTGGGGTGTGTACTTATGCAAAATGGGAAAGTCATTGCTTATGCTTCAAGGCAACTAAATGTTCATGAAAAGAATTACACTACTCATGATTTGGAGCTGGCGGCAGTTGTGTTTGCTCTAAAGATATGGCGGCATTATTTGTATGGTGTCCATGTTGATGTCTTTACCGACCATAAGAGTTTGCAATATGTATTTAAGCAAAAGGATCTAAATCTTCGCCAACGAAGGTGGCTTGAGCTATTAAAGGACTATGACATGAATGCCCTATATCACCCTGGCAAGGCTAACATGGTGGCAGATGCTCTTAGTCGGATGTCAATGGGTAGTGTTGCCCATGTTGAGGATGGTAAAAATGAACTAGTTTGTGATGTTCATAGATTGGCCCGTTTGGGTGTGCCATTAGTTGATTCAACCCAAGGTGGTGTTATGGTCCGCAATGGTTCAGAATCTTCCTATATGCAGGATGTGAAAGCTAAGCAAGATCTTGATCATAACCTAGTCAAATTGAAAGAAGCGGTGCTAGAGAAATCCATTGAGGCTTTCTTCCAAGGGAGAGATGGAGTGCTAAGATATCAGGGTCGTTTATGTATCCCTAATGTAGATGACCTAAGAGGACAAATCTTGATTGAGGCCCATGGTTCTCGTTATTCCATTCACCCGGGAGCTACCAAGATGTACCGTGGTTTGCGGGAGATCTATTGGTGGAATGGAATGAAGAAGGATATTGCGGGGTTTGTGGCAAGATGTCCTAATTACCAACAAGTGAAAGTGGAACACCGAAGACCGGGAGGTCTATCACAAGATATTGACATTCCTACTTGGAAGTGGAAAGATGTGAACATGGACTTTATTGTTGGCTTGCCGCGCACTCAGCGCCAGTATGATTCGATTTGGGTGGTTGTAGATCGTATGACAAAATCAGCCCATTTCATTCCCGTCAAGGTTTCTTACTCGGTGAAAGATTATGCTAAGTTGTACTTGAGGGAGATGGTTAGGTTGCATGGAGTGCCTTTATCCATTATCTCCGATCGTGGTACACAGTTTACTTCTCAGTTTTGGAAATCTTTCCAAAAAGGCCTCGGTACTAGTGTTAAGCTTAGCACGGCCTTTAATCCCTAAACCAATGGGCAAGTAGAGCGTACCATCCAAACTTTGGAAGATATGTTGAGAGCTTGTGCAATTGACTTCAAGGGTAATTGGGATGATCATTTGCCTTTGATTGAGTTTGCTTATAATAACAACTACCATTCTAGTATTGGTATGGCTCCATTTGAAGCTCTCTATGGTAGGAGGTGTAGATCTCCCATAGGTTGGTTTGAAATTAGGGAAGTTGCTTTGATAGGCACTGAGTTAGTGCATGAGGCTATGGAGAAAGTTCGGCTTATTAGAGAAAGGCTAAAAATGGCACAAAGTCGACAAAAATCTTATGCCGATGTTAGAAGAAGAGAATTAGAATTTGATGTTGATGATTGGGTTTACTTGAAAATTTAGCCTATGAAGGGTGTAATGAGATTTGGGTAGAAAGGGAAGCTTAGTCCCAGTTATGTATGCCCATATCAGATTTTGAGGCGTGTTGGTAAGGTTGCCTATGAGCTTGAATTGCCTAATGAGTTGGCATCAGTGCATCCGGTCTTCCATGTCTCATTGTTGAAAAAGTGTGTTAGCGATTCGTTGACTATAATGCCTTTAGAAGATCTTGGCATTAAGGATAGCCTTTCTTATAAATAGGTTCCGGTTGAGATTCTATACTGGTAAATCCGGAAGTTGAGACATAAAGAAGTTGCTTCGTGAAAGTTCTTTGGAGGAATCAATTAGTTGAGGGTGCTACTTGGGAGGCCGAGGCCGATATGATGTCCCGCTATCCTCATCTCTTTCCTTCTAATCCTCCTCTAGCTTGAGGTACCTAGTTCCTCATGGTTCATTCCTTTGGTCTCATGTGTCATAGTTGATTTCCATGATTCCTTGATTTATGCATGTTCATGAAGAGTCTAGCATGATATATGTGCATTGAGTATGAGTTGCATAAAGTCTTCATGAATTTTGTATTGAGCATGCTTTAGCTTGGAGTTGATGATTCCTCCTCGGATATGTGCATTTACATGCTTGCATTCTAGGTTGGGTTGTTAGTCCGAGTCTATCACCCTTCTCAGGATATCCAGGTTCTCATTCGAGGACGAATGTCCCCAAGGGGGAGATATTGTAACACCCCAGTTTCAAAAAAGAAGGAAAAATGCAATTTTAAAATTTTTTTGGTGCCAGTGACGACGGAGGCTATCTACGGACCGTAGGTGGAGTGACGGGGCGTAGATGGGAACCGTCGATGGCCCTGCCAACTTTATAAATTTTAAGTTTCTGAACCTTGACCTACGGAATAGCAGGACGGTTCGTAGTTCAGTTGACGGGCCCTAGATGGGCTCCGTAGATGCCTTCCAGACTTAGCCAAACTTTCAGTCCAAACGAACTTTCTGAATCGATTGACGGAAGAGCAGGACGGTCCGTCAGTGGATGTACGGACCGTAGGTCCTGTCCGTCGATTGGCCCTGACAGTTTTATTTAAGGGCTTTTTGGACTTTTTCCCTAAATGTTTATTCTTTATACTAGCTATTTTGCCCCTTAGCATTGGCCCTATTTATATTTTCTAAGCCCTAGTCCCTTCATTTCCAACTCTCATCTCCCAAAATACTCCTCTCTCTAGAAGAGCAAGAAGGAGAAGAAGAGAGCTAGGGTTCTCCTCAAGGTCATCAATCCCCCTTTTATTTCAAGGCATTGACATTGAGGTTTGATAGTATTTACCATTTGGAGTCTTTCCTCCAATGGGTCCTCTTTTCCGTAAAGTTTTCAAGGTATAGTCTTGCCCAAGAGAGCTAGGGTTTTGACAAATTCTTATAAGTTCTTCATTATGCTCTCCATTGTTGATGTTATGGTTGATAGTGCACGATCTAGCGTGGTAAAGTAAGCTAGAGCACGATTTAGCGTGATTTACATGTAACTTGATGAATCCCATGAGCTTATGCTATGTTTCCCCCAATTTATGATTATGCTTATGATTGTGGGTTGATTGAGAAAAGATGAATTACATGAACTCTTTGTGAATTGAGTTAAGGATTATCATTATCCACTATGAATTTCATGTAAGACTATGAATGATGAAAAGAAATGAACCAAAATCTATGATTTTCCTCTATTATGTGGGTTCCCTCAATTATGACTAAATTGCCTTGATTTATGGCTTTCTAAGTATAAGCTTGCATTGAATTGCATGTTTTGAGGTGAAGCTTATGAACCCATGATTTATGAGTTAAGAGCATGATGCGCTATGTAAATATGAAGCTTATGAACTCATGCATGTTTTATGTAATTTATGATATGTTAGTGAATGTTGAGTTGTGAAAGGGTTTCTCATGTAATGCTCAACCTATGAATGTGAAAGGTTTTCTCACGCGTAATGATTCATAACTTGTTGAAAGGTTTGCTCAACTAAGCTTGAATCCATGATTAAGGAACTATTTTATGAAGGAACAAGTGGCGATTACCCATGTTCCCTAATGTAGACAACAGGCGATTACCCATGTCTACTAATAATGAAATCATGACTAATAGAAGAACAAGAGGCGATTACCCATGTTCTTAAGGAGCTATTCTAATGAATGAAGGAAAAAGAGGCGATTACCCATGTTCCCTAATGTAGACAAACGGCGATTACCCAAGTCTACTAATAATGAGTTTATGACTATGTAGACAAGAGGCGATTACCCATGTTTACCTAAGATAAAATGAACTATGATAAATACGTGGGAAGTATACTTAGTACCGAGTTGACAAGTGGCGATTACCCATGTCCCATAACCTATATGCCACGATAGGGTGATTGTCTATGATAGTCACAAACTAAGCAGTTCATGGTCTTACCTTGGCAAGTAGGACACCCCTTTTCGGTGTGGGGCAGACACCAGATTCCATGTTCATAGCTCACGTGGTCTTATATGTCGGTTAAGACTATTTCCCCACAACTAATGAACAAGTGGTCTCATGATGAAGTAAAGAAAAGAAAGGAAGATGATTTAGCTTGCTTTGGCCTTGAGATATGTTTTATGCTTCATGTTTCTCATGTTTATCATTTTTTTAGCTTGGCCATGGCATGTCATTATTATATGTCATTCTAGCCTGGTTTATTTTCCCTTTGTGCATTGCTATCATACTTGGTACTTGACTGTACTAACGCATACTTTTGCCTACATTGATTCCATTGATGTAGGGTTTGGCGGTTCTTCTCATCCCACTCATGGCTAGTCAGTTCCAGTGATAGTGAAGACTTGGTGAGGCCTCCTATGTCCGAGGACCTAACCTTGTTACTTTTTTTCATGCTTTCCGTTAGTCTTTTGGATATTGTACTGGGCTGCGTCCCAAACCTTCATTTCCATTCTATTATGTTAGATGGCTTGAGACATGAGATGTAGACTTCCGTTGATGTTCTTAAACTCTGTTGTGATTTTATCTTTTGAACTCTTTAATTTCTACTATCTTGTATGAATGTATGCTAAGTGGCTTGTATGAGGCCTTTCGGGGTCTTGTATGCCATGTCACGTCTAGGGGGTACCTTGGGTCGTGGAAGAGAGAGAGCAAATATATAATTAATGCAAACAAATAAAGCAAAATACAAAAGAGAAATGGAGAAGGTGATAGAGAGAGGGAGATAAAGAGGAGGGGAGGAGGGAGGAGAAAGGCGATCGAGATCAGGAGAGATAGAGGAGAGAGATGCTAAAGAATAAAGTATGATCATACTATGTAATTTTTTTTAAATGTAGATATGTTGTACAATAAATACATAGAACACGTTTTCTATATTATGTAACTTTCTCAAATTAAAATAATAGGCCCACATGACTTATTTGAAGAATAAAAACCATACATTTCTTTTTCTCCTTTGAGTTATGGTTGTCATGGGAAGAGAACTAATCTCCCAATTTTATTTTATAACTTTTTCTTTTAACTTTGTTCCCTTAAAATTTTAAAGAAAATTATTTTGCAAATCTATAACGAATCAAAAAACTTCTTTTTTTGTTTACAGATCTGTTTTGATAAAATTAAAAAAAAAAAATTATTTTAAAATTGAAATATTTTTAAATTTCAATGAGAATTTTTTTTTAAAATTTTGAAATATTTTTCAAATCTGGTTCAACAAAAAATATCTTTCTTTTCAAATCTAGAATAATTTCCAGAAGTGTTTCTATCAAAAAAAATTTAATCTGAAACATTTCGAGACTTCAAATAGAAAAAAGTATATTTTTTCTTTGTTTATAGATATGGAACGTTTTTCAGATATGTTTCAACAGATTATCCCTTCTAACTTTTATTATCTTCCACCTTCAATGGAGCATAGACTTTAAAAACTAAAAGTTTCTTTCTATCAGAAGTTTGGAAAATAATATAGGACAACTTTAAACGAAAAAAAATAATAGCAATTCAAAAAGTTAGATGTTATAAAATAAGTATCAATGCTAATATAACAGGAAAGATGGATGAGAAAATAATAGGTGTAGTATTTTATTTTTACTTGTTCTTGCTTGCCACTTTGTTACAAGAAGAGGGGGTATATATAGGTGTATATACTTGGACACCAAGTGTGATATATGGATATATATTTGCCATGTATATGCTTTGGCCACCAAGTACATTAAATGGTTAGCTAGTATACAATATTAAACATATTATGTGTATATTTATCTTACAACACATAATATATTGTGTGTATATTTACCTTACAACACATAATATATTATGTATATGTTTATCTTACAGCATAAAATATATTAATATGGACATCCATTTTATAACACTCCCCCTTGGATATCCATGTAGAAAAAATTATAGTGAAAGAAAAACAATAATAATACGCACTATTTGATGCCTCATTAAAAACCTTGATATAAACCTAGTGGGATAAAACCTTGATTAAAAAAAAAGAGTGCCGCATATTTACTCCTACAGATGAAAACATCACCTTAATATCTTGAAGATGACACATTCCAATCTTATTTCTCAGCTTCTCAAAGGTTGAAGTTGGTAATTCCTTGGTGCACATATCTGCTAAATTATTATTGGAACGAATTTGTTGAACATCTATTTCACTCTTGGTTTGAAGATCGTGAGTGAAAAAGAACTTTGGTGAAATATGTTTCATTATGTTTCCTTTGATGTATCTTCCTCTTAGTTGAGCAGTACATGCAGCATTATCTTTATAAAACATCATTGGACTATCTCTCTTCAATGGAAGACCACATGTTTCCTGGATGTGTTGAGTTACTGATTTCAACCAAATACATTCTCGACTAGCTTCATGAATGGCTATTATTTCTTTGTGATTTGAAGAAGTAGCAACTATAGTTTGTTTTGTTAAACGTCATGATATAGTTGTACCTCCATATCTAAATAAATAACCTATTTGAGATTGATCTTTATGTTGATCAGATAAATATCCTGCATCTGCATAGCCAATTAATTATGAATCGGACCCTTTTGAATAAAATAGTCTCATATCTATGGTTTGTTGAAGATATCTGAGTATATGTTTAATACCATTTTAGTGTCTTTGTGTTGGAGAAGAACTAAATTTTGCTAATAAATTTACAAAAAATGATATATCTAGTCTGTAATACCCCAGATTCTAAAGGGTGGAAAACTTTTGATTTTTTCTGGATTGGTTCCAGTGACGACGGAAGCAACCTACGGACCGTAGATGGACTGACGAACCGTAGGTGCGAACCATAGTTGGCCCACTGCATTTCTGTAAGATGTCAAGTTTCAAAACTTTAACGACGGCCTACCAGGATGGCCCGTCGTCCAGTGTACGAGTCGTAGATGGGTATCGTAGGTTTCCTCCATGAATTACTCAAATTCTTAAGCCATAAGTTCAGACCTACGGTTGTTGTGTATGGTCCGTCGATTGACCCACGAGCCGTACATTAGACCCATTGTTGCAGGGTCCAAATTAATAGTCTCTAAACCTACCTACAGAAGGACAGGACGGGTCGTAGGTCTGACCTAAGGACCGTAGGTCCCACCGTAGGTAGGGGGCCGACAGTTATTCTAAAGGGGTCTTTTCGTCTTTTCACCCAATGACTTATTTACTAACTTAAGTCGTTTCCCTCATTCCCTAACACTAAATGAGTCTATTCAATCCTAAAATTTACCCTTTCTAACCACTTTAAAAATCCCCCAAACCCTCCTCTCTCAAATAATTCTCTCTCAAGAATTTGAAGAAGAAGAAGAAGAGGGCAAGCTAGGTTCAAGAAATCAAGCTTTCTTCATCAATTTGCTTAAGGAATTGAGACCCTAAGGTATGATAGTATTCATCCATGGAGTCCTTTCCTCCCTGGAATCCCTAAAATCTCAAATTTTTAAGTAAGAAATTCCCAATTGAATTTAGGGTTTTCTTCCATGTCATGAGTTCTTTTCAATGTTGATTTAATTGATTGTTTTATGAACTATGAAGCATGAATTGAGTTTAATTTCATGAATTGAGATGAATCCCCATGAACCCATGCCAAATCTCCCAATTTCGAAATTTATGCTTTTGTTGGTGGTTATGAAGTGATGAATTTTTATGAAATTTCTATTAATCGATGCATGAATTAAGATTTCTAAGTTAAGGTCTTCATGATGAAATCATGAATAAACTAAGGATGATTGTATGGAAGTAAGCATGTTCAAATCAAAAGTATGATTTTTCTCTATTGTGTGGGTTCCTTCAATTATGGTCAAATTGCCTTGTTTATGATTTTCTAAGCATGAGTTTGCATTGAATTGCATGATTTAAGAGGAATTCTCATGAATCTATGTGAATCCTATGACTTGTAAGTTATGAGCATGATGAACTATGTAAAGATGAAGATTATGAAATTATGCATGTCTCATATAAAGTTCATGATGAATTAAGGGTGCTTTGAGATTGAAGTACCAAAGTTTATGATATGTTGATGTTGTTGTTGAGTTGTGAAAAAGGATTCTTATAAATAACTCAACCCATGAATATGAAAGATTTTCTCACATGTACTAATTCATAACTTGTTGAAAGGATTGCTCAACTAACCTTGAATTGATGATTAAGGGGCTATTCTAATGAAGGAGGAACAAGAGGCGATCACCCACGTTCCCTAGTGTAGACAAGAGGTGACTACCCATGTCTACTTATGATAATTGGACTATGTTTAATCCATGGGAATTATGCTTAGCACCGAGTGGACAAGTGGTGATTACCCATGTCCCATAAACTATGTGCCACCATAGGATGATGGTCTATGATAGACACTAGCTAGTGGATCCACGTAAGCTATATGTTACGTAAAGGGTCCTACCTTGGAAAGTAGGATGGCCCTATCGGTGTGAGGTTATCACTGGATTTCGTGTTGATAGCTCACATGGTCTTATATAAGTCGGTTAAGGCCACTTCCCACAAACAATGAACTAAAGTGTTTTTTTATGATGTTTCTCAAGTAAAGTAATGATATTTAGCTTGCTTTGACCATGGTTTATGTTTCATGTTTTCTAACCTTTATCATGTTTAGCTTGGTCATTGCATGTCATGAAATGTCCCATTTTAGCATGTTTTAACAAATTTTGGGCATTGATATCATACTTGGTACTTGATTGTACTAACGCATACTATTGCCTATATTGACTTGTTAATGTAGGGCTTGGCGATTCACCATCCACTCGTGGCTAGAGCTTAGTAGAAGAATTGTGAAGACTTGGTGAGTCCTCATCCATTCGAGGACATAGCCTAGTTGTTTCTTACTTTCATGCTCTTTCATTTTGGCGTTGTATTGGGTTACGTCCCAAACCTTATTTTTCATTCTTATGTTAGATTGGCTTTGAGACATGAGTTGTAGACTTCCCCTACTTCCTTAAAAGTTTTGATATGACATTGTCTTTTGAACTCTTAATCTCTTTGATCGTGTATGTATGTATGCTAAGTGGCTTGTATGAGGCCTTTCGGGGTCTTGTACGCCATGTCATCTCTAAGGGGTACCTTGGGTTGTGACAAAGTCAAGAATTCTTAGCAAGGTACATCAATGCATAAGTTGCACTAAGATATGGTGTCTCAGCACCAACAAGCTCTTCATCATTTTAATGAGGTCGAAATGGATCTTTATTAATATCGAGTGATCTTACAATCATCAAAGTACTTAATGGATGTTCTTTATCCATGTAAAATCTCTTTAACATATTTTCAGTATATGTTGATTGATGAATAAATATCTCATTCGTAAAATGCACAATGTGTAGATCAAGACAATATTTTGTCTTTCCAAGGTCCTTCATTTAAGATTCTTTTTTCGAGCATTCTACTGTCTTTGAAATCTCCTCACAAGTTACAATGATATTCACATCATTAACATATACGGCTATTATAACCAATTTTGATCCAGGCCTTTTAATAAATACACAAGGACAAATTGGGTCATTCTTGATCCTTCCTTTAATAGGTATTCCCTAAGACTATTATACTACATGCATCCTGATTATTTCAATCCGTATAAATATTTTTGAAGTTTTATTAAAATAGTTTCTCAGGAATCTTTATATATTTCAGGCATTTTAAATACTTCAGAAATTTTCATTAAAATGTCGTTGTCTAGTGAGCCATATAAATAGGCTATAATGACATCCATTAGATGCATGTCATATTTTTCATGAACTGCCATATTTATAAGATACCTGAAAGTGATTGTAGCCACCATAAGAGAATATATTTCTATATAATCAATGTTAGATCTTTGTGAAAATCCTTGTACCACAAGTCGTGATTTTTATATCTTACGACTTCATTTTTCTGATTTTATTTTTGCACAAAAACCCATTTATACCTCACTAGATTTATACCTTCAGGTGTTCGGACTATCGATCCAAAAACTTTGCATTTTTCAAGCGAAGCTAATTCAAATTGAATTGCATCTTTCCATTTTGGACAATCATTCCTCTATCTAGATTCCTTGACATATTTTGGTTTATGATCCTCATCTTGTTGCATTATTTCTATAGCAATTTTATAAGTAAAAATATTATCAATATTTATATTATTTTGATTCCATGATGAGATATAATTTATTGAGATCTCTTTATTATTTTCAGGTGTCTGAGTCTCTTCCAAGATTTCATCAATTATTATGTCTCATTGATCTTCTTGAGCAGGTTCTTTCATATTCTAATCATCTTGATCATTTGCTCCTTTTCAGTCTCGAGAATTATTATCTTTAGAAGCAATTGATCTACCACATTTTAAGTGTGTTTTAGACTCATTTGCATCAATTAATTATCCTACTGGGACATAAACTCGAATTGGAGCATTAGTAGCTAGAATATGAGATTTCGTAACTCTTGATAGGTCAGTGACTGCATCTGAAGTTAATTTGTAATTTTTTACAAATAAATTATCTTTTAAACTTTTAGGTCACATTTATTTGTACGAGGATCTAAATGAGATGGTGATAATGCATTTATTCTATCTCATTTTCAGCTGCTAATATTATCCCCCTAATGTTGGATATACTGATTCATCAAAATGACAATCAGCAAATCTTGTCGTTAATAAATCTTCAGTCATAGGTTTCAAATATTTTTATAATAGAAGGAGATTCATACCCAACATATATCCCCAACCTTTTTTGGGGACCCATCTTTGTATGTTATAGTAGAGCAATTAGTACATATACTGCACATCTAAATATTTAATGATGGGAAATGTTCGGCTCCTGGCTAAAAGTCAATTATAATTGGAGAGACTTTATGATAACTTGTAGGTCTGATCTGCACAAGACTTGACGATGCATGCAAAATAACATGACCCCATAATGAAATAGGAAGTTTTGCTCTCAAAAGCATTGGTCTAGCAATTAATTGCAGACGTTTAATCAATGATTCCACTAGACCATTTTGAGTATGAACAAGAGCAATTAGATGATCAATTGTTATCCCAGTTGATATTGAATAAACATTAAAAGCTTGTGATGTAAATTTACCAGCATTATTGAGACGAATTGTCTTAGTTGCATAATCTGAAAATTGTATTTTGAACTTTGTTATTTGAGCAAGTAATGTCACAAACGCCACATTGTGAGTTGATAATAAACACCCATATGAACATTTTGTATATGCATCTACTAAAACCATATATTATTAAAATGGTCTATATAATTGGTGAATGGCCCACATATATCACTCTGTATATATTCCAGAAATGTTAGAGATTCAATTCTCATTTTGATAACTGATGGTCTAGTAATCAACTTGCCTTGAGAACATGCAGCACAAGAAAAAAATTTAAATTGAAGAATCGTTTAGTTCTTCAAAGAGTGTCCATGTGAACTCTCAATTATTTTGCGCATCATATTAGAATTGGGATGGCCCAATCGGTCATGTCAAATAATAAAATCATTTGAGTTAGTAAGCCTTTGGTTCAATATGACATGTGTTTCAACCAGCTAATACTTCTGTAGTATAAGCCGGATGGAAGAATGGGTAACTTTTCAAGTATAGTATAAACTTTTCATCCGACATTATTGTAGTAATATAAAGATATTCATTTTTTTTATTATTTGTAGTTTCAATATGATAGTCATCTTGACAAACGTCTTCGAAACTTAATAAAAATTTTTGAGACTTACTACAATATAATGCTTCATCAATTATCAAATTTTTTCCTTCGGTAGGTATTAAGTTAACCTTTTTGGAGCTTTCAATTAATTTTTTATTACCATATATTCTATTAAAATTACCTTCTTTCATAATCAAAGAAGAGAAATATATCTTATCTCTTAAAATAGTATGTGTTGTGGTACTATCTATAAGGCATATATCGTCATAATTTATTTTGGACCCATCTGATGACTGAGAAATTTTCATATTCTTCATAAAAAGAAAAAAATACATTATTAAAAAGTTAAATACTAAAAATATAAGAAATTTTAAGAGACTAAACTAAAAATATAGAATTCGCAAGACATAATGCTTTAAGAAAAGTATATAAGAAGAACAACATAGTTGCAAACATAAAGAATACAATAATTATTTTTAAAATTTCAACCCCCAGTAAGATGATCAGTTCTTCAGTCAATAGTCTCATAAAAGTATTCAGCTTTCAAATGAGTAATATTTGGGGGCCTTCAAAGTCATCATCTTTATAAGCAAGACTAGTCTCAATATCATCATATTTATTTGAGGGAGCTGCTTCATTATCATCATCCCGAAAGGTCAAGTGTACCTCCACATTATTATCTTTTCGTTTAAGAGAGGCTTGATGAAACTTTACAAAATGATTGGGCATACGATAATCACATTCCTAATGACCTTTCATACCACATTAGTGGCAAATATTCATTCTACCTTGAGAAGGATTATTTTGAGAAACTTTATTATTTTCGTGTTTATTTCCATCATAATGACGGTAATTATTTCATCTTCTACCACGTCCTCACCCATTTCCACGATCATGACCATGACACGGTCACAATAACTATTTATTCTATATTAAAACTTATTATGTGCTACTACAACACTCACTTCAGGGAATGGAACAAACCTAGTAGTACGGGCTTCATGATTTTTCATTAGTAAAGTATTATTCTGCTCAGCCACAAGTAGGCATGTAATTAATTAAGAATATTTTCTAAACCTCTTTTCACGATATTGTTGTTGTAAAAATACATTTGAAGCGTGAAAAGTTGAAAAAGTTTTCTCAAGTAAGTCATCATCAGTGATAGTATCTCTACATAATTTTAACATGGAACTTACTTTGTAAATAACAGAATTATACTCAGTTACATTGTTAAAATCTTGAAACTGAAGGTGTATCCATTCATATTGAACTTTTGGTAATACTATAAGATTTAGGTGGTCATATCGATCCTGTAAATTAATCCATAATTTAAGCAGATCTTTCATAGTTAAATATTCAATTTCTAATCCTTCATGGAGATGATGGTGCAGAAAAACCATGGCTTTCACTTTATCTTGACTTGATGCTTTATTTCCTTATTCAATAATATCTCCAAGACCTTTAGCGTCAAGGTGAATTTCAACATCAAGGACCCATGATAAATAATTCTTTCCGGTAATATCAAGTGTTACAAATTCAAGTTTTGATAAATTTGACATGATGAAAACTAAAGAAAAAGAATGAATCAGAAATGGCAAAGATAATTAGTACTAAATTTCTTAATCAAATAAATTTAAGTAGATGCTTAAGATATACTCATATAAAACAAGTTGGTTATTAATTAATATAACCATAAAAAAAAAATACATGATACTAAAGTTTTGATGAGAAATTGCAAGAGACTAGTATACCATATGCAATTAATATATTATCTAATTGACTTTTAATCAATTTAACAAAAAAAGTTAGTAATCAAAAAATATGTTAAACAATACTCATATTGCAAGGTACATAAAATTAGTTATATAAATGAAAATTCGAGTAGTATCATAAGATGTTCAAGAAATAAACTATGGTGATATTATTATTATTTATATATTATTTAAACATAAGAATAGCTAGAAAAATATTGTATACATATTAAAACTAATATAACTCATTGAATAATAATAGAGTCGGATATATTAAATAAGGATTATCAAGTTAACTAACTGGAAATTAAATAGATAAGGAAGAACTAAAATATATAAGGCATGTATTCATTATACCTTATATAGAATTTGGAGCTTCGTGCTTATAACGTGTTATAACATAAGCATCAATGCTAAGATAACAAGAAAGGTGGATGAGAAAATAGTAGGTGTGATATTTTATTTTTACTTTTTCTTGCTTGCCAATTTATTACTAGAAGAGAGGGTATATATAGGTGTATATACTTGGGAACCATGTGTGATATATGGATATATATTTACCAAGTATATACTTTGAGCACAAAGTATATTATATGGTTAGCTAGTATGCAACACTTAACATATTGTGTATATTTATCTTACAACACATAATATATTGTGTGTATGTTTATCTTACAACATAAAATATATTAATGTGGACATCCATTTTACAACGTTAGAAACTTTTCTATTCTACTATGATTTTTGCTTTTTCTCAAACTAAACTTCTTCATTTTTAAAATGTCCTATATTGTGGGCTGAAAGTGGTCAATCCACTACACACAACTATGGTATTATGATTACTTAAAATCTTTAAATATTTGTTATTAAGTATCTGTTAGTAGTGATTATTTAGTATTATGGAACTAATGGGGATAATTTTCTGTCCTTTATGTTCTTATTTTGGAACACCATCTGCATTTGTAGTTCTACATTATAAAACCATTGAAACTAATAAAAGAAATGATGAAAAATCATTCTAGAATTAGATTGAAATGTGAAAGTGATTGACTACTTAACAAATTGGCCAAGTCGCTGAATTTATCATTGATGTCAATGAAGTTGTCAATCTCAGTAAAAAAATTGTACCTTCTCTAATCTAGGATATCCAACTATGGAGGAACCGAGATTAGTGCCTACAAGATTATGAAAAAAGCCTTTATGATTCTGAATTGACTTTTGTCAACCTTTACGTATTAAAATAACATTTAAAACACTAAAAATTTGGATAGTTAGAGCTTGATCACATACTTCATTTATCCATAAAATTACCTAATAATACTTTTCTCAAAGTGTTGTCTTTAATTTACAAATTCTATAAATTTAATGACATATTTTCAAAATCAACAGTTTTTTTTTAAAATGGATGAAATTTTAACTGTGAGAGAAAAGAAAAGAGTTTTATCATTAAAAATTGAAAATCTAGCTTGATGGCGGAGATGACGACGACGATGATGAAGACGACAACAATGAGACAGCGTTGAAGCAGAAGGTGAACGAGTTGAAAGAGATATCAAAGTTTTGAGATAAAGAGGACGCTGAATTTTTCTCTAAAAGAGAGAAAGCGTAAAGTGAAATATTTGGGGCTTGGGTTATTTGGGTATTTTTAAAAAAGTTTAAGAGTTTAAAAAATTATAATTTACACCCCATTATCTCAATCACTAATTAAGGAAAAAATTTTTACTTGGGTTTGTGAAAGTTGTCACCAATTTTAATTTCTACACTTGTTTGTCACCCTACTGTGACGACCCACCTCATCATCACGCCGCATGGCACAAAGTTGTCCATGTGGAGGGCTTACAAAGGAAGAAGACTAGTTCATAGTTGAAGTTTCTTGAGATATGTGTAGAAATCCCTTGGAAGACCATAGAATTCCATGGATTTACATGGAAGGTCCTTAGAATATTCTAGTTATGTAGAGTATTCTAGAAAGGGGACTTATTTATAAATATGTAGGGACTTGTTAAATAATTACTATTTATATATTATCACCTAAGTTAGTAGTATAAATAGAGGGGAATCCATTTGTAAAATCATCAAGTAAAATCAATCAAAGTTCTCTATATAATTCTTCATGAAAACTCTCTTGTGTTCTCTCTCCCATTCTCTTGGCGATTCTTAGAGTCTTAGGTTGACTTGGCATAGCAAGATTGTGGCAAGTGATGAAAGAACGTGAGCGAGTAGTCAAGTACTATACGTGCGCCTAGTAAAAGACTAAGGACGTGATAACATGGTATCAATGCAAGGTTACAACTAAGGGAATGACAACTGAAAGAGAAATCAATGCTGCTAATACCCAAGCCAACGTCACCCAGGATGCCGTCAGCAAAAAGGGCTACGAAAAAAAAAGGAAAGTCACCAACAAGAACCAAGAGGTGTCATTCGAGGTTGAGCAAAATGAAAGGCTTACATCCCAAGAATATTCGATCACTGAGGCAAGCTAGTATGATGTGGAGGTCTTGCTCCGTAGAGAGTTGGTCATGAAGGTTAATGTGAAGATGGACATACTCGATATGTTTCGCCAACGCTTGGGAAGGTAGAAAGCACTCTTAGTGTTCTTGAGGGGCATACTCGTGAAGAGATAAAAAGCATCTAAAATAACTTAGATTAGCGTAAGTAGAGTAAGATAGAGATGAGGTAGACCATTTCTAGCTTACACTACACGCTCATGGAGGCATTGAGCACTATCGATGCCATAAAGGCAAAGATAGTAGTAGTCAAAGAGCAGATCAATGTTGGCGTGATTGTGATCGCCAGAAATAATATCGTGATGAGGAAGGCTAAGATCGAGGCTCACAAGCTACCAGGGTTCAAACGGGTTGATGATGCACATGAACTAAAGAACTTTCTTTGGTAGTTGGAAAACTATTTCTGAGATAGAAATGTAAGAGACGATGGTGCCAAAATCAACGCTGCAGTGTTGTACTTATCATGTTGTGGTGGAGATAAAAATCGGTTGATACTAAGAGAGGTATGTGCATGATTAGCAGGTGGAATGCCGAATTCAAGAGAACGATTCTTGCCAAATAATTTATTGTATGAGGCAAGACGTAAACTCTGAGAATTGAAGCTGACAGGGAGCATACGCAACTATATTAAGAAGTTCACAAATCTTATGCTTCAAATTTCCAACCTTACTAGGGATGATTTTTTGTTCCATTTTATGGATTGATTGCAAAATTGGATAAGCATGAATTGCAATGCCTATGAGTCACTGATAGACTAAGTCATACTAGAAGTCGAGTCTTTGATGGATTTCAGGAATGAGAAGTATGATAAATATAGAGGAAATAAGTCAGAGGATGACATTGATAAGCGTGGATGAGACTATTGTAAAAGAAAGAAAGTACATCAACAACACCACAAGACTCGAGATATCAACATGTTCAATATATAGTCAACTGGTCGTTATAGCTACACAGAAAAGAAAGCACAATCCGAGAGAAAGGGATGCTACCTATGTGGAGGGCCACATAGCTTCAAGAATTTTCTCAACATAATGAGTCTTAGGTGTATGGTGCATGAACAGAAGGAAACAGCGCAAGGAGAGAAATTGTTCACAACTCAATTACGAGTGATTGGACTTTGTGGAGACATCACAAAGTCAGTTAGCCAATTTATAAAGGATATAAATCAGTATGTGGACCTTATAATCAACAATAAGCCTGCCCGTGCATTGGTTGACATCGGAGCAACTCATAATTTTATGACCGAGGTTGCATTAAAGAGAGTAGATTTGAAGCATGCTCCAATGAAAACTTTCACGTCAAGACCGTGAATGTTGATCCTGAAAATGCTCATGGTGCAGTCAATGGTGTTGCAGTCATATTGGGTAATTGGAAAGGTATGGCAAACTTTACAATTACAAAGTTGGATATCTTTGATATAATTCTAGGGAAAGAGTTCTTCACATAGTGACATACCTTGTTCGACCCCTACCTCCACTGTCTCTGGTTCATGGAATGAAAAGGGCTTTCATGGTGCCTACAGTAACTATACCACACAAACATAATCAAGTTCAACTTTTTGCTATATAACTTCTGAAGGGGCTCAAGAAAGAAGGACTGATGTTATTAAAAACCTTTACAAGATTTATGGGAGATAAAGACAATATGTAATTGTCGTGTTCCACGTCCATTGGAAGGGAAAATCATCAAAAGAAGCTACACGAGAATGATATGAGAACTAGTGACTATTCAAAAATAAGACACGAGAGTTTACAGAATAGTAATAAATAGAGGTTGTCACAACATCAGGTGGGGGAGAGTATGATGACCCTCCATGTAACACCTCAGAAGTACATAGCTCAGTGGAAGTTTAAAAGTGGTGGAAAAATAGCTGAAGTCGGTTGGTTTTGGCATGTACGAGACCCATGTACGGGTCGATGGCTCGTGGAAGCTGATCGTTGTTGACACTTAGAAATTTAGAATCTCATGATGCCAATGTATGACCCAACAGTACGGCTCTTGAAAGGAACCATGATTCATGGGTGAGTCTCGTGAGCTTGACCTTCAGAATTTTATAAATTCAGTGCACTGACTTCTACGACTGGTATTTGCAGGTCGTGAAAAAGAATATGGTTCGTAGTTGTTGGTCCGTGGTTCATTCTCCAGGAAGTTTGACTTTCACTAGTTGGGTTCCACGAGTGGACAATATAGTCCATAGAAGGGAGTACGAACCATAGAGCGGGTTCGTGGTACCTGTTCGACAGTTTTAAGTTAGGGGTATTTGGGCCTTTTCCTACACTTTTCACTCCTATACTACATCATTTTAAGCCTATTTTTAATACTTTAAGGGGTTCCTAAACACCCTAAACTCCCCCTCTCACTCTCATTCTCTCAAACTCCAAATTTTCTCTAAAGTCTTCATCCCCGAAAAAGCTAGGGTTCAAAGGATTTCAAGTCTCCATTGAAGATTTAACCTAAGTTTTCATCAAGTTTTGTGAGAACTTCATCAATGGGTCCTTCTTCACCCACTGAGTCCCAAAGAAACCTTAATTTCTCAAGTTATGATTCATGCCCAAATTCTAGGGTTTCATAATTTTCTCATAGGTTCAATTGAATTTATGTTTTGTCTCCATGAATAATCTTGTTATGCATGATTTGATCATATTTCAATGTTTTCAATAGTATTTTCATCAATCCAGGCTATACAAGTATTTTATGATTATGAATCCAAGTATGTTAATATGCATGCATGATGATATGGACTTTATGAATCAAGGATACTTTTGAATAAAGTATCATCATGTTTTTTATGAAATATAATGTTTTTGATTGAAGTACAACTCATTATGAAAGACTATCATAATTTGGATACTTCCGATTAATGTGTCTATTATGACTATATATGAAATCATGATTTAAAGGAGCTATTCTTGTGAATATGAGATTATGTATGAACTATTAAGAATTACTAGATTCTTACTATTTCAAAGATCATGAATATGAATATGATTATACATGTTTTCTATTAGGAGATTACTTAGCACTGAGTTGGACTAGTGGTGATTACTAAGGTTCTAGAACTACGTGCTCCCATAGGACTAAGTCTTAATTGATTCTAGCAAGTGGATCCGCCTAAGCTCATGATTATGGTCCTTATCATACAAAGAAGGAGACTCTCTTTTCAGTATAGGACCAGTACACTGAACTCTATGATAAAGCTCACATGGTTTATATCGGTTAACGGTATCTCTGACAAACACATATGTTATGACTATGATTTTTAAACTAATGCATGACCTTATATTATGTTTTAAAAATTAGACTATCTCACTTCATTTATGTTTATTTAGTCATTGCATTATCATGTTTTCAGACTTGTCATGCTATCATGCCATGTTTATTCATTTCTCATACATAGTAAATTCCACGTACTAACCGCATATATTCTTGTGCCTATATTGTTTTATAATATAGTTGTAGATGCTCCATATCAGGCTCGTGGTTAGTATGGACTCTTATCAGCCCTGAGCAATATTGGTGAATCCTCATGGTTCAGAGACATACCACTTATGCTTTCATTATTATCATTTCAGACTTCATTGTAGTTTTGAGATGTTCGGGTGCACTAGGGATTTGTCCTTGCAACTTACTTATGTAGTAGTGGCTTCTTCAGAAATTAGTAATTCCGCTTATGAATCTTGTATTTAGATTTTTCCTTATATGTCGAGATCACCAATTGAGATTTTGATTTCGCTTATCTATTTATTTCAGCTATGTATGTTATCTTAGTGTCATGCTATAACATGTGGTTAACTTAGAGTCTCTCTGGATTCTAGGTACCATTTCATGTCTAGGGGTAGTCTTGGGTGGTTGATACACCCAAATTTACACTTTAATTAAAAAGTATAAAGCGATCGTTGTCAAATATAGAACCCAATAAGGTTGAGGTCAAATCCCATAGGGAATGAAGCGGGAACTAGGCCATATGTGGTTATATGACTATTAGGTCCTTATTTCCGAAACAAAATGGGAAAAGGGGGAAGTTTTGGGATTTAGTTGTAATTTGATTCGTAACAAGTAATGTTTAATAATAAAACTTAATTTGAAGTAATTATGGAGAATTAACCCGGATTGTGATCACCATCAATTTTTAACCATCTTTCGGGTAAATTATCGACCTAGACTCCGCACTAAGTGATATACCAATTTATCAACCTCAACTACAATTAACGGTCTCTCAACCACATCAACTGTGTATCACTTCCATTATCTCAAGCTGAAAGTATTTATCTTAGTTCGCTGACAGTAACTCAAGTAGCTAATTTTGTTACAACATTAACTGTTAGAGAGGTTCAAATTGTAATGACTTGGTTGGTCATTTTTGGTTTTTTCATGAAATTATCATTTTACCCCTCCCAATATTGACCCCGAGTTGTTTCTTGATTGAGTTTTGGAAGTTTATTCCAAACGTTGAGTTTAAAGTTGAGATTTTGGAAAAAATTTAATTTGAAAGGCTTGAGTTGCTTAAAAGTAGTTGTTAGAGTGTTTTGGAGTTTCGAGTGTCGGAACGGAATTCTGCCGATTCCATTAGTTCTGAAATGTGGAATTTGATCTGTGAGAGTTGTTAGTTTATGCTTCCGTGTCTTTTTGAGGATTTGAGGTCCTAAGTTGTGAACTTATGGAACTTTAGCATTTGGGTTGACTTTGGTCAACATTCGGAGTTTGAATGCACGGATCAAAATTTTGAGAGTTCCATTGAATTCGGGGTATGATTTTTGTCCTAGGAGTGGTCTTAGTTGATTTTTATGAGGTTCTAAGCTTGTTTTTGCCTTATTAGGTGTTGAGTTAGTTTCTTCATGGTTTCCACGAATATTTGGTCAAGGAGACCTCAGATTCATGTTTTGGTGGTTTCATTGAGTCCAAAATGTCGAGTATAATTGATTTGCATATCTAGTTTATGTTTACGGGCTTCTAAGCGAATCCCGAGAGTCAATTTGATATTTTGACAGTTGGCTGAGTTTTCTGGTGCTGCAGGCTTCGCTTATGCAAAGGTCTTGTCACTTAAGTGACCTTCGCTTAATCGAAGGACCTATCGCTTAAGCGACCCTCACAAAAGCAAAGAGGGTTCCGCTTTTGCAATGCCCATGTTTTCAGTGGGGCTCTCTCAGGCAAACCCCTGATCACTTTTGCAACATCAAAGAGTGGTTTAAGCCTGCGATTTTGAAGTTTAAGCCCCATTTCACCATTTTGGATCTTCGGAGACCCTTGGAGGCGATTAGGGAAGGGTTTTGTTGTGCTAAATCTTATGGGTAAGCTTCCCTAATCCTAAACCTTCATTTCCCTTTGATTATTTATGGGTTTTAACATCAAAATATGAGATTTTGATTGGTGGAGGATAAGATTTTTCAAGTACTCAAGTTCTTAACTAAAATGGTCACTTTGAAGAGGTTTTAATCCATTTTTCAAAATGATTTTCTCTAATGAGTTCCTAAAGCCTTGAGTAATGCTTCCAACTATTTCTTTTCGGATTCAACCTTCTTTTTGAAATTGGGGTTTGTGTTGATTGACCCATATTTCAAGAGAATTGATGTTGGTATTGTTATTTTCGGTAGATGATTGTGAATACTTGATTATTATAGATTGTGTTTCTTTGGAAGTGACTCGGAAAGGGAAGACTCAACTCTTGGAGTGATTAATTAATTTACTTGAGGCAAGTGATCTCTTAAACTTTACAATTTGGTTGAAGTGTTTATTTCCCTTCATTGCCTACGTGTTGGGGAGTAATAGAGAATTAGGTGAAGGGTTAATTGTTCCACTTGATTAATGTAAACCAACAAAAAGGGGGAGAAATGAAAAGGCTTCTTGATGATCATGTTAAATTGTGAATTGCCTTGTTGGGGCCCTATTTGATTGGTTGATGAATTGCTTGAATGCATGAAAGTGGACTTGTGTGATACAAATTTTTTTCTCTGTGTGGTGCTATATTGCTTGTGTGCACTGTTTGATGAACACCGTGATGAGACACTTGATAAAAGTCATAGGGAAATGGTTCCGGCTAGCGATGTAAATGCCTAAGGAAAATGGTTCCGGTAAGTGCTATTTTGTGATAAAATACGAATGAAATTTTTTCCGGCTAGTGAGGTAAATGCCGAAGGGAAATGGTTCCAGTAAGTGAAATAATGTGAGAGCCAAAGGTAAATGGTTCTTCCTAGTGACATTGTGCCGAAGGGAAATAGTTTTGGCCAATGTTGACTTTGTGATCAATCTACTGGATGCATACATTTTGACTTATTTGATGCATGTGGTTGAGCTATTTGTTGTCTTTGATTCAGTTTACTTTACATGTGAGTTGAACATGTTGCTATTGAGATTGAAATGCTTTGTACTTGAGAGTAATGTTTTGGTAATTATTGGTTGTTGAAATGTGACTTTTGGTCTGTGATCTTTGAGCCATGAGACTTGTTTATTGTAGAACTGTTAGGTTGGGCTAATTTCTGTGCAGGTTATAGTTTGTGGAGGTTCGGTTAGGAAGGAAAGGATTTTTCGATCTAGCTAGGTTGTCTAATTTATTAGGTTTCTTGCTGGGTACCGTGTTGGTGGCACTCACTCCTTTCTTCTACACTGGTATAGGTTTTGAGCCCAGACCTGTGTGATCTCTTTCTCCTTCTTTTGTATTTCAGGCATGTCAAGGACTTGAAGAGGTAGCTGCTTGTCACTTTGGTGGGCCCTCTTTTTCCTTTTATTATGCTTTGTTCTATTTGAGAAGGAAAGACATTTGAGACTTGTATTATCTTTTGAATTCTATATTTAATTTAGTGGCTTGTACACGTGACAATCAGATTTTAGGGTGTTGTTTAGAATGAATAAGTTTTTCGCCTTTGTCTTGTTCTTGTTTTATTAATTTACGCTTTTCTTTCATTTTTGTTTGGTTGAGGCTAACTTGTCTTGGCGGGAATGGACAAGTGCTATCACATCTATTTTTGGGTCGTGATAAATGGTATCAAAGCCCCAGGTTCATAAGGGTTAGTAAAGCATACACCCATAGACGGACCAAGTTGCGTGGTGAAATTTCCTATTTGAAGGACCAATCACTTAGAAGATACATAAGTTACTGGCTTTATATGCTAAAAATTGAAATAGATCACTAGTACAATATTCTTGCTATGTTATGAAATCATGGGGAACACATTCCTAGTTATTTCTAATAATCTAAATACAAATAAATACTTAGTTTCAAGCTATTGTTATTATTTTATTTTATTTTATTTTTATTTCAATTTAAATCCCCCCTTTTAAATAACGACTACGTAGTTTAATATTTGCTATCGACAATATTCTTCCATATTCTCTATGGAATCGACCCCGACTCATAGTTGGATGAATATATTGAATACGACCATATATATTTCTTTTCAAGAAGTATATTTGGACATTATCAGTACACCACATGGTTCTCAGACAGAGTTAGGAGAACAGACTCTTGCTCAGCAGAAGACTCCGGGTATTCAGGATCAGGTGGGTCAGCCACCAGTAGTTTCGACACCGATTGTGGGTGTTCAGATTATTTCTGTTGTTATTCTGACTACAGTTGAGCAGTAGTGCTATGAGAGGTTTCAGAAGATGAAACCACCCCAGTTTCAGGGTGGTAAGAGCGAGGATACTCGAGTTCTTGACTTTGTACCATGAGATGCTTGAGGCAGTGGGTATGGTGAATGCTCGAGGTGTTCATTTTCTTGCTCTTCAGTTGCGTTGACACACCAGAGAGTGGTGGAGGACTTTTGGGAGGTCTACACCAGTTGGGCCTCCTCCGATAGAGTGGGATATGTTCTCTAGTGCCTTCCAGGACCGCTTCATTCCTTGGAGCGTCAGGGAAGAGAGTCGACTGAGGTTTGAGGACTTGACACAGGCCATTTTGTCTGTGACTGAGTATAAGGCCCGTTTCTATGAGCTTTCTAGGCATACTTTGACAATTGTTCCTGATGAGACAGAGAGAGTTCGCAGGTTTGTGAGAGGGTTATCTTTATCTACCAAGTCGTATGTTTTTCAAGAAGTCATATAGGGGGCTTCCTTCCAGTCCATTGTGAGCACTGCCAAGGAGGTGGAGTTGATGCTTTAGAGGAGTTTGGAGAGGCTAAGAAGGACCATTCTTCTAGTCAATTTTCTGGTGCCTCATCTTGAGGCAAGGGTTCACATTGAGGTAGTTGCTCCTTTCAGTGCCATGGGCCTATTCATTCATTTATGCTAGCAGCTGAGAGTGGGCAATCAGCCCGAGGATCTTATGGTTCTGGCCGAGGTGGCCATGGTAGTCATCTAGTTCGCAGTAGTAGTTATCCCTGCTAAAGTCTTGCTATAGTTGTGGGGATCTAGGTCATATGATTTGGAAGTGTCCTCTACAGACTCACTCAAGACCCCATCGTACTTATTTAGGTGCTCCAGCTAGATATTCAACGCCTCTGACCATGGGTCGAGGCAGAGGTCAGTCCGTCAGAGGTGGCGAGACTTTTGGTAGGGTTGCTAAGGGTCCGCAGGGTGGAGGATGGGGTTCCACTCAGACTAGAGGTAGCCGGGATGGCCAATGTTATGCTTTTCCAGGGAGACCTGAATGCTATGATCACAAATATTGTCAAGTTTGCCATCGACTTGCGTCAGTGTTATTTGATCCAGGGTGTACATTCTCATATATGTCTACCTATTTTGTTGCTAGGTATGATATGATATCTCATTGCATGCCTATGCCTATTCATGTTTCTACACCAGTGGCTGAATCGTTAGTGGTGGATCTAGTGCATCGATCCTGTCTTTTTTCTTTGGCTAGGTATGATACTTGGGTAGACTTGATCATTTTAGGGATGGTAAACTTTGATGTTATTTTTGGTATGGATTGGCTCTTAAGACTGTGACCTTATCGATGCAAAGTGTCCCGAGAGTTTAGTGGACGAGTGCTAGTGGTTCTTACCCTAGCAAAGTTATATGCTTCATTCAAGCTCAGAGATTGGTTGATCGAGGGTGTTTTTACTAATTGGCTTTCATTCGGTATATTAGTGATAAGCCACCTTCCATGGACTCTGTGCCCGTGGTTAGAGAGTTTTCAGATGTGTTCCCTACTGATCTTCCAGTTGTTCCTCCAGATAGGGATATTGATTTTATCATTGACTTAGAGCCGAGGACCAAGCCCATCTCTATTCCTCCTTATCAGATGGCTCTAGCTGAGTTGAAAGAGTTAAAAGATCATTTGTAGGATCTGTTGAGTAAAGGGTTCATTCACCCTAGTGTTTCTCCATGGGGTGCTCCTGTGTATTTTGTGAGGAAGAAGGATGGATCAATGAGGATGTATATTGATTATTGGTAGTTAAACAAGGTGAAAGTGAAGAAGAAGTATCATCTTCCTCGTATTGATGACTTGTTTGATCAGCTTCAGGGTGCATCTCTATTTTCTAAGATTGACTTGTGGTCCTGTTATGATCAGCTGAATATTAGGGTTTCAGATATCCCTAAGATAGCTTTTGAGACTCGTTATGGGCACTATGAGTTTCTTGTGATGTCTTTTGGTTTGACTAATGCCCCTACAACGTTCATAGAGTTGATAAACAGGGTGTTTCGGCCTTATTTGGACTCTTTTGTTATAGTCTTCATTGATGACATCTTGGTGTACTCCAAGACTGAAGAGGATCATGATCGGCATTTGAGGATTGTGATTCAGAGATTGAAGGAAGAGAGCCTTTATGCCAAGTTCTCGAAGTGTGAGTTTTGTCTTGATTCAGTTGCATATCTAGGACTCGTGGTGTCCAAGGAGGGTATTAGAGTGGATCCAACAAAGATTGAGGCAGTTAGAGGTTGGACCAAGCCTATTTAGTCAGTGAGATTCAGAGTTTTGTGGGACTTGCAGACTATTACAGGTGATTTATTAAGAGATTCTCCACTATTGCATCTCCTTTGACCAGATTGATTCGACAAAGTGTGAGCTTCCAGTGGTTTGATGAGTGTGAGGAGAGCTTCCAGTGGTTTGATGAGTGTGAGGAGAGCTTCCAAAAGCTCAATACCTTGTTGACTTCATCTCCTATTTTTACTTTAACCGAGGAGGGTGTAGACTTCACTGTTTATTGTGATACTTCTGGAGTTGGGTTAGGGGGGTGTTCTAATGCAAAAAGGTAAGGTGAATGTCTATGCTTCTAGACAGTTGAAGACCCATGAGAGGAACTACCTTACCAATGATCTTGAGTCGGTAGTTGAGGTGTTTGTTCTTAAGCTATGACGGCATTATCTATATGGGGTGCATTGTGAGTTTTTCACTGACCATCGAAGTCTTCAACACATCTTCAATCAGAGGGATCTGAACTTGAGGCAGCGTAGATGACTTGAGCTGCTGAAGGACTATGACATCACTATCTTGTATCATCCAGGGATGGCCAATGTGGTAGTCGATGGTTTGAGTAGGAAGACTTCTAGCATGTGAAGTCTTGCACCTATCAGTGTTGAGCAGAGACCATTGGCTAGAGATGTTCAGAGGTTAGCCAACAATCTCATCCGGTTGCAGATTTATGAGGAGACGGGTGGTTTGATTGCTTTCATTGAGGCTCTTTCTTCCTTAGTTGAGCGGATCCGTGAGCACCAGTTTGATGATGAGAAATTGTGTATCATTTTACACAAAGTGTTGAGAGGAGAAGCCAAGGAGGTTTTCCTTGATTCTGATGGTGTTTTGAGGATTGGAGGAAGGATTTTTGTGCCCAAGACGGGCGAGTTTATTAGATTGATTCTTGGGGAGGCCCATTGTTCTCGATATTCTATTCACCCAGGAGCGGAAAATATGAATCATGACCTGAGCTAGCATTATTTGTGGTGTGGCATGAAGAGGGATATTGTAGACTTTGTTTCTAGTTGTTTGACTTGCCAGTAAGTCACGTGTGAGCATCAGCGGCCTGGGGGTGTGTCTCAGAGGATGCCTATTCCTACTTGGAAGTGGGAATGGATGACTATTGATTTTGTTGTAGGTTTGCCTACCACCGTGGGTGGTTATGACTCCATTTGGGTTGTGGTTGATAGGTTGACCAAGTATGCCCACTTCATCCTGGTTCGGGTGAAGTATACGGCGAAGAAGTTAGCCGAGCTTTATATTAGTCAGATTGTTCGACTGCACAGAGTTCTGATTTCCATTGTCTCTGATCGAGGTTCCTTGTTCACTTACCATTTATGGAGGGCTTTGGAACAAGGTTTGGGTACTCGGTTAGATATGAGTATAGCTTTTCATCCTTAGATATATGGTCAGTCCGAGCGGGCAATTCAGGTGTTGGAGGACATTCTCCATGCTTGTGTGATTGATTTTGGTGCTAGATGGGATCGACATTTACCCTTAGCAGAGTTTGCCTACAACAACTATTATCATTTTGTATTTAGATGGCCCCTTTTGATGTGTTGTTTGGCAGACAGTGTAGATCTCCGATTGGTTGGTTTGATTCAGCTAAGATGGATTCATTAGATACAGACTTGTTTAAAGATGCTATGGAGCAGGTCCGTATGATTCAGGATAGACTGTTGACTACCTAGAGTCGACAGAAGAGCTATGTAGATCGGAGAGTTTGAGCCCTTGTGTTTATGGAGGGTGATTATGTTTTGCATCGAGTTAACCCATGAAGGGTATGATGAGGTTTGCCAAGAAGGGCGAGCTTAGCCATAGATTCATTAGACCTTTTGAGATTTTGAGCCGAGTGGGAGAGGTGGCCTATAAGTTGGCCTTGCCACTTAGCTTCTCAGTTGTTCATTTGGTGTTTCATGTCTCCATGCTTTTAAAGTACGTGCCCGATGAGTCCCATATACTTTCTCTTGATTCAATTGAGTTGGATCCATACTTATCTTTTGAAGAGGAGCCTATATCCATCAAGCAAGTCCTAAAGCTTAGGACCAAGTAGATTGCTTCAGTGAAGGTGTAGTGGAAGCACAATTCAGTTGCAAGGTGACTTGGGAGACAAAGTCGGATATGCCTGCCAGATATCCTCATCTCTTCGAGGCTTCAGGTACTTTCTTTTGGTTTATGTTTGAGGACGAACAGAGTTTTTAGTGGTGGATAATGTAATGACCCGGTTGGTCATTTTTTTTTCATGTAAATTTCAAGTTCTCCCTTCCCGATATTGACCCCGAGTAGTTTCTTGATTGAGTTTTGGAAGTTGGTTCCAAACGTTGAGCTTAAAGTTGAGATTTTGGAAAAAATTTAGTTTGAAAAACTTAAGTTTCTTAAAAGAGGTTTTGAGAGTCTTTTGGAGTTTTGAGTATCAAAATGGAATTCCATCAATTTTGTTAGTTCCGAATGTGGAATCTAATCCGTGAGAGTTGTCGATTTTTGATTCCGTGTCTTTTTGAGGATTTGAGGTCCTAATTTGTGAAATTATGGAACTTTAGCCTTTGAGTTAACTTTTGTCAACATTCAGAGTTTGAATACTCGGATTAGAATTCTGAGAGTTTCGTTGGATTCGGGGGATGATTTTAGGCCTAGGAGTGGTCTTGCTTGATTTTTGTGAGGTCCCGAGCTTGTTTTGAACTTTATAGGAGTTGAGTTAGTTTCTTGTAGTTTTCATGGATGTCAGGTCAAGGAGACCTCGGATTCTTATTTTTACGATTCCATTGAGTCTAGAACGTCGAGTATAATTGATTTACATATCTAGTTTGTTTGTACGGGGTTCTGAACAAATCCCGAGGGTTGATTTGAATCTTTGAGAGTTGGCTGAGTTTTCTGGTGCTGCAGGCTTTGGTTATGCAAAGGCCATGTTGCTTAAGCGAAGGACGTGTCGCTTAAGCGACCCACACAGAAGTAAAGAAGGTTCAACTTTTGCGATGCTCGTGTTTTTAGCGGGGTTCCCTTAAGTGAACCCTTAGTCGTTTTTGCGACATTAGTGAGTGGTTTATGCTTGCCATTTTGAGTTTAAGCCCCATTTAACCATTTTTGAGTTTGGGAGACCCTTGGTTTTGTTCTACTAAATCTTTTGGGTAAGCTTCCATAATCCTAAACTTTCATTTTCCCTTGATTATTTTTGGGTTTCAACATAAAAATATGAGATTTTGATTGGTGCATGATGAGGTTTTCCAAGAACTCAAGTTCTTAACTACAATAGTGATTTTAAAGTGGTTTTAATCCCTTTTTCGAAATGAATTTCTCTAATGAGTTTCTAAATCCTTAAGTAATGTTTCCAAGTATTACTTTTTAGATTCAACCTTCTTTTTGAAATTGGGATTTGTGTTGATTGACCCATTTTTCAAGACAATTGAAGTGAATATTATGAATTCCGGTAGATAATTATGAATACTTGATTATTACAGATTGTGTGGCTTTGAAAGTAACTCGGAAAGGGAAGACTCAACTCTTGGAGTGATTAATTAATTGATTTGAGGCAACTGATCTCTTAAACCTTACAACTTGGTTGAATTGTTTATTTCTCTTCAGTGCCTACGTGTTGGGGAGTACTCGGGAATAAGGTGAACGGTTAATTGTTCCACTTGATTAATGTAAACCAACAAAAAGGGGGAGAAATGAAAAGGGATTCTTGATGATCATGTTGAATTGCCTTGTTGTGGCCTTATTTGACTGGATGGTGAATTGCTTGAATGCATGACAATGGACTTGTGTGATACAAATTGTTGTCTCTCCGTGTGGTGTTATATTGCCTTTGTGCATTGTTTGATGAACATTGTGATGAGACACTTGATAAAAGCAAAAGAAAAATGGTTCTAGCTAGTGATGTAAATTCCGAAAGAAAATGGTTCCGGCAAGTGCTATTTTGTGATAAAAGCCAAAGGGAAATGGTTCCGGCAAGTGCTATTTTGTGATAAAAGCCGATGGAAAATGGTTCCGGCAAGTGCTATTTTGTTATAAAAGCTGAAGGGAAATGGTTTCAGCTAGTGATGTAAATGCCGAAGGGAAATTGTTCCGGCAAGTGCTATTTTGTGATTAAAGCTTAAGGAAAATGGTTCTGGCTAGTGATTTAAATGCCGAAGAGATATGGTTCTAGCAAGTGAAATAATGTGAAAGCCGAAGGGAAATGGTTCAAGCTACTAACATTGTGCTGAAGGGAAATGGTTCAAGCTACTAACATTGTGCTGAAGGGAAATGGTTCCAACCAATGATGACTTTGTGATCAATCTACTTGATGCATACATTTTGACTTATTTGATGCATATGATTGAGCTATTTATTGTGTTTGATTCAGTTTACCTGATATGTTAGTTGAACATGTTGCTATTGTGATTGAAATTCTTTATACTCGAGAGTAATGTTTTGATATTTATTGGTTGTTGAAATGTGACTTTTGGTCTATGATATCCGATCCTTGAGACTTGTTTATTCTATAACTTTTAGGTTTGGATGATTTATTTTCAGGTTGTAGTTTATGGAGGTTTGGTTGGGATAGAAAGGAGTATTCAATTTAGCTAGGTTGCCTAGTTTATTAGGTTGCTTGCTGGGTACCATGATGGTGGTACTCACTCCTTGATTCTACACTTATGTAGGTTCCGAGTCCGAACCTATGTGATCTGTTTCTCCTTCTTCTAATTTTGAGGCTTGTCAAGGACGTGATCCCATGCCCTACAAGGCATTAACAGTCTACGCGTAGTCTTCTCTAAGCACTTCATCAAAATTCATAATTAGTGTAGCTAACATTTCAACTTTGAACCTTTTCTCAATGGATGCTTCAATAAAACCATCATCAGCTACATCTATTGTCGATACCACACTTATATCTTGTGGTTGTTTCATAGATTTGAACACTTTGAATTCCACCTCTTCAATGTTTAACCAGAATTTCGACTCACCACTTTCTACATCAACCAGTTCTCTACCTGTGGCCAAAAATGGCCTCCCTAAAATTATGGGAACCTTAAAATCAACATCACAATCTAAAATCACAAAATCAGCATGGAAGATGAAACTCTCCACCTTTACCAACACATCACATAGAATACCCATGAGTCTTTTCACTGACCTATCGGCCATCATCAATCTCATGGATGTAGATTTAGAGCTCCTAGACCCAAATGCTTGTATATTGCTAGAGGCATGTGGTTTATTCAGGACCCAAGGTCACACAAAGCTTTTGCCAAATCAAATGCACTAATTGTGCAAAGTATGGTAAACGCACTAGGATCTTCTTTCTTTTGTACCATAGACCTAGTAGTAATGGCACTAAAATGGTGCAAGTTATCAGTGGGCTCAAAACTAACTGCCCTCTTCGTCGTCACCAAATCCTTCTTGAACTTGGCATAAACTAGCACATGCTCCAAAGCTTCGACAAATGGGATGTTTACTAAAAGCTGACGAAGCGTTGAAATAAACTTCAAGAACTTACCATCTTCAGCTTTCTTTTTTAGCCTCTGTAAAAATGGAGGTGGTTTTCTGAGAATGGGTAATAAAGTTTGTGATACCTCCACTGCAGGACCCTCAATTTTCGTTGACTCATCAATAGTGTCTAGCTTCACTTCTTCCTCTTCAGACACTTTAGGCTCTACCATACCTCTTTCATCTACATCAATTTCCACCAAATCATCCTAATCAACTTCAACACTTATCTTCTGCTCAATACTTGTAGGTACCGATCCCGAAAATGATTTACCACTCCTAGTATTGATAGCCATGCAGTTCCCATCCTTCTTTGGGTTTTGTATCGTATCACTTGGTAATGTTCAATTCTTCCTCTGGTTTAATGAAGCTGAGAGCTGCCCCATTTGCTATTCTAACTGCTTTATGGAAGTTGAGTGCGAATCTACGAGCTGACTCATATTAGAGAAATCATTCTTCAACTCTTTTACCCCGGAATCTGTAAATTCAACCCTCTGTAAGACCTTTGCAACCATATTTTCAATTCGAAAGCTACTTGACCCATTACTTATTCTGTCTCTGTTTCTTGGGGGTACATACACACCACTGTAATCATTTCTAAACCCATCCTTGTTTTGCTAATTACTTTGATCCATGTTTCAAGATTTGCCATATTAACCATCTCGCTAATAGTTCCTACCTTGATTTCCAAAATTATAGCCTTGGTTTCTTAAGTTATAATACTAGAAATCCCCTGGTTGTTCAGATATTTGGCTTCCTCATCAAAATCGAACTCTTGGTCTTCATACCTACCTACACCACCTACTACATTTGCAGCCGCTAGTAGATGTTTCATGAGCAAATCCATTTGACTTTTCATATGGGCCATGTCTTGGTTACGTTCCCCCTCTCTCTTTCACTGCTCTGCCGATAGCACAAATGTTAACCCAAGTTCTCTAATTTCTATATCTTTGGTATGCCATGCTCTGTTATTTTTTGATACCTCATCCATGAGGGAAAGGCTTCCTTATGAAAGATCCACGCAAACTGCATCCACCACTAGCTTGGTTACAAAATTCAGTGACCTATAGAATACTTGTTTCAGGTGCCTTTCTATGAGGCTATTGTTTGGGCCTTTCTTCAACTTTTGGCTAAACTTCTACCATATGTCGTGCAATTCTTCTCTTGGTAGTTGCTTATGGGCGCCTATTTCATCTTTCAGTTGCAGCTCTTTCGCTTCTAGAAAAAATCTATCTATGAAAGCTTCTCTCAATTCCAGTCAAGTTGTGATTGAGTTAAGTGGTAACTTATTTAGCCAATTTGCTTGTTCCCCATTTAGAGATGGTGGAAACAAACTCAATCTCATTGCAGTTTTACTGACCCCAGGAATCTCAGCTGATTTGCAAGTTGTGATGAAATTCATCAAGTGCTGATTTGCGTCCTCACCAGTTATACCTCTAAATAGACACTTCAGATTCAACAACTGATGCTGATGATCGTGAATTTCACTCCTGGGGGCAATGTCGGGAGCACTGTAGCTTTATTTGCTCTAGCGTCATCAATATCTGGCTCATCATCTTCAGCAGCCAAATGCACCTGTTGTTGACCTCGGCCTCTTAGGGATAACAGTTCCTGCTGAGGGGCTAACGGTTGCTGCTGAGGAGCCAAAAGTTGTTGGTGAGGGTCTAAATCTTCTTTCTCTTCATCCTCAACATTTTCCCTATTCGGGTTGTTGACGTTGTTGTTAGCACCTCTTGCCTCAGCACCTTGCCTTAGTCTCTGTCTCTATGCTTCATATTCTTGCACATTCACCATCCTTCTTCTAGTCTGTCTAAGTTCAGGATCGTATGGAATTAAGGGTGCTCCCTCACTTCTATTGTTTGCCATGCACTAGCCTGTATCCTATGCACACAAAGGCAAGAGACAAAAAGTAAAATAAGTAAATAAGACTAAGAGTTAAATAGCACACACTTGACTTAATTAATAACTTTATTCCCCGGCAACGGAGCCAAAATTTGATATGCCCAAATTTACACTTCAATAAAAAAGTATAAAGCGGTCGTTGTCAAATATAGAACCCAACAAGATTGGGATCGAATCCCATAGGGAATAAAGAGAGAACTAAGTTGTATGTGGTTATTTGACTATTAGGTCCTTATTTCCGAAACAAAATGGGAAATAGAGGAAGTTTTAGGATTTAGTTGTAATTTGATTCGTAACAAGTAACGTTTAACAATTGCACTTGATTTGAAGTAATTATGGAGAATTAACCAGGATTGTGGTCACCATGACTTTTTAACCATCTTTAGGGTAAATTACCAACCTCGACTTTGCATTGTGTGATATACCAGCTTATCAACCTCAGCTACAGTTAACGGTCTCTCAACCACATCAACTGCATATCACTTTTATTATCTCAAACGGAAAGTATGTTTATCTCAATTTGCTGACAGTAACTCAAGTAGCTAATTATGTTACAACATTAACTATTAGACGGGTTCAAATCCCCGAATTGTGGCATTAACACTTTTCCCAAGTTTCACAATATTTTCTCAAACTAGTCAAACCTAGGGCAGGTTCTAATGTTTGCAACCATTAGAATTTGAATTAAACAAAAGATTTAACAAAGTATACATTTACAGTGCAGATTTTACTCCATGAATTCTCCAGTTTTAGGTTAAGTGGACATGAATCCTTCAACCCTTGGTTGTGGAGTTTAGCTACTCATGCTTAATGAAACAAACACACTAATTGCATTCATTCATGAAAACTAGAAACTTACAAGAGATGAAAACAATAAACGATAATGATTTTAATAAACTTTCAGAGTCTCCTCCAAAACTTAATCTAGAGTAGTTTGGTTTTCAATGATAATCTAAAATCTCTCTCAGACACGATGATAAAATAAAACTCTAAAAATATTACTTATAGTTCTAAGAAAATTCAAAATTTAAAAATAGAATGTGCAGTTCCCGAGGCACGTGTGACAAAGACCCTAACAACCCATCATAAGAGTGACGGTCCGTTTGAGCGACCATCAAAAACTTCTGCAACTTTAGCCTAACTCATGTTGATGTGACACTAGTGATGACGGCTTGTCACAGGGTTGATGGCTCGCCTCAATTATCATCAAAGTTGCATGACACTCCTAGGTGTCCTGCATATTTGACAAGGCAACTGACGGTCAGTCACAGGGGTGATGACCTGTTAGTGCTGTCTTAGGGCTTGTCTTCTGGCACTTAGATCCATTTCACTCTTCTTTCTATCTTCACATTTTCCTAGCTATCATAGTGTTAAACTATCAAAATGACATTGTTTATTACTTAAGTTCTCGCAAATGTCCTTTGTAAAAGCATCAGATGTGCCATCAAATGCCAGCACATCATTGGTCACCAACTTGGTATTCAAAGCACCAGGTTCAAGTGTCTTGGGGTGTTTGTCAAAACACATTAATAGAATCTTACTCATGAGTGTGAAGCACGCCACATTTATGAATAGAAGGGTATGAGGAATTTTAGAAACTTAACTTCTTTCATAACTCTTAAGTCGTTCAATAGAGTTGAACTCTATAAGATTTCCTTCTAACTCATGTTCTATGTGTTTCAGTATGATGCCTCCGAGAAGAGCTCAAGTGAGAAGGAACTTGAATGTGGAGCAAAAAGCACCACAACTTTAATTGATCCCTTGGCCGAGCAAGTCACTCATGTGGAATTTAGGGCTACTTTCCTTGTGTTAGCCCAAGCCATGACTGCTAAAGTTAACCATGAGGTTGTAGCTCCCGTGAACCCAAATGTGTGTATGGCACCAACTAGAGTTTGAGACTTCACAAGGATAACTCCTCCGGAATTCACTGGTTTTAAGGTGGACAAGAATCCACAAGAGTTTGTTCAGGGAATTCAAAAGATTATTGAGATCATGGGTGTCACTCTGATTGAGAGTGCAAATTTGGTTGCTTATCAATTAAAAGGAGTTGCTCAAATTTTGTTCAAACAATGGAAGGAAGAAAGGGTTACTGATGTGGGTCCTTTGGATTGGGACAAGTTCAAAGGTGCGTTTCTAGATCAATTCATCCCTCTTAATATGAGAGAGGCTAAGGTGCAAGAGTTCATTAACTTGAGGCAAATAAATATGAGTGTGAAGGACTATGCTTTGAAATTCACTAAACTCTCCAAGTATGCTCTAGCTAAGGTGGCCAACTCTAGGGCCCATATGAGTAAGTTCAGTTTTGATGTCTCAGAGATGGTAGTGAAAGAATGTAGAACCGCTATGTTGATCAAGTAGATGGATATTTCTAGGTTGATGACTCATGCTCAATAGATTGAGGAACAGAATCTTAAGGAGAATGTTAGGGAGACTAAGAGGGCTCGAACTGATAGTGTGGACTACTCTCATTAGAGATTCGGTGGTGATGATGGTTCTCTATTTAGACAGAGTTATTTAGGCTCAACTCCATCTTCTACAATTGCTCTGGTGCCTAAGTTCAACAAGGATAGTGTGTTAAACCCTAAGTCTCAGAGTAGTTCTTCGAATGGATGTTCTTTCCCCGTATGCCAGAAGTGTGGGAAGAGCCATGCGGGAGAGTGATTGGCCGGTACAGGTGGATGCTTTAGTTGTGGTAACACTGGTCATAGGTTGAGGATTGTCCTTCGAGTGCTAACAAGGGTGAAGATGGTTGTTGACAGACTCAGCCTAGTGCTTCTTCAGGTCGCCCTACTAAGTAGGGTACTTAATCTAGTTATGGTGGCAAATAGCGCCAGAATAGGTTTTATGCTTTTTACTCTCAAAAGAATTTGGAGATTTCCCCTAATTTGGTCATTGGTATGTTACAAGTCTTTCAGTTTGATATTTATGCCTTATTAGATCTAGGAGCCACACTTTCCTTCGTGACTCTTTATGTTGCTATAAACTTCTATATCAGTTCTGAAACCCTATCAGAACCTCTCTCAGTATCTACTCATGTGAGTGATTAGTTTTTAGCTAAATGTGTTTTCAAAAAATCACCTTAGTTGATCTAGTAGAGTTATATATGCTTGATTTCAATGTTATTCTTGGGATTGATTGGCTTCATGCTTGTTATGCCTCTATTGACTGTAGAACTAGAGTTGTTAAGTTTCAATTTTTGAATGAGCCAGTCATAGCGTGGATGGGTAGTAAGTCAGCACCTATAGGTTTGTTCATCTCATGCCTGAAGGCCAGAAATATGATTTCTAAAGGTTACATTTATCATCTAGTTTGGGTTAGGGATGCGAATTCTGATACCCCTACTCTTGAGTCAGTTTTTGTTGTGCATGAGTTTCCAAATTTGTTTTTGGATTATCTTCCCAAAGTTTAGATGAGTCAAAGATTTTAGACTCATTTGACGCTTTTTAGTTCACCAAACACTGTCCTCAAAGTCATTTTATGCCCATTTTTATGCTTAAGTGTTGATTTGCAGATCTATAGACTCAAGGACAAGGCAAGGAAAAATATATACGAAAAAAGCAGAAAACATAGAAAATAAAGAAAATGTGAAGCTGAAGCTTGCCAAGTGAATTTGGCGACTCAACAGAGGTGCTGGACCTTGCTAAAAGTGACTGAGTCTTCTGCTAAAAAGATCAAAGCGGGTCGATGATAACATGAAAAGAATGGAGACTCTCCAACTCAATCAGCAAGGTGATTTGAAGTCACCAAAAATGCAGGAGAGTTCTACTAAAAAGTAAAAGAAGATTGTCAAAGTGAAGATTCAGTTGACGACTCGCCAACCAGGTCTACAAGTATTGGACGTCTCGCAAAAACTTTCTACGGGTTCTGCTACAAATTGTGAAAAAATGGGAGAGTTTAAGTGATACTTGGCGACTCACCAAATGTGAACGGCGATGCAAATCAGGCTTGCCAACTGATGGTTCAAACACCCGAAGCCTGAAACCAAGAAAGGAAAGGTGAGAAGATAGAGTTAGTCAGTGACTCACCGATGAGTCAGTGAACCCAATTAACATTATCGATTCAGTCTCAAAATGAAATTTATGCAAAATTCTATGAAGCTATAAATATTTAAGAAGAGAGAAAAATCATAAAATGACCCTCGAGGTCATTTCTTTGTTTTTGGTGTGACTTTATTATTTTACTCTTTCTCGTAGTTCTCGTATAGCTTGTATGTATTATTGGGCTGGGTGGCACACTTCCCAAGGTGTTTAATTGAAATTGGTGTGAGGTTTTAAGTGTTAGAGGCTTAATGCTTGAAAGAGTTGACATTGGTCAGTATCTGCAGATTCTGATGTCGGATCGGAATTTTGTTAGTTTATAGCTCTGGAAAGGTCATTTTGATCTAGTGTGATGATCACTTCGGATTTTGAGGCTCCTGTTTGGAGTTGGTGCAATTAGGAATTTTATTATTCGAGTTATTCCAAAACTTTGAGTTTGGTCAAATTTCTTGGTAACCATGATCAGAATTGAATTCCATTAGTGTAGTTAGCTCCAAAACACCATGTTTGGTCCCGAACGACCTTTGGTTTGGTTCCCAAGGAAGTTAAGATAATTTTGTGTCATTTAGCATTTTGTGTGATATTTCTATGTAAGTGTTGAATTTGGTCAATATTTTGAAGAGACGACCTTTGTTGGTTATTTCATCGATTCTGTTGAGTCTGGAATGCCATTTCTAGCTGAGTAGCTTATTTGGTTTGCATTGATGAGGTTCCGAACAAGTTTCGAACCCCCCAACAAAGGATTTTTTGTTCCAAGTGAACAGTTGATGTAGTGATGCTGGTGCAGCACTGATTCTCTCTTCGCATTCATCGGCCCTTGACTGTGTTTGTGGAGACCAGCCCTCCGTATTTTTGAGGCCTTTGCCGTGACCACAGAGGGGCGCCTCCTCATTACTTCGCGTTAGCAGGCATGCTACCGCATCCGTGAAGGTCACTTACCCAGGCCACCATATTCGCGGGCCTTTCCCCGCATTTTTGAAGTTTCAACTTTGTTGACCTCCGCATTCACGGGGAAAGGCCTCCTCCTTCGCAAAGGTCATTTTCAGCAGCTACATCAGTCTTTTAAAAGATGAAGGAAGCTTGCATTCTTGCCATTCTAGGTTAGTTTCTTTGCAATTTTGAAAGCACTTGAGGTCAGTTTTGAGTGATTCTTGTTGGAGCGCATCGGGAAAGCTCGTGAGCACATTCTGGGATTGTAAAATCTTCCATTTCTCTTGGTAATTTGCATGAATTCTCTCATTTTTTATTGTTTTGTCTCCAATTGAGCTATAACATTGGTGGGATTGTTTTAGCTTAATTAAGTCTCCAAATTGTACCTATTTTTGGGGCACAACTTCCTTGGGCAAGTTGGGACCTCATGACAGTGTCAATTTTGTGACTTCGTGCATCGGCCCTACTTTTGCATTTTCTGGTTTCTTTCTAATTTTGAATTTCTTATCTTAATTTGATATTGTTGTGTTTCTTTCGGCGTTTCCTTGGTATTGTGGGTAGACTGGCGTCACTGCGAGGCTCTCTGGAAAGGAAAAATAGCTGAGTGAAGGTTTGAGTGCGGTTTCGTCTTCAAGGTAGGTTATGGCTTCCTTTTTCCTTAAACTAGGCATAGTTAGATTAATTATATTTGAGTAGTATTGCATGATTAGGTTTGAACCTTAGGTGTTCCCTTAGGCTCTTGATCCTTAGGTGGTTATGGCCATGATTTGGATTGCTTAGCATAGTTTTAGTTGGTGAAGCCTTAGTTTAGTTGTCCCTTGTGCTTGTTTGAGTAGTATCCTTAGAAATTGCTCGTAGGTGGCGTGGAACTTCGGTTGGTGTGTGTTTTGATCAACTTGGATTGGTTGCTTGCTTTCATGATGTTATTGAGTTGTGATCTTGCTTGATTATCAAACTATTGGGCCTAAGACCGTGAGCTTGGGAGCAGGAACTCCAAGTTAGTATTCTTGTGGTATGACGGGCACTCTACCTGGTTGTGTATGATATGAGTTGAATTGTGATGATGACTAGATTGTGTTTTGGCGTGGAAGCATGCTCATAGCATACTCGTGGCATATTGCATCGGACTTTGGAAAGAAAATAAGTTTTTGGAGAACATTTTGAGTATGCTACTCTTTCTGATGACTTTTAGATCCTCGGGAGCGGGACTACCGGTTTTAAACTAATTTTTACAGATGAAAGTTGGTTTTGGAGGGAAAATATCCCATTTTTGCCTTTTAAGGTAGATTTTGGTAAGTTCCTATGGCCCATAGACTCCACTTTGGGTTTTACTTTATTCTGTTGATAAGCTCCGGTGGCCCGCACACTAAATTTTTGATTTGTTTTACTTTTGATAAGCTTCGGTGGGGCTTCATAGTTGCCTCAGGGGTCCACAGGACAGCCAGCAAGACAACTCCGAAAATTTTTGCATTCATCCTACATTGGCCACATATGCATTGCATTGATTGGTTTGGTTGACTGCATGTGTGACAACATGGTGTGAGTGTTTAGTTTTCGACCTTCTTGTTGGTAGTTTAGTTACTTTTTGTTATTATCTAACTCTTTTTAGCTTCATCGTGCTATATATATATATATATATTTGATCTTTCTGAGCTTTGTCGGCCTATGATGCCTACTGAGTACCCCATGTTTTGGTATTCATACTGCACTTCTGCATCTTTTTCTAATGCAACTCCTAGTATGAGCCACTCTCACTGAGCGTTAGATCCCCTGTGGCCGTCACAGACTTGGATTGTGGTGAGTTCCTAGCGTTCAGAGACTTGCTTCTCTCCTTCTTTTGTACTGACTCATATTTTATATTTTGGATTAGTCAGTTCTCTCTATATATGACTTTCTGTAGTTAGAAGCTCATCTATAGGTGACACCACGTTCCGGGTTGTTTCTTGTGTTAGTCTATCTCTCGGTCACTTTTGGGACTATTTTGTACATTTTGTATCATAATACAAATATATGACATGACCCTTTTTCCTGTATATATTATCCTTGTCTTCCGCTTATTATTATTGTTATTACTTAAATTGTTTCTTCCACCTTCTTGTGTTGGGTTTTAGGCTTTTCCACTCGGTGGGTTGTAGTGGATGCTACATGGCCCAATTTTGAGTCGTGAGAAATCAATCCGCTATCATGGCCCAATTTCGAGTCGTGAGAAATCATCTTCCATTCTCTAAAAGAACAATACACAAGAACCTTCTAAAGATTTTTAATGTTTAGCAACTTTGTAATTGAATTTGGTATATTTTTGCTTTGGGCATTTGAAAAATTGAAGTTTGGGTCAATCAAGTTCCAAAAATTTTTGAACATGTTTAAGAGTTTGTCAATACATTCCTCTATTAGATGCTCTACTTGAGAAGTCAGGTTATGCTAAGTTCATGAATGAATTGGTCGATAAGAAGCGGCGAATGGAGTTTGAGACCGTGTGGGTTTCTCATAATTGTAGCGCTATAATGTCAAGCAGTGTCATCATAAAAAAAGATGACTCAGGAGTCTTTACTATTCTGTGCACCATTAGGGTGTACCAATTTGCTAAAGCTTTGTGTGATCTTGGGGCGAGTATAAATTTGATGCCCCTAGCTATTTTCAAAAAGTTAGGGTTAGATGCTCCCAAACTAATAACAATGAGGCTATTGATGATGGATCGATCCATTAAAAGACCAATAGGAGTATTGTATGACATATTGGTGAAAGTTGATAAGTTCATCTTCCCCACCAACTTTGTTGTGTTAGATTTTGAAATCGATGTGAAAATAAAAATAATTTTCGGTAGGCCTTTCTTGGCTACTGGAAGGGCACTAGTTGATGTTGAGAGCGAAGAATTAATGTTTTGGGTGAACAATGAAGAGGCTAAGTTTAATGTATGAAAGTCTATGAAGCATTCTAGTGATATGCATGTGGTATCTTATGTGGATGTGATTGATAAAGCGATCGCAAGTGTGTGTGAAGTGGCTTGTAGTGGAGAATCATTTGTCGTTGTTTTGTTGAACTAATATGAGGAGGAAATTATTAATTATGATGAAGTGGTTGCAGCTCTAGTGGGGTCGGGTTCATTTCCATCTAACCCCAAGAAACTTGATATTGACTTGAAGAATTGAGAGAACCCTCTGGCCAAACTATCAATTGAAGAACCACCAAGTTAGAATTGAAAGTTTTGCCTTCACGCCTTTGGTATGTATATCTGGGGGTTGATAACACATTGCCAGTTATTGTTGCTAATGATTTGTCAGAAGGGAAAGTAGACTCCTTGATTGGGGTGCTGAAGAAGTCTATTAAAGCTTTGGCTTAGTCGATTGTTGATATTTTCAGGATTCCATCGAGAATTTGCACACATAAAATTCAATTAGCCGAGGATTGCAAGCCGAGTATAGAGCATCAAAGGAGGTTGAATCCTCCTAAGCAAGAAGTGGTGAAGAACGAAATAATAAAGTGGCTGGATGCTGGCGTTGTTTTCCCCATTTCGGATAGCAAGTGGGTCAGCCCAGGCCAGTTCAATATGTTCCTAAAAAAAGTAGTATTACATTGGTTCCAAATGAAAACAATGAGTTGGTGGCTACCCGAACCATCACCGGTTTGAGGGTATTTATGGATTATTGGAAACTTAATTCATGGACCGAGAAAAACCATTTCCCAATGCCCTTTATTGACTAAATGTTAGATCATCTTACGGGTAAAGGATGGTATTACTTCTTAGATGGATATTCGGAGTACAACCAGATTTCCATAGCTCCGAAGGATCAAGAAAAAACCACCTTTATATGTCCAGATGGGATGTTTTTTTTCAAAAGAATGACATTCAGGTTATGCAATGTCTCGACGACTTTCCAAAGGTGTATGCTATCAATCTTTGCACACATGGTCGAAGAGTAAGTGGAGGTATTCTTGGATGATTTCTCCATTGTGGGTTATTTTTTTGAAGAGTTCTTGAGTCATTTGAATAAAGATTTGCAGCGTTGTATTGAAACAAACCTTGTCCTTAATTTGGAGAAGTGTAACTTCATGGCGAAAGAAGGGATTGTACTCGGATACAAGATCTCGGGAAAGGGAATTGAGGTTGACCAAGCAAAGGTAGATGTTATTCCTAGGCTACATCCTCCAATCTCGGTGAATGGTGTACGTAGTTTTTTAGGGCATGTCTAATTTTTTAGACGTTTCATACAAGATTTTGTTAAGGTTGGTGTCCCTTTGTGCAAGCTACTAGAAAAAAAGAGTGTCTTTGATTTTGAGTAAAAGTGTGTTACGACATTCTTATGTTTGAAGATGAAGCTCATCTCAGCCCCAATTATTATTGCTCTAGATTGGAATATTCCATTTAAAATGATGTGTGATGCTAGTAGTGTAGCTCTTGGAGAGGTCCTTGGGTAATGAAAGAACAAACTTTTCCATCTGGTTTATTATGCTGGCAAGAAATTAAATGGGGCTCAAAAGGATTATACCGTCACAGAATAGGAGTTATTGGTTGTTGTGTATGCCTTTGACAAATTTAGAGCCAATTTGTTGGGTACTAAGGTGACTGTGCACACTGATCATGCTATCCTTAGGTACTTAATGGTGAAGAAGAAAGCTTAACCGAGGTTGATTCGGTGGGTGCTTCTACTCCAAGAGTTTGATTTTGAAGTGACAGATCGGAAGGGTTGTGAGAACCAACTAGCAGACCATCTATCTCGTCTTGAACCTAATGTTGTGTTGGCTGATGAAAGAGACAATGAGGAGTCCTTTCCCGATGAGTTGGTCATGGTGATTTCTCATGGTTCTATAGTGTCGTATGATGATTTTGCTAATTATGTGGTGTGTAGGATCATTCCTGAAGGGTTGAATGGATATCAATGGAAGAAATTCCTTTTTGATGCTAAAAAGCTCTTTTGGGATGAGCAATATCTCTTTAGGAAGTGTGTTGATCATATAATTTGGAGGAGTGTTCTGGAAGTTGAGGTGAAGCCAATCCTTGTAGCTTGTCATGTGTCACAAGTTGGTGGACACCATGGTGGTATTTGAATGGCATCTAAGGTCCTCCAATTTGGCTACTACTGGCAAACATTATATCAGGTGTGTGTACAATGCCAAATGCAAGGAGGTATTTCTCATAAGCATGAACTTTCTCTCTCACCAATCCTTGAAGTTGAGCTCTTTTATGTATGGGGGATAGACTTTATGGGGCTTTTATGAATTTTTTTGGGAACAAGTATATCCTTATGGCTGTGGATTATGTGTTGAAATGGGTGGAGGTGGTGTCCTTACCCACCAATGAAGGGAAATGTGTCACTCAATTCGGTACATCTTTGTGAGATATGGTACGCCTCGGGCTATCATAAGTGATGGGGGCTCCTACTTTTGTAATCACCAATTTGAAGCCTTATTATCCAAATATGAGGTTAAGCATAAGGTGGCTTCTCCCTATCATCCCCAAACTAGTGGGCAAGTGGAAGTATCAAATTGTGAGATAAATAACATTTTGGCAAAGATGGTGAATGCCAACCAATTTGACTGGTCAAGGAAACTAGAAGACGCCTTATGGGCTTATCGTACGGCTTTCACGACCCCCATTGGGATGTCTCCATATCAGCTAGTGTTTGGCAAGTCTTGTCACTTACGGATCGAGTTGTAACACAGGGCATTATGGGCATTGAAATCTAAGAGTTTGAATTGGGATAAGGCTTATAGAAGGCGTGTTGATTAAATCCACAAGTTGGAAGAATTCTGGCTAAGAGTTTATGAAAATTCATCCATTTACAAAGAAAAGATGAAGAGGTGGCACATCGCCAAAATCCTACACCGAGAGTTCTTGGCAGGTGACTATGTGTTACTCTTCAATTCCCAATTGAAACTTTTTCTCAGGAAAATTGAAATCAAAAATGGTCAGGGCCATTTAAGGTGGTTTGGGTATTTTGAATAGGAGCAATAGAAGTTGAAAATGTTGGTGGGTCAAAGTTCAAGTTACACGGTCAATGCTTGAAGTTATATTTTTGAGAGGGTTGTGGTGTGAATGTGATTGAAGTGATGAACTTGAATGATGCTTGATATCATATCCATGTTGTGCCATGACGTTAACTTTTGGAATTGGAGCAATAGAAGTTGAAAATGTTTATGGGTCAAAGTTCAAGGTATACGGTCAACGCTTGAAGTTATATTTTTGAGAGCGTTGTGGTGTAAATGTGATTGAAGTGATGTACTTGAATAATTCTGGATAGTATATCGATGTCGTACCATGACATTAACTAAGGAATTTCTTTGGAAGGAACCTAAAGTTTTAGTTGTTTTTCAATAATGTGTGTTGAATATGTAGGTTGAAGTAAAGTACCTAAGCATAGGGAGGTTTGGCATGCTGAAAGCAGTGTTGGTGATTTGCCGAGTAGAATACGCAAGCCTGTTGTCACACCCCAAACTCAGAGAAGCGCGATTGGAACCCGGTGCCTTACTTTACTGAGCAAACCATTGAAACCCTACCAAGTAACACCTTGTGACAAGTCAGGACTAATGAGGCCCGAACAACACCTAACATCTATAATCTAGAAGTGAAAAGGAATAAAATAATAGACTGACAAGGTCGTTAAAACCATAATGTGCACGAAGGCCATTATAACACACACAATATATACATAAGGTCGACAAGGCCAAAAACAAAAGAGAAACACAACTGACCGTCCAGCCGACAAGGCCAACCAAAACCCACAACTTTCCACAACAATCTACAAGCCTCTATGAGTAAGATAATAGTCATAGGATCATGACAGGGTCCCGACCTACCCTTCAACAATATATATACACAAAACTAAAACCTTGTAACTCTGAAGAAAGTGGAGCTTACCAACAAAGCTGGTCTCTAACAAACTAGCAAAGGTCCCGATCTACCTGTCGATCATTACCTGGAGGCATGAATGTAGCGCCCCAAGCCTGGGGCATCAGTTCAGAATAATGTACCAAATATGGATCGCAATAAAATAAATTATCTCACATCATCACAATGGCAACAACTTACCAAGCTGCAAGATTCCTTTACTCAGTTGACCACAACAACTTAGGCCACCACACATAAGGTATGAAATGTAATGCAATGCATTGTGGTGTAGGCGAACACCCCGCTCCATAGCCTCAAAGGCAAGGCAATAAGTGTAGGCGAACACCCCGCTCCATATCCTCAAAGGCAAGGCAATAACTATGCATATGGTGTAGGCGAACACCCTGATCTTAGCCGCAATGGAATGAATGCATGTAGTGTAGGCGTACACCCCATTCCTTGGCCTTAAAGTCATGAAATGCATACAGTGTAGGTGTACACCCCGACCCCTAACCTTAAAGGCATGAATGCATTCGGTGTAGACGTACACCACGGTCCTTAGCCTTAAAGGCATGAAGTGTATGTCTAAGATAAGTACATGTCAATATCAAAGGTTATAATGACTCAAATAAAGTAGAGCAAATATTAATCCCCATGGGAGGTCGTGGTGATTCTACAACTTAGCATTCAGTTGATCTCATCTAATAAGGGGTTATTTGAATAATTATTTGTTACCAGAAACCATTGACATATAGCATTTCAATAGGTAAGAGCTACCACACATTAGAATTGTCCATCAGTAATTTATGTGGAAGATAGAAAGAAAACAAAATGGTACTGCATACAAATACTTATAGTACTACCTTATTTGTAATTTAATCAATTTGAAGGCAACTTATAAATGTTCATTTCCATTTATTTCACTGACTTCACTCATCCGATGTGTAATCTAAATATCGTAATATAACCACAACGCAACAATCAATTCGAACATCACAAGAATCTGATCCTTTTGATAATGTATATACTATCTCCTATCTCCCAACTTGACACCAAATCAATATTATCCAAATATGCGTTTAACAAGAATAATGCCCAAAGATATTTATCGACATCAAACAGTCAATTCTTTGATAGCACGCTAGGCATGAAAATCACCAATCTTAAAGAATCACGCCAAAAAAGAAAGGAAAAAAAATCATTCACATACCTAGAATCCAAGCTTGAACAACTTGAGTAGATAATCGATTTTCTTTTGATGATTAAAATAAAACGTTTAAAATATTTTCCTATGAAATCTGTTTTAATTTCTAACATGAACAGAGCCTTTGGAAGTGGTGGTACAAATATAACATTATTCTTATCCCGCTAAGTATATACTCGAATATTTTGTAGGTTCCTGATAAAATATATATAACATTTTATATATATTACAATTAGTGAAAATTATTTTAAATAAAGCCTACCTTCTATAATAACTTTTTGAAATAATTATAATTTTTATCTCTGTCAAAAATTTAAAAATCTACAAAACATTTGTAAAACAAATACATTTACAATCATATCGTCACTAACCAAATTTTTTTTCATAAACAGTTGAATCATTTTATTGAAAGGAACAAAAGATTATATATTTATTGCATTCCCATTTAAATCAACATACCTGAATCATATGCGACGTTATAACAAAAATTTTAAAATTTAAGCTCGTAAGCCTTCAACACCGAACAAAGGACAACCTTAAACATTTGAGGTGTTAGACCTATCTTGGCTTGCCTTTTTGTTCAAAATCTTGACAGTCGCCCCAATAAATATTTGCTAGGAAAATCTCACTTTGAGATATGCTGAACAGTTTTGGCGAGCCCATCTTGGCTCACCCTTCTTGAAGCGATAAATTGCAGAAGCCCCGGTCATTTTTGGCGAATAGGTTCCCTTTTTGGTGACTCGTCGACTATGTTTCGCAACATCAGTCGTTCTTGCCGTGTTGAAGTCCAAGTTTGATGTCTAGAAAAGATGTTCTTGGTGGGAAAAAACTCCTTCAGTGAGTCACCGACTTGATCGGAGACGTTAGTCACTCCTCACCGAAGTGGCGTTAGTCGAAGAGCCAAGGATCTTTTGACCGTTTAAATGCCGACCTTTCAAGTTTCCTAGAATTTTCTTCTTCCTAGCTTTCATATAAACACTCCTAATTGATTTTCTCTTTTATTTTCATTTTGTTCATTGGATCGTGCATTTGTGTGGAACCCAATTGTGCTAACCCTTGCACCTGTGCTTTCTCTTGTGCAATCTAAAGGTCGACTTTTCTTGATTAACTTTTGTTTCTTATGCTTAGCATTTGATGATCATGCGTAGAATTTTTAGATTGTACTTGTGTTAACTTGTGCTTGAATGATTGATAATATCTATTGTGTTGATAAATTTTGTACCCTATGTTCTTAAATATCAAGATCATGCATGTGGGTCTATTAATATGGGTGTCGCAGTAGATTTTATTGATATTGCCTGTTGGAATACTATGGGTTTTGTATGATTATTGTGTGGGTGAAGTCTGAGTAACCTGAATTTAGCGAAATGGTTGGATTTTGCCCAATGATAGATTGGTTATGTCATTCTTAAAAACAAATCATCATTTTGTTGTTTCATGTTGAAATTAAGGGGAAGTATGAGTACTCGGGGTGATTTGGTGTTTTAGGTAACCTTAATTTTGTGTCAATTATGTTTTAATTGATTGTTTTATTGGTTGCTCGAGTTGATGTTTGAAAATTGGGTTAATGGGCTAAAAGTTACTTTTTTGGCGAGCTTGGTCGAGCTCACCAAGGTTACTCAGTGACTCACCATGTGAACCCCAGCTCACCTTTATTCAATTGAATTCTTGACAATCATCCAAAATGTTTTTGGCGAGCTACCTTAGCTCATAAAACGTCTTCAGTGACTCGCCAACTTGTGTGCTTTATCACCCTTTCGTAATGAGAAGTTGTCAGTCGCCCCAGTCACTTTTGGTGAGCTATTGTTGGCCAACCGAATGACATTAGAGACTCACCGACTTGGTTTGTTTCTCATCATTGTTGCCTAAAATGTCTGCCAGTTTCCTCAGATCCTTTTGGTGAGCTCATTTTAGCTCGCAGAATCTTCTTGGCGGTTCGCCAACTCAATTGGCGAGTCTTAGGATAGATTTATTTCTTGGTTGTTTCATTGATGTTTTTTTCACTAACCCTTCACCCAAAGTATGTTCTGATGTTGTGTAATGCAGGTATGAATCATCCGAAGGTTCTTGTGACTAGAAGAGCTTCTCTAGAAGACTCTCCACCTCGAAAAAGGCAAAAAGGGATTGTAATTTTGGAATCGAGTGATCAACCTTGACCTACTCAACATAAATCTACTTGTGTGAGTGAAAAGTCAAAGAACAAGGTTGATCACCCTACTAGAGATAGAAGGAAGACGAAAATGATTGAAACTCCATTTGAGGTCACTGATTATGACTTTGATTCTGTAGACTATTCATTGACAGATAGCGAAGATGAAGTTGAGAGGGCTACCACTCTAGTTCATAATACTGTGGTTCAGACTAGGGTGACCCAAAGGAGGTGTACAGATATATGTTCCAAAGTTATACATGATCCTTTGGCAAATGTTATGCCTCAGGGGATCCCGATAATTGCCCCTCATGCTATGAATCGAATAAAAGTTGTCGAGTTGCAAACAATATTGGAAGAAAGGTGCTTGTCTACTGATGGGGTTGTAAATAGGTATCTGGTTATTTGGGATACTATCAATTTTCATGGTTTTGAGAGATTCACCCAGGCTTGGGGCCCATATAGTCACACTTGAGTTAGGGAATTTTATGAAGCCTGTGTGCAGTTGTTGCCTAAGAAGAGGAAGAGAGTAGTCTATGAGCCTTTTTCATTTGCCAAGGTTAGGGGAAAAATAGTTTAATGTGGGGTATTTGACGTCAATAAAGCCTTTAGGTGTGATTGGATACGTCGCAGTGTGTTCCAAGATAAGATATGAAAGCATCTTGACCATTTGAGGGGGTGGCTTGCCCCATTATTAGCTGATGCTACACCCTCATGGATAGAGGAGCGGGTTGAGATCGAAAAGAAAGACTTGAATATGGTGGTTAGGTATTGATTTATGTTTATTAGCAGTACATTGATGCAATCCCAAAATGAGTCCATTCTTAGACATCCCAAGGCTGTTTTGTTTGGATGCATTATTAACCGACATAGGTTAAATTATGGTTTTATCATCATTCCAGATATTTTCTTGAGAGCGAGGCAGCAGCAGACATCACTACCATTTCCTATTTTGATCATGTAGTTGTGTCAGATGGCCAGAGTTTCATTTGTGGAGGCTACTGATGTGAGAGTTATGCCAGCCTCATCTAGTGACATTTGTCGGATAGAGGTAGATTATTTGAGAGATGATGCATCTAGGAGGAATCCGGCACTGGTAGACACTATTCTGTTGGTTGACCTTGATACTTTGGAGGTTGATACTCCTAATCCAATTCCTACTATGAAGCCGTCAAGTAAGGCTACACCCACCACTTCTATTGTGCCTCCCTCTACATCATATCCTCCATTGACTCAAGCCTTGATTTACCGGATTAGATTTCCCATTTGGTGGATGTTAGAGCCTCTTGCCTTGAAAAAGAGGTCCCTACTACGATCTCAACAGCCATTGAAGCTGCATTTGCCCCTATAAGGGCTAATATAGCAGGATAAATCACTTTTATTACGGATTATGGGTTGAGATTAGACACCTTTACCACTTGGGTTGAGGAGCATGAGAGATTAAGGAAACCTCCGTAAATGTTATAGCCTTAAGGGCTGATATTGCTGGGTTGAGGAAAGATGTGGATGAGCTCACGCGCACGGATATATCTATGCTTTTCGGCAAGGTACACCTACCCGGTGTTCTGATTACTGAGTCTCCACTAGCCTCGACTAGGAGTGAGCCTATGACTTCAGCTGAATGTGTACCTGTTGTTGGTGATGAGGACTCCGACACTCCAAAGACAGATGAAGAGGATCTCTCTAGGGAGGATCAGTAGAGTGAGGACACATATGTTGATCTGGTGCATTTGGAGAACTCTCTCTGTTAGACCTCTGCCATTAGATCGAGTGGAACGCAGCATTCGGATCCTATTACTCCTATTGATGTACCGGGCACTGATACCCTTGTTGATCCTCTTTCTAATGCACCAGGCACTGATGCCATGTCTTGCTGATAGGGGGATCCTTTTCCTATCTTTACTTTTAAGGTTATAAACTTGAATTTAGTGAATATCTTCGTCTTTTTCTTGGAAAGGTTTACATCAAGTGGATAATTGGATTGATAATTGCATCATAGCTTTAGATTTTAAGTTTGCTTGACAAGGGGAATTTAGAGTTTTATTGTTGAATGCTAGATTTGCTTGTAAAAAAATCTATATTAAGGTATTAGAGTGTTTTTCTTGCCTTACATGGGAGGCTTGGAGGAAAGCTCTTGTGATAAATAATGTGTTATTGAGAAATACATTTTATACTTTAGATTGATCTAGCCTTTCCATGAGAAGTTAATGTTATTGAGCAGTTGATGAGTGGTAGATTTACACTTATTTGAGGCCTGTTTGGCTCAACAATTAGTGTCATCAATGTCTAATTATGTCCTATTCTAATGATATTTTGATTAATTGCAGCTATGAAGGCTAAAGGATGAGGCAAAGATGAATGTTTGAAAGAATGACCAAAAATATGAAAAGAAGTGTAAACTCCACATTATTGATCGCCTAACAAGAAGTGTGGATCGCCTAATAGGTATGCTCTCGCCCAAATTGACAATGCACAATACTTGAATTACTTGAGGTAGGTCGACGAACTCCAAAAGGAAAGGTGACACATCAAATGAGAAAGGCGAACACACTGACCATCGCCGAAGGCGACAGTGCAAGGAGAAAAATTGAAGACTTGAATCATGAAAAAAAGTGGTACTCAGTGATACGTCAAATGTGAAAGGTAGACTTGAACGAGCTCGTCGATTAAGGTTCAAACACCTGAAGCCTAAAGCAAGAGAAAGGGAGTTGAAAAGTAGTTCGTGATCCGCCTAATGTGATCGGCGAGTCCATCTAACGTCTCCTAATGGTCACGCATTGAGTTTTTGGGCCAAATTTTTGGAAACTTTAAATAGCCCAAATAAAAGAGAAAAGAGGGTCCAAAATTGAATAGAAAATTCTTAATCTTGTAAAGAGAGAAACACTTTCCTTTGTGAAGAACATTTTTAGTTTTGGGGGTTTTTCAACTTTTGTTCTTAAAATTGATAATTTGAAGTTGAAATACAAAGTGGGTATTGCTTGTAAATGCTACTTTCATGCTACCCATGGCTACTTTCATGAAATTTATAATTTCTTTACATTTTGTGCTGGGTGGCTAAAACCCAAGATATAGGGGTGCAATCATGGGGTTGGGTGTTGATTTAATGTAGTGGATAGTGTGTTATGCTCTATTTTGTTGTTGTTCATACATTTATTTGGGCTAATTAGCATGGGTTTAACTTATGGGTTAAGGTTGTAAACTTAATTTCTACTTCCGATCTCATATTGATGCTCGAAAGAGATTGATTGGAGTGGGTATTTAGTTTGATACTTGCAATTTAGGCTTCTTGTCTGTAACTTGCTTGAAAATAGAGGTTTATTGTTCGGATCTATTTGCCCTATTTCTGCATCGAAAAAGAGAATAATGTAAGGTATTGGGTTTTTTAGTATTGTGCTTACATGAGACCGAAAGGAGATTCTATGAAATTATACTATGTGATCGAAAGAAGATTAGTGTCATCAAAGATGACCCAGCCTATCGATAAGTGTTCATCACTATAGAGCAGTACAACTACCCCTATGTGACATCGATTTACAATACATGTACCCCTAGATTAATTGTTAATTGATTGAATTTTCAAACTCTTAGTTCAATTGCTACTTTTGAAATCAAAATTCTTTCATTTGAGAAATTAATTTGTAAATTCGTTTAGTTGTGGTAGAATGTTTCTTTGCATTGTGGTTTGCTAATTTGCAGGTTTAGAGCATGAGTGACCATGGTAGTGACAACGATAGTCATTACGGGAAAACTGATAACATGAGTGATTTCAATGACATGCATGTGAACATCATTCAAACCACGGGAGCCATCAGGATACCTCCCACAGCCGAGAGGGAGTTGTTCATGTAATTGGAACAATGCTATAATTGCTCCAACTACGCGGAATGTTTATGGGTTTAGCTCATGAGGATTCCCATGAACACCTTTAGAATTTTATGGACGTATGTGGGTCACTTGTATTTAAGAATATCTCACAAAAGTCTTTAAGGTTGAGGTTATTCACATTCTTATTTGACGGGTGAAGATACAAGATGGTTGAAGGAATTGCAAAATGATTCTATCACTTCTGGGGTTGAGTTGACTAAGCTTTCTTGGAGAGATTCTTTCCCCCCTCAAAGTTGGTTAAACTTCGAACCCAAATCCAAAATTTCAAAAGAATCGGAGGTGAACCTTTACATGAGACTTTGTTGTGGTTCAAGAAATTACTCTTGCAATGTCGAACAATTGATGTTTCAAACAACTTGTTGTTGCAATACTTCTATTGCAGCCTTGATTTAGTCAATAAAGGTGTGGCTATTAATTGGTCCAAGGGGGATTAATGAGGCAACCGTATGAAGTAGCAATATTGTTGTTAGATGATATGACCAAGGTTAACCGAGCATGGCATACAAGAGAGGACCAGGTGCTTACTCAATAACTATGCATGAGCAAAGAAAAATTGAGAAGGGCAATGAACGAGATAAAAATACGACCAAAATGATTACCCAACTCGATTTGTTGTCTAAACATGTCATGGGAGGTGGTTTGAAATTAGTGAATGCAGGTGGATCAAGTAGTGGGTGATGCCTATAAGATGCCAATTTTGAGGCACTATACAATGAGGAAGTACAATATTTGGGAAACCAAATGGGAGGTTCTCACTCAAACTACCAACGACAAAGTGGGAACCAAGGTTTGAACAAGGAGCAAGATAGCATTTAGAAAGATTACAGAGGTTGAAATTGGAGAGATAGAGAGGTTGAAAAAGATAGATATATTCCTCTCCATGATCATCCACGACCAAAAGAACCAGCTGGTCTGGAAGGAAACTGAATCGAGGAATTGCTTACAAGGATCTTCAATAAGGTTAAAGGATCCTACAAGGTGTTGAAAGAAATGAAAAATGACTTCTCTACCTTATCTCAAACGGTGACCTCTCACTCGGTGTCTATCAAGCAGTAGGAAGCTCAGATGTGCCAGATCTCTACCCATCTCAATCCGAGGAAAAAGGAAATGTTGCCTAGTGACACCATCTGAAATCCCAAAAATGAATGTTGAGGAAGTGAGAATTATGTCGTGCCACGACGTTAAATAAAACGCTTCTTGGGAGGAAAACCCAAGTTTTTACTTTTTTTACTGCTTTCAATAACATGTGTTGTGATTGCAGATTAGAAGGAAATCAAAGTGTTGCGAAGGACATACTAGGCAATGCCAAAACCATAACGACTATCCATCGAAGGCAATATGCGGACTCATTCTTGTCCGCCTTTTGAGCTGGAAAATATGGAAAAGTGTGCGGTCAAATTAGGTGATCTGAGCTCCAAATGGCGATTCTCTAATGTACATTATGCAAACTCCATCGAGTTCGTTGAATTCGCTTTTAGGTATGGTTTTCATTCAGGCCTCTTCGGTGAGCTTCAGCTCTAGGTTGGCAATCTGTCAAATGCACTCGGTGACGTTAGTCGTTACCACCGACTATGCTCGGTACAAAAAGGCCAAGGGTCTTTTCATTTTCAAAAATAAAACCCTTTGCTATCTTTGAGATCTTTTTCTCCCTTTCACTTTTAATATTATATTTTAGTGTGTGAGTGTCCTTTTGTGTGATTATTGAGTGCGTGGAGTGTTTTGTCATGCATAATTGGTTGCCCAAACCCTAACTCCCTTTTCTTGCTAGTGCGTACTTCTACTTGAGGTTGGTGTTCAATATCTATCTTGTTATTTGTTCTTAAAATGATGTTTTACGTATGGGCATTAGGCCATGTGATGCATGTTGTTAGTTGATTTCATTGGGTAGTGCTAAAATGATCGTATTTAACTGTGCCCATGAGTTGATTGTTGATGTTTTTGCCTGGAATTGCTAACATTGATTGTGTTGGTTAAATGTTGAAATTGATCCCTTGTATATATTGGGTCTTGATTGAATTTCATGTGGGTGAATCTGAGTAGCCAAGTGCTGACCCGATTGCTTGATTTTGCCCAATAATAGATGGAATGATGACTTTCTTAAGAGCAACTTGTTGGATTCGAGCAATACTTTATGATAATTGGGGGAAGTATGAGTACCCAAGGGTAGAAAAGCATGTGGGTTGATTGTAAAGTTAATGAGGAACTAGATATTGTTGCATGTGTTGGTTTAACCTATAGAAATAGGCTCTGGCCTAAAAACCACCTATTCGGCGGGCTTGTCTTAGCTCACCAAGATGGTTAGGAAAATCGCCGAGTAAGCCCCAGCTGACCTTCTTATGTGAATATCTGACCTGGGGTACTATTCCATTAGGCAGGCTTGTCTTAGTTCACCGAAACCCATTCGGCGTATCGCCAAGTGGGAGTCGGCATCTCCTATTATGCATGTTTCTTTTCCTTTTGCATTGTTAGTTTCGGCGAACTTGTCTTAGCTTGTCAAACCAACTCGACAAATCACCGAGTTTGAATTGACTCTGCCCATCATGCATGAGATCTTTGATATTTGACTCTGTCCATTTCGGTGAGCTCACCAGAACTCCCCCATCCTATTAGGTAGACCGCCTTCCCAGTGGGCGAGCCTCGAAATATTTTTGATTGTGTTTCCTTTTGGGTTTTGATTTCAACTAACCTTTACCCAATCTTTATTTGGAAATACTATATTTTGCAAAAAATGGGTAAAAGCACATGGCAAAAGAGGAGTGACCTCTGACTCAGAACATGACACTCTCTCTCCTCCTCCAAAGCGGCAATAGAGGATAGTTCTTCATGAGCCATCTAAGGCTCCTCGACAACAGACCACTCCATGCTCTCCAACGCGTGTGAGTAAGAGACCGAGGAAGCATATAGCTAAGAAGAAAATAGATATCAGATCCAAATTGGTAATGCCTCCTCAAGATTCGACCCCTGCTTCACGTGTTCTCCCTATCATAGCTACAAGAGCCTTTAATAGGCTCAAGGTCGAAGGAGAACAAAAAATTCTTGAGGAGCGAAGGCTCTCCACAAATGGTGTTTTGAGTAATTACCCGGCCATTAAGGAAACTATTAAATTTCACCGATTGGAGCAGTTCACCAAACCCAGACACCCATATGTGCCAAAATGGGTGAGGGAATTCTACGAGGACTACACAGAGGCCCTGCCTAAGAATAGAAAGGGCACAATTGGGAAGCCCTTAGAAGAAGTTGAGGACCGTGTCAAGAAAGTGAAATGTCATTCAAGTGCGATAAATAATATTTTGGGCACCAAAAGTAACCCAACCGATAGATTCAAGCACAGCATGAAGTTCAATTTAGATGCCCACAAGGAGTGGTTGGCACCACTTATTGTAGACACATCTCCTTCATGGATAGTTGAAGGAGCAAAAATTGAAAAGAAGGACATGAATGTCATAGGCCATAATTGGTTTGGATTCATTAGTAGCAATATAATATCATCCCAAAATGAGTCAATCCTCGAGCATCTGAAAGTCATGCTAGTTGGGTGCATCATTCACCAGATAGAACTTAATGTAGGGTCAAAATTGTGGAGCAGATGCTTATGAGGGCCATGCAGGAGCAGACATCACTCTCATTCCCATTCCTGATAACAGAGTTGTGTGAAAAAGTTGGAGTTCCCTTTTGGGGGATGACATATTTGTCGATCACCCCGGCTACCTCCAATGATATCCAGAGGATTGAGGCTGATTATCTACAAGATAATGCAGCTCGGAGGAAGCCACCATCACCAGACACTACCCCCGTGGTTGATCCTTCCACCCTTGCTTCTGAGGCCACTCCATCTGCTCCTTCTGTGGAGCAGTTTGGTATATCTTAGCCCCTGCTATGCCTTCCACTTCTACCTCTACTACTGCTACTACTCTTGCCCCTACTACTGTCTCCCATCCCCCCTTGACCCAGTCCATGATCTGTCAAATTAGCAATCTTGCTCAGTCTATGGATGTGAGTGCTGTGAGGGTTGAGATAAATCTATCTAGTATGATAGAGCTATTGAGGCTGCTCTAGCTCCTTTGAGAGACATATTGACTCAGTGTGAGATGACTAATGAGGCCCATGGGGTACATTTGGATAATCTCACCGCTTGGTTGGTGGCCCGTGAAAAGGCTGAAGGTAGTTCTGATACATTAGCTATAATGATGACTGAGTTGGGTACTCTTAAGGCTGATGTAGAGAAGCTAAAGTCTACATATATTTCTATGTTGTGGGTGTGAGGTTCCCCTACCTTATGAGTCTACATCTGTGCCCCCAGTCATACCTAGTGCCGAGGTTCCTTCTAGTGCTACTGAGCAGCCGAGAGTTGGTGATACTTTAGCTGAGGATGTTGGTGTGATTGATGTCACTATTGAGGATGAGGAGCGAGAGCACGATAGGGCCGATGATGATTTAGCTAAGGAGACTGATGAGAGGAGCTATGGAGAAAGGAGGATGATCAGAGTACTACTGTGACACTGACAGAGTTGTGCGAGATTGATAAGATGATTGTTCAGGCCATATTGGAGAGGTCTTTTAGAGATACCTCCGCAGTTGGCACCAGTAGAGTCTCTTCAGACTCCACCATTCCTCCTACTATTGTGCTTGGCACTGATGTCCCTTATGATGCCACTCCTCTAGAGAATCTTAACGAGAGCACTCTATAGGTATAGCCTGTTAGAGGGACCTTTTCACCTTCCCCCCGATACTCTTTTCTTTTAGTTTCGCATTGAGGACACTATTGTTTACATTTTGGAAGGGTATGGGCACTTGTGCCAATATTCTCTTTTTTATTGTATTTTTATATTTTGTTACTTTCATTTTTGGATGATTGTAGTGTTTTGCTTGTGTTTTTATTATAGTGTTTCATTTGGTGTATTATCTCTTTTTGCCTTTTTCTTTCAAAACTCTTCGCTAACCCCATGAATCTTGAAAATCGTGAAAAGCTTCAGTTTTCATTGATAATAATTCGAGGATCGATTATGTTCAATATCGATGTCTTGAATAGTACTCATGATTAGCATGGTGTAAAGTGTTTGTGTTGCTAGAAAGAAATCGATGTGGTTGTACTTTAGAGTGATTTTTTTTAATCTTATGTTGACTAGCTGCATTTTGATGTGATCCTTGCAATGAACATCACACGCAAGCTTTTGATTTTTTCAGGATGTGCTAAATGAGTGTATTTGAAGTGCCATGTGCGGTAAGGTTTTACTTGAAAGAATGTATGTGGAATCTTAGAATTTTCCTTGTTAGTCTAATTGCCAAAGCCTTAGTAAGTGTAAGGCATGATCTTGGGCAAATATTCTGAGAGGGAACCCAAACTTCCATATCTCTTGTGGCTACCTTGTGAGGGTGTGCATCTATTTTTGTACCATTTGATCCTAAACCATTTGTTGACAACCATATTGAAACCTCTAGAGCTAAATTGTCCCTACTTTCTCACCCAAAAACCCGTTTTGAAGCATTGGTTTGTTTGAATAGCTAACTTAGGCCAAAAACCTAAGTTGGGGTGTAGAAAGGAAGGAGGAAGAAAAGCCAAGTGAAAATAAAAGAAAGATGAAATGAGACTCAACTTTGAAATTTGTTACAAAAAAAAGGAACCCCTCCTTATAAAAAAGAAAGAAGAGAAACATTGTGATGAACAATGTTGAAAAATTGAAATGAAAAAAAGAGTTGGTGGAATAAAAGGGGGTTCCCCATAAAATGATTGACAAGCCATAGTTTGAGTTCTCAAAACAAAAAGAATGAAAAGAATTTGAGAAGAGGTGAAGATGATTGCAACAGTACTTTGAAGAGGTGAAGTCACTGAGCCAAATTGACCATACCTTAACCCTCAGCCCCATTACAAGCCTAAAAGACCCTTGAGATCTTACATGAACTTGGTTGTGTGATGATTTGAAAATATGGGCAAACCTAAAGGATGAAGCATGCATGTATTTCTCTTCGGAGAGAGTGAGAGTTGCATTGATTCCTTAATTCTTGATTGATTTGCTTTGTGAGAGCATGGAATCATTCTTGATGGGAAGGTACTTGAATGTATTTATTGAAGCATGGTCTTACATTAGAAAAGAAGCTACATTGAGCTTGAGCTTAGGTTGAAACCGGCTATTCATTATTTGAAGCTTCTTGATCATGATTGAGTGTAGCATGTTGTTGAGACTAGTCTTGTAATGGCACTTTCTTGTAAGCTCTCATTGAGAACGGTTGTAAATACCCTTGTTGAGATTATTATGTTCTTAATTTACTTGAGGACAAGCATGTTGATGAGTTGTATATTTACACTCATTTGAGGCCTATTTATCTCAATAATTAGTGTCCTCAATTCCTAATTATATCCTATTCTAATGATATTTTGATTAATTGCAGCTATGAAGGCCAAATGATGAGGCAAGGATGAATGTTTGAAAGAATGGCTAAAAATATGAAAAGAAGTGTAAACTCCAAATTGTTGATCACATCACAAGAAGGGCGGATCACCAAATGGGTATGACCTCGCCCAAATTGACAGTGCACAATACTTGAATTAATTGAGGTAGGTCGGTGAACTCTAAACGAAAAGGTGACACTCTGAATGAGAAAGGCGAACACACTGACAATCGCCGAAGGTGAAAGTATAAGGAGAAAAATTGAAGGCTTGAAAAGCAAAAAAAAGGTGGTACTCAGTGATATGCCGAATGTGGATGGCAGACTCAAACGAGCTCGACGACTAAAGTTCAAACACCTGAAGTCTAAAGCAAGAGATAGGAAAGCTAAAGAGCAGTTGGCGATCCACCTAATGTGATCGGCAAGCCCGACTAACGTCGCCTAATGGTCATGCATTGAGTTTTTGGGCCAAATTTTATGAAACTATAAATAGCCCAAATGAAAAGAAAAAGAGGGTCCAAAGTTGAATAGAAAATTCTAAATCTTGTAGAGAGATAAACACTTTACATTGTGAAGAACACTTTTAGTTTTGGGGGTTTTTCAACTTTTGTACTTGAAATTGACAATTTGAAGTTGAAATACAAAGTGGGTATTGCTTCTAATTGCTAATTTCATGCTACCCATGGCTGCTTTCATGAAAGGTATATTTTCTTTATATTTTGTGATGGGTAGCTAAAACCCCAAGATCTTGGGGTGCAATCATGGGGTTAGGTGTTGATTTAATGTAGTGGGTATTGTGTTATGCTCTGTTTTGCTGTTGTTCATACATGGATTTGGGCTTATTAGTATGGGGTTAACTTATGGGTTAAGGTTGCATATTAATTCCTACTTTCGACTTTCCATTGATGCTCAAAAGAGAATGATTGGAGTGGGTAATTAGTTCGATACGTGAAATTTAGATTTGATGTCTGTAACTTGCTTAAAAATAGAGGTTATGGGTCAAATCTATTTGCCCTATTTCTGCATCGAAAGAGAGAGTAGTGTAAGGTATTAAGTTGTTTAGTATTGTGCATAGATTAGACCGAAAGGAGATTCTATAAAATGATACTATGAGATCAAAAGAAGATTAGAGTCATCGAAGATGACCCATCCTATCCATGAATGTTCATCACTATAGAACAGCACAACTACCCCTATGTGACATCGATTTTCAATCCCCACACCGTAGATTAATTGTTAATTGTTTGAATTTTTGAAATCTTAGTTCAATTGCTACTTTTAAATCAATTTTTTTTCATATTAAATTTGGTGGAATCATCCACCCATTGTTCTTATTGTTGTAAATGAATTAATTTACAATCTCGATTTCTTGATTGAATTTCTTCCCTTGTACCATTCCCTTTAGGATTCAACCCTGACTCTTAGTTGGGTATTTTTATTGACAACGACCGCTTACTCTTTTAATTTGTTTTAAAGAGTAGTTTGAGCGTTCACACTCACCCCTATTCAAAATTGAATGTCCACTTCCACACACTCCTAGATTCAATCTCATATTTGGCACACTTGTGTTCACTTGCTCATGATAATCAATTGTTATCTAAACTCTTGCTATTTGATAATCTGAAATGTCTAAAATTTCTTTATGTTAACCGCTAGTTGTTATCTATCTGCAAAAGATTAGCATATGAATTCAACATCCTAATTGAAGTCTAACAAAGACCGCTCCATGTGGGATACGACCTTAACCTTGTTGGGTTCTTTATAATTAACGATCGCTTATACACTGAATTGAAAGTTGTATAGTTGAGGATTATCAAGTTCCTCCTAAAAGAAAAATTGACTTTGGAATTGACCCTCTTCTAGATACCTAGCATATTTCTATCCCTTCTTAAAGAATAGCTTTGGTAGAGCTTAAGGAGTTTAAAGATCAGTTAAAGGACCTTTTGGATAAGAGTTTCATTAGACTAAGTATTTCTCTATAGGATGCTCTAGTGCTCTTTGTTTGAAAGAAAGATGGTTCTCTTCGAATATGCATTGAGTTTTTACAATTGAACAAGGTCACAATCAAGAATAAGTATCCCGTCCCAAGGATTGATGACTTATTCGATTAGCATAGGGTGATAGATTCTTCTCTAAGATTGACCTCCGATTTAGTTATCATCAAGTTAGAGTGATAGAATGTGACATTTCAAAGATAGCCTTCAGGACTCGGTATGGTCACTTTGAATTCTTGGTTATGTCTTTTGGACTAACAAATGCTCCTCAATCTTTCATGGACTTGATGAACATGGTGTTCAAGCAATATTTGGATATGTTCATTATTATTAATATCGATGACATCTTGCTCTATTCTCTAAGCGAGGATGAGCATGCAGATTATTTGAAGATTGTCTTACAAGTTCTCAAGGATTTTTTGTTATTTGCTAAGTTTAGCAAGTGTAAACTTTTGTTGAGGTCGGTAGCATTCCTTGGCAATATAGTCTCAGAATAAGGTATCCAAGTTGATCCTAAGAAGACCGAGGCAGTTAAGAATTGTCCTAGACCTCATTCTTCCTCAGATATTTGGAGTTTCTTGAATTTAGCCAATTACTATAGATGGTTTATGGAGGTATTTTCCTCTATTGTTACTCCTTTGACAACATTGACTCAAAAGAAAGTAAAATTTCAATGGTCCAAAGCATGTGAGAAGAGTTTTTATGAGTTGAACACTAGACTTACTTTAGCCTTGCTTTTGACTTTACCAGAAGATTCATATGGTTTTGTTGTGTAATGTGATGCCTCCAAAATTGGTCTTGGTTGTATTCTGAAGGAATATAGTAAGGCCATAGCCTATGCTTTTAGGCAACTTAAGGTTCAGGAGAAGGAAGAATTACCCGACTCACGATTTGGAGTTGGCGGCGGTGGTTTTTTCCTTGAAGATATGGAGACATTATCTCTATGTAGTTCATGTGGATGTGTTCACCGGTCATAAAAGTCTTCAATACGTGTTTATGAAAAAGGATTTAAATTATTCACCAACGGAGATGGCTTGAATTGTTGAAGGATTATGACATGAGTTTAATTTACCATCCGAGTAAGGCTAATGTGGTGGATGATGCTCTTAGTAGATTGTCCGTGAACATTGTTGCTCATATTTAGGATGATAAAAAGGAGATGGTTCGTGATGTGCATAGATTGTCAATTTGGGAGTTCGTATGGTTGATTCAGAGGATGGTGGCGTCATTGTTCAAAATGGGTCAGAATCGTCTCTTGTGTCAAATATTAAGGCAAAATAATATAATGATCTGATTTTAGTTCAGTTGAAGGAAGTTGTTTCTGAAAAGGCTATCGATGCTTTCTCCTAAGGGGGAGATGGTGTTCTTCGTTATCAAGGTAGTTTACATGTTCCGAATGTTGAGGAGTTAAGGAAATAGATATTATTAGAAGCTCACTGTTCTTAGTATTCTATTCACCCGAGAGCCACTAATATGTAGCATGATCTATGGGAAGTCTATTAGTGGAATAGGATAAATAAGGATATTGCGGAATTTGTGGCTAAGTATACAAATTGTCAACAAGTGAAAGTTAAGCATCAGAAACCAGACAGTATGACTCGGGGTGTTAGCATTTCTACTAGAAGTGGGAAGATTTGAAAATGGACTTCATTTTAGGTTTACCTCGTATGCATTGACAGCATGATTCCATTTGGGTAAGTACAGATCGAATGACTAAGTCAATGCATTTTGTTCCTTTGAAGAACTCCTATTCAGCTAAGGAATATGCTAGGCTCTATATTCTAAAGATGGTGAAGTTTCACAGTGTGCATTTATCCATCATTTTAGATAGAGGTACCCAATTCACTTCTCAATTTTGGAGATAATTTCAGAAAGGGCTTGGTACTCAAGTTAAGCTTAGCATAGATTTTTTCCTGCAAACTGATGGTCAGACTGAGCAGAATATTCAGTCTTTAGAAAATATGTTGAGAGTTTGAGTGATGGACGTTAAATATAATTGGGATGATCATTTGCCTTTGATTGAGTTTATTTATAATAACAGTTATCACTCGAGTATGTAGATGGCTCCGTTTGAGGTCTCTACGGTAGGAGGTGTAGGTCTCCTATTTGTTGGTTTGAAGTTTGTGAGGTCACTTTGTTAGGTCCTGACTTAGTTCATAAGGCTATGGAAAAAGTTTAACTTATCAGGGATATATTGAAGATGGCTCAGAGTAGATAGAATTCTTATGCGGATGTGAGAAGGAGAGAGCTTGAGTTTATCATTGATGATTGGGTTTACTTGAAAATTTCACCCATGAAGGGAGTGATAAGATTTGGTAATAAAGGAAATCTTAGTCTAAGCTATGTAAGCCCATATCAAATTTTGAGGCTTTTCGATAATGTGGCTTATCAGTTGGATTTTCCTTAAGATTTGGCATAAGTGCATATGGTGTTTTATGTTTCCTTGTTGAATAAATGCATTTGTGATCCGACTTCAGTTGTGCCTTTAGAAAGTGTCAATGTGAGATAAAGTCTCTCCTACGAAGAGCTCCCAGTTGAGATTCTTGATTGTCAAGTCCGAAAGTTGAGAAATAAAGAAGTTGCCTCCGTGAAAGTCTTTTAGAGGAATCAGTTAGTTGAGGGTTCTACTTGGGAGGCCGAAGCCAATATGATGTCCAAGTACCCCCATCACTTTCCTTCCGATTCAGTTACAGTTTGAGGTATTATTTCCTCCTATGTACTCTTTCAATTCATGCGTTTCAGCTATTCTAATGTTTCCCTATGCATGTATGTTCATGTAATCAGTTTTAAACATCATGTTTTAGCTCGAAGTCACTCACTCCTCAATTTTATGTATTTTATGTGTTTTGTGTTCATGTTAGGCTGTTAGATCTTTCCCCTATTATTTTCATGCTTTGTTGAATCTCAATTGAGGTTGAATGTTCCCAAGGGGTGAGATATCGTAACACCTTAGAAGTTCATAGCTCAGTGAAAGTTGAAAAGTGACAGAAAAACAGTTGAAGTCTTCTAGTTTTGGCATGTATGGGTCGTAGATAGGGCGATGGCCCATGGAAGCTGATCATGGTTGCCACTTAGAAATTTAGAATCTCAAGATCTCAATGTACGAGCCAACAGTACGGCTCGTCAAAGAAACCATGAGTCGTGGTTGGGTTTAATGAGCTTGACCTTTAGAAGATGATTATTTCAGTGCACTAACTTATGCGACTAGTATCGATGGGTCATGAAAAGGATTACGGTTTGTAGTTGGTGGTCCATGGTTCATTCTCCAAGAAGTTTGACTTTTAGTAGGTGGGTTCCACAAGAGGACAATACGGTCCATAGAAGGGAGTACAGACCATAGAGTGGGTTTGTGGTACTTGCTCAACAATTTTAAGTCAGGGGTATTTGGGTCTTTATCTACTCTTTTAACTCCTACACGACATCGGTTAAAGCCTATTTTGAAGACTTTAAGGAGTTCCTAAACACCCTAACCTACCCTTCTAACTCTCATTCTCTCAAACTCCAAATTCTCTCTCAAGTCTTCTACCCCAAGAAAGCTAAGATTCCAAGGATTTCAAGTCTACATGGAAAAGTTCACCTAGGGTTTTCATCAAAGTATGTGGAAACTTAATCAATGGGTCCTTCTTCACCCATTGAGTCCCAAAGAAACCTCAATTTCTCAAGTTATGATTCATGCCTAATTTCCAGTGTTTCATGAATTTCTCATGGGTTCAATTAAATTTAAGTTTTTTCTCAATGAATGATCTTATTATGCATGATTTGATCATATTTCAATATTTTCAATAATATTTTCGTAAACTCATGCTATGCACGTATTTTCTGATTATGAATCAAACTATGTTGATATGCATGCATTATGATAAAAATGATTTTACGAATCAAGGATGCTTTCGAATAAAGTATCATCAAGTTTATATGAAATATGATGCTTCTAATTGAAGTACCACTCATTATGAAAGACTATCATGATTTAGATGCCCTATGACTATATGTGAAATCATTATTTATAGGAGCTATTTTTATGACTATGAGATTATGTATGGATGATTCAATATTTCTAGATTATTACCGTTTCAAAAATTATGAATATGATTATGTATGTTTTTCGTTTGGAGATTACTTAGCACCGAGTTGGACTAGTGGCAATTACCCAAGTCCCAAAACTACATTCCCACGTAGGACTTAGTCTTAATTTACTTTAGCTAGTGGATCTACCTAAGCTCATGATTATGGTCCATACCTTGGCAAGTAAGACACTCTCTTTTCGGTGTGGGAGAATTACACTAAACTTCATGTTATAGCTCACATGGTTTTTGTTGGTTAACATATCCCCCATAAACATATATTGTATTGACTTTAGCTAGTCGATCTACCTAAGCTCATGATTATGGTCCATGTTTTGGCAAGTAGGACACTCTCTTTTCGGTGTGGGAGAAGCACACTGTACTTCATGTTATGACTATAATTTTCAGACTAATGCATGACCTTGTACTATATTTTCAGAATTAGATTATCAGACTTTATGTTATGTTTACTTGGTCATTGCATTATCATATTTTTAGACTTATCATGTTATCATGCCATGTTTATGCATTTCCAATACACAGTACATTACGTTTAATGATCACATATATTCTTATGCCTATATTATTTTATAATATAGGTGTTGATGCTCCATATCAGGCTCGTGGTTAGTACAGACTCTTATCAGCCTTGATCAGTATTGGTGAGTCCTCGTGGTTTAGGGACATACCACTTATGCTTTCTTCATTTATCATTTCTGACTTTATTTCAATATTCAGATGTTCGAGTGAGCTAGGGCTTTGTCCTAGCAACTGACTTTTGTAGTAGAGGCTTATTCAGACATTAGTACTTCCGGTTATGAGTCTTGTATTCAGATTTTTCCATATGTGTTGAGATCACCAATTGAGACTTGGATTCCTCTTATCTCTTTATTTTAGTTATGTATGTTATCTTAGTGTCATGCTATGTCATGTGGTTCTCTTAGAGTCTCTCAGGATTGTAGGAATCATGTCATGTCTAGGGGGTATTCTTGGGTCATGACAAACATGGTATTCAAAGCATCGGATTAAAGTGTCTTACGGTGTCTAAAAACCACATTAAGTAGAATCTTATTCAAGAGTGTGAAGTGCGCCACATTTACGAATAGAAGGCTACAAGATGTTTAAGCAACTTTACTTCTTTCAAAACTCATAAGTCGTGTGATAGAGTTGAACTCTGTAAGGTTTCCTTCTAACATATGTTTTATGTGTGTTAAGTATGATGCCTCCAAGAAGAGCTCTAGTTAGAAGAAACTTGAATGGAGAGAAAGAAACACCTCAAGCTCTAATTGATCCCTTGGCCGAGCAAGTCACTCATGCAGAATTCAGGGCTGCTTTCCAAGTGTTAGCCCAATCCATGTAAGTAAAGTCGGTTACCCTCAAATCCTAAGCACTATATAAGCCTTCAAAGCCTAATTTCTACCCTTCCTAATCACTTTTCAACTATTCCCAAAACCTCTCCAATTATTTCTCTCTGTAGAAGTAAAGAAGAAGAATAAGAAAGCTAGGGTTTGAAGGGAGAAGTCTCCAATTCCTCCATTGATTTCAAGGTTTTGGCATTGACGTATGATAGCTTTCACCTTTGGAGTCCTTTCCTCCATAGGGTTTTCAAATTCCTCAATTTTCAAAGTGAGAATTCTCAATTGAATTTAGGGTTTTCTTCTATCATGTGAGTTCTTATCAATTATAATCCAATTGCTTTAATTATGACTTCTTATGCATGGAATTGAGTTGAATTGCATGTTTAAAGTTAAATCCCCATGAACCCATATGAATTTTATGATTTCTAGACTATGATCATAATGTGAGGTTTTTGAACTATGAAAGATAAATTGGGGAAATTGAATGATTTTGAGATAAATATACATGAGCCCATGCATGATTTATGTATTCTAAGCTATGAATTTTATGATGAAGTTATGAATGATCAAAAGATGGGTTTTATGAATATACGCATGTTCAATTATGAAATTTATGATGATTTAAGACTTGTTTTGAGATTGAAGCATAATTGATGTTGTTGTTGAGTTGTGAAAGGATTTCTCACATATTACTCAAACCATGAATGTGAAAGAATTGTTCTCACATAAAGGATTCATAAATGGTTGAAAGGTTTTCTCAACTAAACTTGAATCAAAGTTAAGGAGCTATTCTAATGAAAGGGACAAGAGGCGATTACCCATGTTCCCTAATGATATACAAGAGGCGATTACCCATGTCTACTCAAAATAAGATGAATTATGATTTATGACTAATCTGTGGAAATTATGCTTAGCACCGAGTGGATAAGTGGCGATTACCCATCCCATAAACTATGCGCCCCAATAGGATGATTGTGTAGATAGACATTAGCTAGTGGATCCACGCAAGCTAGAAGTTCATGGTCTTACCTTGGTAATTAGGACACCTCTTTTCGGTATGGGGTAGACACCGGATACCATGTTATAGCTCTCATGGTCTTAAATGTCGATTAAAGGTAATTTCCCACAATAATGAACTAAAGTGACTTTCAAAGTATCTCATAAATGTTTTAAGCATGTTTAACTTGGATTGACCATGATCTTATGACTTATACTTCTAACCTCTCTTATCTCATGTTTTAGCTTTGTCTTTGCATGTTATGTAAATGTCCCCTTTTATGATGATCTTATGGTTTTATGCATAGTTATCATACTTGGTATATTTTTGTACTAACGCATACTCTTGCCTACATTGATTTAATGATGTAGGGTGTGGTGACTCCTCCCCATCCACTCGTGGCTAGAACTTGTAGTAGAAGAGCCATGAAGACTTGGTGAGTCCTCATATGTTCAAGGACGTTGCCTTGTTATTCTTTTATGTTTCTTTACTTTTGGGCTTGTATTGGGTTACGTCCCAACATTCTTTCTATTCCTTTGATAGACGGCTTTGAGACTATATGTAGACTTCCTCTATGGTTTTTAAACTCTTGTGATATTGAATTGTCTTTTGAACTCTTAAATTGCTATTATCTTGTATGATGCATGCTAAATGGCTTGTATGAAGCCTTTCGGGGTCTTGTACGCCATGTCACATCTAGGGGGTACTTTAGGTCGTGACAAACTTGATATTCAGAGCACAAGCTTTTAGAAAGGTCCTAGGAAGTCTCATAACCCACGTCGAGTAGAGTCTTGTTCATGAGTATGAAGCGTGACACATTTATGAATGAGAGGCTACAAGATGTTTAGGAAACCCCACTTTTTTTTTATATTTTAAAGTCGTGCAATAGAGTTTAACTCGATATGTCTCTCTCCTAATCCCTATATCCTATGTGTTTCAGGATATAGCCACTCAAAGGGCATATCTAGGAGGAATGCGAGAGAGAATGTGGAACAAGAAGCTCCTCCTCAAGCTCCTCAAGTTTCGGCCGAGCAAGTGACTAATGCGGAGTTTAGGGTTGCTTTTCAAGTGTTGGCCCAAGCCATGACGGCTCAAGCCAATAGGGAGGTTGTGGCTCCCGTGAACCCAAATGTGGGTACAGCGGCATCTAGAGTGAGGGACTTCACTAGAATGAATCCTCCGGAGTTTCATGGCTCTAAGGTTGAGGAAGATCCTCAAGAGTTCATTGATGAGGTGTACAAGGTGCTAATGATCATGGGTGTGACGTCGAAGGAAAAGGCGGAGTTGGCCACTTATCAACTAAAGGGTGTTGCTCAAGTGTGGTTTGAACAATGGAAGAGTGAGAGGGCGGTTGAGGCGGGTCCTCTTGATTGGGAAATGTTCAAGGTTGCTTTCCTTGATAGGTTATTTCCACTTGAGGTGAGGGATGCAAAGATACTTAAATTTATCAACCTTCATCAAGGAAACATGAGTATGAAGGAGTATGCTTTGAAGTTCACACGATTGTCTCGGTATGCTCCTACTATGGTTGCCGATCCTAGGGCAAAGATGAGTAAGTTCATTTTGGGGGTGTCTAAAATAGTGGTCAAGGAATGCCATATCTCTATGCTTATTAATGATATGGACATTTCTCGTCTCTTGGTGCATGCCTAACAAATAGAAGAGGAGAAACTCAAGGGAAAGTCTAGGGAGGCAAAGAGGGCTAAGACCAGTGATGGTAATTTCTCTCATTCAAAGTCCAATGGGTATGGTCGTCCTAAGTTCTGACAAAGGTTTTCCGGTCAAGGTTCCTCCAATGCTTCTCCTAAGTTCAACAAAGAAAGGGTGTCTAACCCTAAGCCTCAAGGAGGGAATGGTGGTGGACCTTTATTGCCTACTTGTGCTAAATGTGGGAAAAAGCATGAGGGAAAGGGTCTGGCCGGTTCTAATGCATGCTTTGGTTGTGGTAAGATGGATCACAAGATAAGGGATTATCCCTTAGTGGCTAAGAATGAAGGAGATAATCATTGACGGGCTCAACCTCAACATCCGTCGGGTTCTAGTAGGAGTCAAAAGCAAAACCGATTCTATGTGCTTCAGACTCGTCAAGAGCAAGAGGGTTCTCCCGATGTGGTTACCGATATGTTGAAGGTCTTTCATCTTGATGTTTATGCTTTGCTTGAATAGTGCTACCTTGTCTTTTCTGATTTCGTATGTGGCTATGAGGTTTGATGTTCTTCCAGATGTGTTGTTAGATCTTTTTGGTGTCTCTACTCGTATTGGTGAATCCATTGTGGCCAAGAAAGTCTATAGAAATTGCCCCATCTCCTTATCCCATAGAGTCACTCGTGTTGATCTTGTAGAGCTTGATATGTTAGATTTTGATGTTATCCTTGGGATGGATTGGTTGCATTCTTGTTATGCTTCTATTGATTGTAGGACCCGAGTGGTTAAGTTTCAATTTCCAAATGAGCCTATCCTAGAGTGGAAAAGGGGAAACTCTATGCCTAGGTCAGTTTGTTTCTTGTCTTAAATTTCTAACGGTTGCATATACCATCTTGTTAGGGTGAGGGATGTGGATTCTGAAACCCCTACTCTTGAGTCAATCCCCATTGTTAATGAGTTTCTGAAAGTGTTTCCCGATAATCTACCTGGTGTTCCTCCCGAAAGGGAAATAGACTTCGATTTTGACCTTCTCCCCGATACGTAACCTATCTCTATTCCTCATTATCGAATGACTTCGGCAGAACTTAAGGAATTAAACGAACAATTGAAAGATTTGTTGGATAAGGGTTTTATCTAACCGAGTATCTCTCCATGGGGTGCTCCCATTTTGTTTGTTCGAAAGAAGGATGCTTCACTTCGAATGTGCATTGATTATCGGCAATTGAATAAAGTCACCATTAAGAATAAGTATCCTCTTTCAAGGATAGATGATTTATTTGATCAACTTCAAGGAGCAAGCTATTTCTCCAAGATTGACCTTTGGTCGGGCTATCACTAATTGAGGGTGAAGGAAGATGATGTCCCTAAGATGGCTTTTCGGACTAGATATGGTCACTACGAGTTTTTGGTAATGTCGTTTGGGTTGACAAATGCCCCAGCCACATTTATGGATTTGATGAATATGGTGTTTAGACAATACCTTAATTTGTTCGTGATTGTGTTCATTGATGATATTTTGATTTACTCGAGAAGTGAGGATGAGCATACCGATCATTTGAGGATTGTGTTGCAAGACCTCAAGGACCAACAACTCTTTGTAAAGTTTGATAAGTGTGAATTTTTGCTAAGATCTGTGGCTTTTCTTGGTCACATTGTTTCCGATAAAGGTATTGAGGTAGATCCTAAGAAGATAGATGCGGTTAAGAATTGGCCTAGACCTCTATCAACTTTGGATATTCGAAGCTTCTTGGGTTTGGCTGGTTATTATAGGAGGTTTGGTTAGGGGTTTTCTTCGATTGCTTCCCCATTGACGGCTTTGACTCAAAAGAAGGTTAAGTTCACATGGTCCGAAGCGTGTGAGAAGAGTTTTCAAGAATTGAAAGATAGACTTACCTCGGCTCCGGTGTTGACCTTACCGGAAGGGTCCGATGCGTTTGTGGTTTATTGTGACGCTTCAAGGATTGGACTAGGGTGTGTCCTTATGCAAAATGGGAAAGTCATTGCTTACGCTTCAAGGCAACTTAAGATTCATGAAAAGAACTATCCCACTCATGACTTAGAACTAGCGGCGGTTGTGTTTGCTTTAAAGATTTGAAGGCATTACTTGTATGGTGTCCATATGGATGTATTCACCGACCATAAGAGTTTGGAATACGTGTTCAAGCAAAAAGATCTAAACTTTCACCAAAAGAGGTGGCTTGAGTTGTTAAAGGACTATGACATGAGTGTCCTCTTTCACCCCGCAAGGAAAATGTGGTGGTGGATGCTCTTAGTCGAGTGTCAATGGGTAGTGTTGCTCACATTGAGGATGGTAAGAAGGAAATGGTTTGAGATGTTCATAGATTGGCCCGATTGGGTGTTCGGTTGATTGATTCTAGTGAGGGTGGTGTTGTCATTCATAATGGTGCACAATCGTCCTTCTTGTCAGATGTCAAAGCAAAGCAAGGTCTGGATCCAATCTTGATGGAGTTGAAGGAAGCGGTGCTCAAGAAGTCCGTTGAGGCTTTCACCCAAGGGGGAGATGGTGTGCTTCGATATCAAGGTCCTTTGTGTGTTCCCGATGTTGATAGTTTGAGGGAGCAGATTCTATCTAAAGCCCATAGTTCTCGATATTCCATTCACCCGGGAGCCACCAAGTTGTACTGTGGTTTGCGGGAGATCTATTGGTGGAATGGGATGAAGAAGGATATTGCAGAATTTGTGGCTACGTGTCCTAATTGTCATCAAGTGAAAGTTGAGCATCAAAAGCCGGGAGGTTTGTCCCAAGATATTAGTATTCCTACTTGGAAGTGGGAGGATTTGAATATGGACTTCATTGTTGGTTTACCACGAACCCGGCGACAACATGATTCGATTTGGGTTATTGTGGATCGTATGACGAAATCAGCCCATTTCATTCCCGTCAAGGTTTCCTACTTGGCGGAGGACTATGCTAAGTTGTACTTGAGAGAAATGGTTAGGCTACGTGGAGTGCCTTAATCCATTATCTCCGATCGTGGTACCTAATTAACCTCTCAGTTTTGGAGATATTTCCAAAGGGGCCTTGGTACTCTTGTTAAGCTTAGTACGGCCTTTCATCCTCAAACCAATAGGCAAGCGGAACAAACTACTCAAACTTTGGAAGACATGTTGAGAGCTTGTGTGATTGATTTCAAGGGTAATTGGGATGATCATTTGCCTTTGATTGAGTTTGCCTATAATAATAGCTATCATTCAAGTATTGGTATGGCTCCATTTGAGGCCCTTTATGGTAGGAGGTATAGATCTCCTATAGGTTGGTTTGAAGTTGGTGAAGTTACTTTGATAGGTCCCGAGTTAATACATGAGGCTATGGAGAAAGTTCGACTTATTAGAGAAAGGTTGAAAATGGATCAAAGTCGACAAAAGTCCTATGTCGATATTAGAAGGAGAGATTTAGAATTTGATGTTGATGATTGGGTCTACTTGAAAATTTCACCCATGATGGATGTAATGAGGTTTGGAAAGAAAGGGAAGCTTAGTCCCCGTTATGTGGGCCCATATCAAATTTTGAGGCGTATTGGTAAGGTTGCTTATGAACTTGACTTACCAAACGACTTGGCATCGGTGCATCCGGTTTTCCATGTCTCCTTGTTGAAGAAATGCGTTGGTGATCCGACATCCATAGTACCATTAGAGAATCTTGGTATAAAGGATAGCCTTTCGTATGAAGAAGTTTCGATTAAGATTTTAGATCGATAAGTTCGAAGGTTGAGAAATAAAGAAATTGCTTTCGTGAAGGTTCTTTGGAGGAATCAATTAGTTGAGGGTGCTACTTGGGAGGCCGAGGCCGATATGATGTCCCGATATCCTCATATTTTTCCCTCCACTCCTACTCTAGCTTGAGGTATTTAGTTCCTCATGGTTTCCTCTTTTGGTCTCATGTGTCTTAGATATTCCCATGATTTCCCATTTATGTATGTTCATGAAAAGCTTAAATTTTGAGAAAATTAGTTAACTTGATTGATTTCTCCATGATTATGTGCATATGAGTATGAGCTGCATATAGACTTTATGAAAAGATGCTTTAAACATGCTTTAGGTTGGAGTTGATGTTTCCTCCTCGGATATGTGCATTTATGTGATTACATTCATATTGGGCTGTTAGATTAAGTTCATATCCTTCTTATGATGTCTTGATTCTCATTCTAGGATGAATGTTCCCAAGGGAGAGATAATGTAACACCTCAGATTTTAAAAAGGGAGAAAAAGGCAGCATTTCAACTTTGGGGCAGTACCAACGACATCACCTACGGCTCGTTGGTTGACTTACCAACCGTAGGTGGAGTCTTGGATCAGCCTGGGAAATTCAGCAAATTTTGGCAATTTCCAGTGTGACCTACGACTTGGACCTATGGCTCGTTGGTTGACCTACCAACCGTAGGTCAAGTCGTAGGTTGGGGATCGTCAGCTGGTTTTAAAAAAAAGAAGAAGTGGTCTTTAGGTCTTTTCCTTAATTGTTTAATTCCTAAGTAAAGTCGGTTACCCTCTAATCCTAAGCACTATATAAGCCTTCTAAGCCTAATTTCTACCATTCCTAATCACTTTTCAACTATTCCCAAAACCTCTCCAAAACATCTCCAAATATGTGCTTGTCTTAGCTCACCGAACCATCTTGGTGGATAATCGAGTTGGAGTTGACATCGCCCTTCATGCTTGAGTGAAATTATTTTTGATCTTGTCATCTTTAGTGGGCTCGCCTAACCTGTTAGGCGTATCACCTACCCATTCGGTGAGCCTTAAGAAACTTGTTTCAACTGTGCTTATTTGTGAAATTTTCAACTAACCTTCTCTCGATGTTTGTTTTGAAATATTGTGCTTTACAGTAAATAGCCAAAACCAAAATCCCAGTCTCTTCAATGGTGGTTTTCTTTGATTCCAACTCTGACTCCACTCATCCACCTCCTCTCAAAAGGTAAAAGGGATGGTTATAAATGAGCCTACAGGGCAACAACAGGCCACTCCGCACACCTCTACGCATGTGAGTGAAAAGCAAAAAAAGGTTGTGAAGACTGAGAATCCACCAGCACCTATGATGGTGCAAAAGGCTAAACCAAGGAAGAGGAGAGCAATTCGCTCCAAGTTGCCACAAGATTGTGCCACCAATGTTGCTTCGAGGGTGCTCTTAGTTATAGCTCCAACTCCTGGTTATAGCTCCAAGGGTCCTCAACATTCTCAAAGCACCAAGGGATCGCACCAATTTAGAGGAGCACAGGTTATCAACATATGGGGTCATGAGTGACTACCCCACCATATGGGATAAAATAAAATTTCATAAGTTCAAACAGTTCATAAGAGCTCGACCTCCATATGTCCTACTGTGGGTTAGAGAATTCTATGATGCCTATGCCAAGGGCATTTCCAAATAAAAGGAAGGATGTGGTTTGGAAGCCCATAGAAGAAGTCGAAGTCTAGGGGAAAATGGTACAATGTGACTAGGCAGCGATAAATTATGCTTTCGGGATGGCTGGAAAAAGAGATAAGATGTATAAGCTTCAAATGAAGAAGAGTTTGGGTGCTTTGGAAGGGTGGCTGGCACCCTTGATTTCAGATAGAGTAGAAAGATATCAATATAGCAGCTCGATTTTGGTTTGGGTTCGACAGTAGCAACCTCATGCCTTCACAGAACGAGTCAATTCTCTGGAACCTAAAGGCCGTCTTAGTGGGCACTATTATTGATATGGAGGAAATTTATGTGGGTGCAATCATTGAGGAGGAGACACTCATACGAGCTAGGCAAGAGCAGACATCGTTACCTTTCCCCATTTTGATCAGACAACTATGTGAGGCTTCTGGAGTCCCATTCCTGGGAGAGGCCCGTTATTCGAGTGACCCCAGCCTCATCCAATGACATTCAGAGGATCGAGGTTTATTACTTGAGAGATGATGCAGCCATAACAAAGCTCCTACCACCTGGTACCACACTAGTAGTGGATCCTACTACCTTAGTATCAAACACTGCTCATCCCGTCCTTCTCCAGGTATCACTCCCCTCTATTCTATGTCTTCTAGATCTTCTGCACCCTCTACCTCAGTTGCACCTCTTTCCATAACCCAGCCTCCGTTGACAAAGGCCTTGATTTATCAGACGGGCAACCTTGCCCATTCTATAGATGTGAGGGCATCTCACCTTGAGAAGGAGGTGGACAAGATGATTACTGCAGCTATTGAGGCTGCCATGTTTCCAGTGCGGGCTGAGGTTGTGAACCATAGAGCTACAATTGCTTCCTATGAGAGAGGCTAGATAAACTCACTGCTAGAGTTAAGGTGTGTGAGCGATATAAGGCAAGTTATGTCAAGCTGACTGAGTTGAAGAGCGATATAGCTTCTCTAAGGGTAGATGTGGACTAGTTGAGGTCCATCGATATTTTGATGTTATGGGGTGAGGTTCCCTTGCCTGAAATACCCACAGTTGTACCTCTTACTGAGCTGAGGAGATGGACCTTCTGGGATAGCTGAGCAGCAAGTAAGTGATGAGTTTGAGTAGGTAGCTGATGAGCCTGATGATGATGATTTAGCCATTAAGATAGATAAGGAGGAGTTTGTGAGGGATGATGAGTAGGTTAGTGCTGAGGCCTTAGCTAAGCTACAGAGTATTGAGGAGTCGATAGTGCATGCTACATTGGAGAGATCTCGTCTAGAGACCTCCATGATTGGCACTAATGGGGTCATTCCTTCAGATTCTACTATTCCTCATCCCGATGTGTCAAGCACTGATTCCCAAATTGATGTTACATTGCTGCCTCCACCTTTAGATGTGTCGGGTACTGATGCCCGAGGTTACAATACTCCCTCCAAGCCACACGATTAGAGTTCTTCAGAGGTATAGCCTTTTAGGGGGACCTTTTACTCATCTCACTCCTATTATTTTTTAGCATTGAGGACACTGCTAGATACTTTTTGGTGGGGTGAGGGCACCTATGCCTATATTCCCCTTTTGATTATATTTTGTTCATTTTAGTTGTATTTTGATGTTTTAGCATTTTGGTTTTATGTTGGTTTTATGATATTTGGTTGGTTTTGGTTTTATTTTTGTCTCTCTATCAATTGCCCCATGAATCTTGGAGTAGTAATGTTGATTGTTGTTGCTAGTAAGTTCATTGTGGATATTCGAGAATTGATTTTGTCCAATATTGATGTCTTGGATAGTGCTTTTGATGAGAAATGTGTTTTGTGTTGGTATTACAAGAGGAAATATGTGTTGCTTTACTTTTGAATGATCTTTGAGAATCTTGTGTTGACTAGCTACGTATTGATGTAAGTTTTGCAATGAACATCGCACGCAAGTTTCTTAATTTTGTAGAGCTGTGTAAAACGATTGTGTTTGAAGTGCCATGTGTGGTGAGTTCCTTCTTGAAAGCAGGCTTGTTGATTCCTAGAATTTTCCTTGTTAGTCTAATTGTTTAGCCTTGGTGAATGCAAGAGATGATCTTTAGCACAAATTTTGAGAGGGAACCCAAATCTTCATACATTTTGTGACTACCTTGTGAGGGTGTGCAATAATCTTGTTACCATTGAGTCTATACTGTTTGTTGTCAACCTCATTGAAAAACCTCTTGAATCAAATACGTCTCTAACTCCCATAAATCCTTTTCTAAGCATTGGTTTGTTTGAATAGATAACTTAGGCCAAAAGCCTAAGTTGGGGTGTGGAAAGGAAGGAGGAAAGAAAGCCAAGTAAAAGAGAAGAAAGAAACGTGAGACTCAACCTTGAAGTTTACAGCAATAAGAAGGAACCCCTCCTTATAAAAAAAAGAGAAATGAAATAAAAGGGGTTTCCAAGGAATTGAATTAAAAATTGAGGATTGAGTCTCCAAATAAAAGGAATGAAAAGAACGTGAGAAGAGGTGAAGATCAGTACAATAATTCTTTGAAAAGGTGAAGTCATTGAGCAAAATTGATCATACCTTTGCCCTCAGCCCCATTACAAGCCTGAAAGACCCTTGAGATCTTGCTAAAATCGAGTTGTGTGATAGTTGGAAAATATGGGCAAACCTATGGGATGAAGCTTGCATGTATTTCTCTTTCAAAGAGTGAGAGTTGTATTGATTCCTAACTTCTTTGTTGATATGCTTTGTGAGATCATGAAATCATTTTTGTTGTGAGGGTACTTGAATGCTTTTGCTGAGGCCTGGCTTTTCATTATAAGGGAGTATTAGTGAGTTTGAGCTTAAATTGATACCGCTACTCATCATTTGAAGTTTCTTGAGCATGATTGAGATATTGCATATACTTGTTAGTAGCCTTGTGACGGCACTTGCCTATTAACTCACATTGAGACCTGTTGTAGACACTCTTTCTGAATTGATTGTGTTCTTCATTTACTTGGGGACAAGAAAAATTTTAAGTTGGGGTGTTGATGAATCTGAGATTTTGACTCATTTGAGGCCTTTTTAGTTCAATAAATAGTGTCCTCAATGCTTATTTATGTCCTTATATGATGATATTTTGATGTTTTGCAGGTACAAAGGCTAAAGGACAAAGCAAGGATAAATCTATAAAAAGAGGCCTAAAACATTCAAAAAAGAGTAAACTCCCAGAGGATCGCCTAGCACAATGGGCAAATCACCCAATAGGCCTGGACCTCACCTAAAGTGACAGTGCTCACTTCTAAAAATATTCAAGGCAGGTCGGCGAAGCAAAGTACAAATGGTGATTCATCAAAACAGTTGGGCGAGCCAAAAGACTCATCACCGAAGGTAACAAACTTCTGAGTTAAAATGAAGGTTGAAGGGGCAAACAAGGTGGTACTCGGTGATTCACTTAACATGAAAGGCTGACTCAATGGAGTTTGCGAGTGAGGTTCAAACACCTAAAGTTTGAAGCCAAGAAAGGGTGAGCTAAAGAACAAATAGTGATCCACTGAATCATGTAGGCGATCCTGACTAATGTTGCCAATCAGGTCACGCATGGAATTTCAGACTAATTTTTGGAGAAATTATAAATAAACCTAAGGAGAGAGAAAATGCATTATCTTCCGAATAGTTTTTTATCTTTTATCCATTCTAACTTTTTCATATTGAGAAATAGAATTTTCTACTTTTTTCTTAGTTTTAGGGTTTTGAACAATCTTGTAATAGAGAAGTGAAGGTTTAATTCAAAGTGGGTGTTGAAGATTATTGTTGATTATCAATACTTTAATGGTTAAAAACATAATTGGTATAGTGTTTTCCCTTTTATGATGCTTGGCTAAAACCCCAATTCTAGGGGTATGATTATGGAGTTGGGTAATTTAGTGGGTCTAGCGTCTTTCTCTATTTTTTTCTACTATTTATTTATGGATTTGAGCTATTTAGCATGGGGTCAAGTTATGGGTTAAGGTTGCAAACTTAATTCTAACCTAGATCTTCGATTGATGCTCAAAAGAGATTAATTGAAGCGGGTAAATAGCTTAATACTTGCAAATTGGGTTTGATTGATGTAGTTTGCTCAAAAGAGAAATTGTAGTTTCAATTCTAATTGCCAAATCTGCTTAAAAGAGAGATTTTAGTAAGGTATTGGGTTGATTTGTATTTTACATGGATGAGACCAAAAGGAGATTTTACGATATGATGCATTGAGATCGAAAGAAGATTTGTATCGTTGATGATTACCTAGCCTATCCATGATTATTTAGCATTATTGTGCAAGAACTTGTACCCCTATTTGAGGTCGATACCAACTCCCACACCCCTATATTGTCTTTTACTTGTTTAAACCTCTATTTTTATTTGAATTGTGATAATTGATTTCACAACCGTTATATTAAATTTTAGTGGAATCATCCACCCATTTGTCCTAATTGCTACATCGAATTGATTTATATTTTTAATTTCCTTATTGAATTCTTCAAATTATATCACTCCTTCTAGGAATCAACCCCGACTTTTTTGTTGGGAATTTATATTGCTAGCGGTCGTTTACTCATTTAATAGTTTTTGTTAGTAATTTGAGTGTTATCACTCAGAGTAGACAGAAATCTTATACAAATGTGGGGAGGAAAGAGCTTGAGTTTGCCATTAATGATTGGGTTTACTTGAAAATTTCACCCATAAAGGGAGTGATAAGATTTTGCAATAAAGGGAAGCACAGTCCCCGCTATGTAGATCCATGTCAGATTTTGAGGCGTTTCAGTAATGTGGCTTATGAGTTGGATTTGGCTTCAGATTTGGCATTAGTGTATCGGTGTTTCACGTTTACTTGTTGAAGAAAAACATTAGTGATCTAACTTCAGTTGTGCCTTTAGAAAGTGTCAGTGTAAGAGAAAGTCTCTCCTACGAAGAGGTACCAGTTGAGACTCTTGATCGTCAAGTCCAGAAGTTGAGAAATAACAAGTTACTTCCGCGAAATTCCTTTGGAGGAATCAATTAGTTGAGGGCACTACTTGGGAGGCCAAAGCCGATATGATGTCCAAGTACCGCCATCTCTTTCCTTCCAATTAAGTTTCAGTTTGAGGTATTAGTTCCTCTTATGTTCTCTTTGGATTAATGCGTTTCAGCTATCCTAAAGTTTTCCTATGCATGCTTGTTCATGAAATTTGTTAAAACTTCATGTTTTAGCTCTGAGTCAGTCACTCCTCAGTTTTATGTATTTTATGTGTTTTGTATTCATATTGGGTTGTTAGATCTTTCCCCTTCTCTTTTCATGTTTAGTTGAATCTCAATTGAGGACGAATATTCCCAAATGGGAGATATTGTAAAACCTCAAAAGTACGTAGCCCAGTGAATGTTGAAAAGTGGCCGAAAAACAGCTGAAGTCTATTGGTTTTGGAATGTACAAAGCCCATTACAGGTCATAGATGGAGCAACGATTCATGGATGCTAATTGTAGTTGACATTTCTAAATTTAGAATATCAGGATCTCAATATACGAGCCAATAGTACAGCTCGTGAAAGGATCCACGAGTAGTTGTTGGGTCTCATGGCTTGACCTTTAGAAGTTGATTATTTTAGTGCACTAACTTCTACGTCTGGTATCTATGTGTCATAAAAAGGATTACGGTTCAGAGTTGGTGTTCCGTGGTTCATTCTCCAAGAAATTGAACTTTCAGTAGTTGGGTTCCAAGGGAGAACAGTACAGTCCATGGAAGGGAGTACAAACCAAAGAGTTGGTTCATGGTACTTGTTTGACAATTTTAAGTCTGGAGTATTTGAGTCATTTCCTACTCACTTAACTCCTATACTACAACATTTTAAGCCTATTTTGAAGACTTCAAGAGGTTCCTAAACACCCTAACCTCCTCCTCTCACTCTCATTCTCTCAAACTCCAAATTCTCTCTCAAGTCTTCTTCCCCAAGAGAGCTAGGGTTCCAAGGATTTCAAGTCTCTATTGAAGATTTCACCTAGGGTTTTCATCAAAGTATGTGGGAACCTCATCAATGGGTCATTTTTCACCCATTGAGTTCAAAAGAAACCTCAATTTCTCAAGTTATGATTCATACCCATATTCTAGGATTTTATGATTTTCTCTTGAGTTCAATTGAATTTAAGTTTTCTCTCCATGAATGATCTTATTATGCCAAATATGATCATATTTTAATATTTTCAATGATATTTTCATTAACCAATGCTTTGCAAGTATTTTATGATTATGAATCAAACTATATTGATATGCATGCATGACGATATGAAGGATTTTACGAATCAAGGATACTTTCGAATAAAGTATCATCAAGTTTATATAAAATATGATGCTTCCGATTTAAGTACATCTCATATGAAATACTATCATGATTTATATGCTTTCGATTAAAGTGTCTCCTATGACTATGTGTGAACTCATGATTTAAAGGATCTATTCTTATGACTATGAGATTATGTATGAATTATTCGATAATACTAGATTCTTACAGATTCAAAGATTATGAATATGATTATACATATTTTTCATTGGGAGATTACTTAGCACCGAGTAGGACTAGTGGCGATTACCCAGGTCCTAGAACTACTCGCCCCCATATGACTTAGTCTTAATTGACTCTAGCTAGTGGATCCACCTAAGCTCATGATTATGGTCCTTACCTTAGTGAGTAGGACACTATCTTTTTTAGAGTGGGAGCAGTACACTGAACTCCATGTTATAGCTCACATGGTTTATATCGGTTAATTGTATCTCCCACAAACATATGTTATGACTATGATTTTCAAACTAATGCATGACCTTGTACTATGTTTTTCAGAATCAGATTGCCAAACTTCATGTTATGCTTACTTTATCATTACATTATCATGTTTTCATACTTATCATGTTATCATGCCATGTTTAGGCATTTCCCATATGCAATACATTCTGAGTATTGACCGCATACATTTTTGTGCGTATATTGTTTTATAATATACGTGTTAATGCTCCAAGCCAGGATTGTAGTAAGTACAGACTCTTATCAGTCTTTCTCAGTATTGGTGAGTCCTCGTGGTTCAGGGACATACCACTTATTCTTTCTTTATTATCAATTCATACTTTGTTTCAGTTTTCAGATGTTCGGGTGAGCTAAGGCCTTGTCCTAGCAACTGACTTATATTATAAGGCTTATTCAGAAATTAGTACTTCCACTTATGAGTCATTTATTTAGATTTTTTTCTTATATGTTGAGATCACCAATTGAGACTTTGATTCCGTTTATCTTTTTATTTCAGTTATGTATGTTATCTTAGTGTCATTCTTTGTCATGTGATTCACTTAGAGTCTCTCAAGATTCTAGGTACCATGTTACATCCAAGGGTAGTCTTGGGTCGTAACAAACTTTGTATTCAAAGCATCAGGTTCAAGTGTCTTAGGGTATCTGATAAGCCGCATTAAGTAATATCTTATTCATGAGTGTGAATCACACCACATTTACGAATATAAGGCTATGAGACGTTTAAAAAACTTCACTTCTTTCATAACTCTTAAGTCGTGCGATAAATTTGAAATATATAAGGTTTCCTTCTAACTCATGTTCTATTTATTTTAGTATGATGCCTACAAGAAGAGCTCCACTGAGAAGGAACTTGAATGTGGAGCCAGAAACACCATAAGCTCCGGTTGATCCCTTTGCCGAGCAAGTCACTTATGTAAAATTTAGGGCTGATTTCCAAGTGTTAGACCAAGTCATGACTTTTCAAGCTAATTGTGAGGTTGTAGCTCTTGCGAACCCAAATGTGGGTGATGTGCCATGAATGTAACCACAATTAACACCCAAAACAAAGGATTAGTGCAAGAAGTCGAGCATTTTTATGTGGATATGATGGTTCTTTTGCTAATGTGCTGGTAAAATACTTTGAATCAATTGATAGAAGGAAAGAAGTAAAAGTGAAGTGTGAAAGTGAGGAAGACTGTATGGTTGGCTATACGCGTCGTGGTGCTGTGTAAGGGGCGTGAAGATGATCGTGGAAGTGATCTGGAAGAACTGAAGCTTAAGTATGATAAGATAAGACTCTAGACGGGTCGTTGTGCATTGTACAGGTTGTACAGTGGCTCGTGAAGAAACTGCAGCGGAAGATTGACAACTTTTTGTCTAAGTGTTGGTTCACAAGGGGTTTTGACGGGCCGTGTACAGCTTCATGGACCGTTACCCTGCTCATGAAGTGATTTGACTATTATATTTCCTACTTCATGTTGGACTCTTTTCTAGGATTATTTTTAATCCCTTAGGATTTATTTTTGAATTATCATCAAAAATTCTGAGTAGTTCTTGGCAGAGACAGCGATATTTTCCTTCTTTTGATACATTTTGGTTGATACTTTTGATCTTGATTTGGTGCTTATAATCAAGAAGCTTTTGGTTTTCATCCATTGTAAGTTTACTTTGTTATTCTCTCATAATTTTCTACTGCTTGTTTCGGTACGAATATGAGTGGCTAAACACCAAAACTAGGGTTGTGAGAACCATGACTAAAATGCAACGCTAGATTTAAACACGAATAACTTTTGATTGATGATTTCATGCGTTGTTTCTATTTTCATAATGAATGCCTTCTAATGAGTGCACACATTAGAACATGCCTGTATTCATCACTTATTCGAGAGAAAAGTAATGATTAGGAAAACTTAGAAACAAATCTGTTAACTTGTTTTAAAGATTTGAGCGAGAGAGAGGATATTCTTCTTAACAAGTACACGAACCAAATCTAAGACACTCTAAGACCGAGAGGAGAAGAGTGGCATTCATCTAATAGGGTTGAAAAGCATTTATGTAACACCTCAGATTCGAAAAGAAGGAAAAATTTCAGATTTTCTAAACGTGTGTCCGTGTCTACGGATCCCCACCTACGGACCTAAGGAAAAATTAGCCTCACTTTCACAAATTCAAGTTCAAGGAGGGAAGGGTTCAAGAGAGGAATGTATTTTCAAAATGGCTAAGGCTTGTAACAAGGTTGCCAACAAAAGGGTATTAGGCTCAAAGGGGACAACTAGGAATACATTTAGTGCAAAGGTGGGATATTTAGGCCAAGTGGACTTCAAGAATAATCAAAGAAAGCCTAAGATCATTTTTCCAACCCAACTCAATCAAGACCAATCGGACAAGTTCTGGGTGGCACAAGCAAACACAAGGCATTATTCAACAACTCACCACACATGGCATTCACACATAATTTCGGGTCACAACTCTACGAGTCAAGCTTGCGTGCAACGGTCATTGCAAGACTCACCATTGACAATTCGCTAGTCACAACGAGAGGCTAAGGGTTTACACAAGACTATGCAACTCTAATTTACCTCGTTGGACGCTCACCAACATATTGTTCAATTAAGAGCACTATTCAAGTCATCGATATTGAACATCATCGATACTCAAAAGCACAAGAGAATAACAACTACTTAATCGGCACAAAAATCGAAAACTGGTAAGCAAAAGAGAGATATCGCTATAATTCAAAATCATGAGGGAGGTATCCAAAATAACAAAACAAAACAATTAAAGTATCACATAACCAAAATAACACTACCCCACCAAAAAGTCAACACAGTGTCCTCAATGCGAAATACATAAAAGAAATACAAATAAACTAAAGATAAGAGAAGTGCAGAAAAGTCCCCCTGTCTCACGAAGCTGGGGGTGTGCCCTCAGCCTGGGCATCAGTCCCGGTGTGCTCTCCACAGGTGGGTGAGTCCTACTTGCTCCGATCATTGATGTGTCCCGGAGAGACTCAGCAGCAGCAGCCCGGACCATATCTCCCTCCAGGTCCTCAAGGTCAGCATACACCTCCCTATCCTGCATGGTGCAATCCTCCTCATCAGTCTCAGGTGTAGCAGACACACCGTCATCGTCAGTAGCTGGCGCAGCACTAGTGGTGGCAGGTGGGGGATCATCGGCTCTCGGCTCCTCAGGCACATCTACACTCCCCCACAACATGGTGATGTCGGTGGATTTCAGTTCATCCACGTCCTTCCTCAATCTGGTGAGCTCAGTCCGGATAGTTGTCAACTCCGAAGAGCTGCCCTCACGCTACTCACAAGCCTCAACTCTAGCTGTGAGGGCTACTAAGAACTCCCCAAGTGAAGTGATAAGTCGGCGTTGATCGGCCACCTCAGTGCGTATAGGACCTAAGGTGGCATCTAGAGCTCTCTCAACCATACCGGGGACAGCTGCCTCAACCCAAGAGGCTCGTACATCCGCTGAATGGGCCAAGTGCCCTACTTAATAATCATGGCCTGGGTCAAAGGCCAGGGTCCAGGAGCTGAAGTAGGAGAAGATGAAATGGAGGGGCCCGGTGACTGAGTGGAGGTGATAGGAGCATCCGGAACAGGCATGCATGACGGCTCAACTCTGGGGCTGGGAGAACCCATCTCCATAGCATCGACATCCACTGCTAGGGTCGTATCAACTGGAGGTCTCCTCCTTCTCTCAACCACATCCGTTTGGTACTCAGCCTCGATCCTCTAGATGTCACAAGATGAGGTCGAACTGATCTCAACATCCATCTTCTTATCGAAGGGGACACCCGCTCGTCTACACAGCTCACTAATGAGGATCGGGAACGGTAATGAAGTGTGCTACTGCTTGGACCTCATCAATATCTCCCTCTAGATAATCATCCCCAAATTAAGCAATTGTCTATCGATGATGCAACCTAAAAGCACTGCCTTCGGGTGTCGAAGGATGGACTCATTCTAAGAAGGCATGAGGTTGCTGCTCAAAAATCCAAACCACTATCGAGCTATGATTTTTAAATCCCGCTTCTCGATGATAGCTCTGGTATCCAACCAACGGGGGGAGGCATAACTTATTAACGGTGCCAACCATCCCTTCAATGTCTCCAAACTCCCTTTCAACTTGTCCTCTAGGGAGTGCATGTACCTGTAAGTGAAGCCCAGAACATCATTTATTTCCGTCTGGCTACACTTGACCTTCTTGCCCTGCACAATGACGAAGTCCACAGGCTTCATGGATTGGGCCAGCTTCTTGACCCTCGGGACTAGACTGGCATAGGCAGCATAAAATTCGCACACCCAAGTGGGGACGTATGGACTCCGGGACTGCGTGAAAATCTAAAATTTATGGACCCGGAGTGTATCCCAGACCACGGGATATCTATCCACCACTCCATCAGTTGATAACCTCTTCTCCTCAAGTATGGTACGTGCACCCACAGCCTTCAACCTATTCATCAATCTCGGAAGCTGAGCCGGGACCGGAGTTGAGGTTGTAGTAGTAGGAGCAGGAGCTGAGGTAGGCTGGGGTTCAGGGATTGTTGGAGGCCTATTGACCCTAGCGAGTGGGTCATACAACCTCTTGGACCTAACCTCAGTTCTGGTTCTCTTAAGTAGGTCTCCGATAGGAGCCTCAGACTCCGCACTATCAGCGTGGCCGGACTCTGTGGAGGTAAATTGGATCGACTTCTCCTCGTTCTGAAGCAGACTCCTCCACAACCTGCTGCTTCCCTTTTCCTTTCCCTTGGGGTGCGGCTTGTTTTGGTTGTGGACGTCGTGCAACCTCAGAGGCAATCTTTTTGCCTTTGCTCCTCTTCTTAAGAGGCTTGGTAGCGTGGGCTTTTTGGCGAGGCATATCTGTTAAACAAAACAAACCAAACAATGAAGATCGATCAAAATGAGGGAGAAAGAACTTAAGTAAAAAAATGAAGAATCAATTGCCAAACCAATTGCCGAATGGTATTAAGTGGGTCGCCGAAAATAACAGAACTACTCAGTCAACAATGCAAGCACAAAAGGTGATACAATTAACTACTCGGTGAGTCACCTAATGCACTCGGCAAGCACAAGGCATGTCGTCGAAAGTTACAGAACTCCAAACCTCATATGGGCTACAAAAAAGCGATAAACAAGCTAAAGGGTGAGTCGCTGAGTGGAACGGCGAGCCCGACTTAGCTCACCGAACCATCAAAAGGCAACAACAATTCTAAAACTTTTCCGATTTTCAACAAATAGCCCAATAATTAACAATTGAAGATCAATTACCACCAAGTAGCATATACCCACACCCAATTATACCTCGGGGAACTCAGACTTCCCCAAAATCGAACCGAAAATAAAAAAATGACGATTTTCCCTTAAGAAAGATGTCACTTAATCCATCATTGGGCAAAATTAGGCCAATTTATTGCATTCGGGGGTTACTCAGACTTCACCCAATCACCAACATAACAACCCAAGCAATTAAATCAAAAGCCCACTCCCCAATTGAAATAATCACCCAATATCAAAACAATTATGCAAAACAGGGCATCAAAATAACACAATGCAATCATAAAGACAATCACACATGCGATCACACACAATCAGTCATAACCAGGCTTTACAATTCACGGGGGTTAAAAATTAGAAAATATTATCGAGAACTAACCTCACAGTCGACAATATCAATGCACACACGATGAAAATGGAGTTGGGGCTCTCCTCAAGCACTTCACGATAAATCCACAAAAAGACTAAGTAAAACAAATGTAAAAATGCTAGGGAGTGCAAGTATGAGAGGCAAATTTCAAAAACTATGAAAGTTTGAAGTTGAAAGGTTTAAACAAAAAACTCTTCAGTTCGTGCCCCAAGGGGCGATGAAAATAATGTCGCCCTTCGCCGAGTGGTACCTTCCATCGCCGAAAGTCACAGAAAGTCCCACCAAAATTTGAGTCCAAAGGCGAGATAAGTTGGGCTCACCGATCTACACGGCGATGCGTCGAATAGTGCAACCGCTCGCCGAATATTCCAGTGTATGTTGTGACTTCAACCTTCAAGTTCTGAGAAATTTAGGCGATCCCAGGACAGATGGGCGATGCGCCAAGTTGTGTAGCCCCTCGCCTAATTACTTTCTTTCAAACACTCACACTCCAACCTACACATCCAACACACGTTATTCAAAATAGAGCTTGGGTTGCCTCCTAAGAAGCGACTTATTTAACGGCATTGCACGACGTGGACATGCATTCAAGCATCATCCAGATACACCATATCAATCATTCACACAACGGGACCCCCTCTGAAGTAGAGCTTCAACCTTTGCCCATTAACCTTAAAGATCGAGCCATTCTCATCCTGAACCTCAATAGCTCCATTTTCAAACACACGATTCACCTTGAAGGGTTCTGACCATTTTGGATTTGAGCTTTCCTGGGAATAACCGCAAACGCGAATTGTAGAGCAATACATGATCACCAACCCGAAATTACCTATGAAGTATTTTGGAATCATGTCATTTCTTCATTTTTTCTTTATAGAAGGCAGCACTTTCAAAAGCACGAAGCCAAAATTCCTCCAATGCATGCAGCTGGTCAACCCTACTCTTGGAGATAACATCCCAATTCAAATTAATGGCCTTTAAAGCCCATAGTGACTTATGCTCGAGCTCCACCAGGAGGTGACATGATTTGCCAAATACTAACTGATATGGTGAAATACCAATTGGTGTTTTGAAAGCAGTTCGGTAGGCCCACAAAGCATCCTCCAACTTTCGCGACCAATCTGAACGATTTGCATTCACCATCTTGGCAAAAATTTCTTTAATTTCCCGATTGGATACTTCAACCTGTCCGCTGGTCTGTAGGTGATAAGGTGTGGCTACCTTGTGCTTCACTCCATACTTGGTCAGCAACGATGTAAACCATCGATTACAAAAGTGTGAAGCCCCATCACTAATGATTGCTTGCGGTGTGCCAAACCTTGTAAAGATATACCGCTTCAGGAATGCAATTACACTTCTTCCTTCATTGTTGGGTAAAGATATGGCTTCTACCCACTTTGACACATAGTCAACGGCAACCAAAATATATTTGTTCACATAGGAGCTCGCAAAAAGACACATAAAATCAATGCCACACACATCAAATAATTCAACCTCAAGGATCGGGGTAAGGGGAAGCTCATGTCGGCGTGACACTCCTCCTTGCTTTTGACATGGAACACACTTGCGGACTAGGGAGTTAGCATTTTGGTACAATGTTGGCCAATAATATCCACTTTGCAATACCTTTATAGTAGTTCACACCTGTCACAACCCAGGGTAGCCCCTAGTTGTAACACGGCATACAAGACCCCGAGAGGCCTCATACAAGCCCTTAGCATACATAACATATAAGATAATAGAGAAGTAAGAGTTTAAAAGAGCATTTTTTTTATCAAAGCTTTACTCAAAACAGCAGAAGTCTACAACTCATGTCTCAAAGCCTTCTAATATCATAGAATACAAATAAATGTGATAGGGACGTAGCCAAATACAATATCCAACATAGGGAAAGACGTCAAAGTAAAATCCAACAGCCTATGTCCTCGGATGGATGAGGACTCACAAAGTCTTCTACTCAACTCTAAGTCGATGCTCTAGCCACGAGTAGGAAAACTGCCACGTCCTACACCAAAGAAGTTGATGCAGGCAAGAGTATGCGTTAGCACAATAAAGTACTAAGTATGATAGCAATGCATATAAACTCGTAAAACATGCTAGAAACTGAGATATAAGCATGACACAATTGGCCAAGCTAAACATGATAAGGCATATAAGCAAATAGCATAAAGCATAAACCATGGCCAAAGCAAGCTAAATCATCTTTCTTGTACTCTTCTTTTCCTTACTTACTTTTAGTAACTCATGCACCATTGTGCAAGCTGAAGTGTGGGAAAAGCCTTGAACCGATTTGTAGACCATGGAATAACTCAACATGGAATCTGGTATCTGCCCTACACCGAAAAAGGGCCATTCTACTTGCCAAGGTAGAATCCTGAACCATAGCCTATGTGGATCCACTAGCTAAGCTGATATATATATGGGCCTGTTAAAGACCACCTATGGGGGCACATAGGCATAGGACATATGGGGACTTGTCACCCGTCCACTCGGTTCTATGCATAATTCCCACTATACAATCATAAATATTGATATCCATGGAAAGGCACGACCGAGGTTTCCAATCCAAGCTAAACATGACTTCACATACCATGGACTAGTCCAAGCTTACTTCTTTGAGTGTTTCTTCTTTCATGGACTTGTCCAAGCTTACACCCCTAGAATAGCTTCTTTAAGCTCTTGATTCAATTTTAGTTAAGCAAACCTTTTAACAACTTATGAATCCTTTACATGTGAGAAAACCTTTCACAAGCGTAGGTTGAGCATTATATGAGAAAACCCTTTCAAGACTCAACATCAACATATCGTAAATTTCACATAAAACATGCTTGATTCTATAAACCTCTTTCTTCATGATTCTATCATGCTTTTTCTTCATAGCTTAATGGGTTCATGTTGCCTTTATTTTAAACCATGCAATTCAATGTAAGCTAGCTCTTAAGAGTCATAATCAAGGCAATTTAGTCATACTTGAAGTAACCCACATAAAAGAGGAAAATCATGCTTTTTACTTGAACATGCTAAATTCATGCACTTAACTCCAATTCATGCTCAATTTCATAGATGATCCCTCAATCTCATCAATTCATATCTCAACCCAACAATCAAAGCATAGACTATCAAATTGGGGAGAATTTATTTGGGATCATGGGGGTTCATGCAATATTCACAATTAGACATGTAATTCACGCTAGATCGCGCACCAAATTACTTTACCTACGCTAGATCGTGCACTACAAAGTATTAAATCAGTAATTGAACTCATACTAGAAGAACCATAACAATTGATCAAACCCTAGCTTACTTGAAGGGAATTGAACATTGAAATTCATGAAGAAAAGGGAGGGCCCAATGGAGGAAACAACTCTATTGGTCAATACCATCATACCTTAGCAAAGCCCACTAGAAATTGGAGAAGATTGGGTGACCTTCAATGGGGGACTTAGCTTCTTCTTCTTCCTTGAGCTAGAGAGGATTTCTTTTAGAGAGAGAAATATTTGAGAGGTGAATTTAGGGAATGAGTTAGAATGAAGTGATTTAGGTATAGAAAACTATATATAGGACCTTCATTAAGGGCAAAACCAACTTAGTAAATTAAGGAATTAACCAGGGAAAAGACCAAAAAGCCCTTAATTAAACTGTCGGGGCCCATCTACGGTCAGGAGCTACGGTCCGTACATCCATTGACGGACCGTCCTGTTGAACCGTCAAAAGATTCAGAGAGTTGGTATTTGGGGACCCTGCAACGAAGGCTTCAATCTACAGTTGGTAGGTCTATCTACAGACCGTACACCTCAACCGTAGATCACAGCCTGAGGTTCAAGAATTTAACCAAGTCTGGGGGCGTCTACGGTTACTTTCTACAAACTTTCAACTGACTCATGATTCGTCCTGCTACTCTGTAGATCAAACTTCAGAGACTGAGAATTACTGAAATTACTGAGCCATTGACGGCTCCTCACCTATGGCCTGTCAACCTGACTACGGCCCGTAAGTGGCCTCTGTAGGTCGCTGCCTACAGGTAAATTCTGCATCTTCATTCCTTGGAAAGCTCGGGTATTATAATATCCCCCCCTTGGGGACATTCCTCCTCGAATGAGAACATAGACATCATGAGAAGGGTGATAGCCTCGGACTAACAACCCAACCTAACATGCAAGAATATAGATGCACATATCCAAGGAGGAAACATCGACTCCAAGCTAACGCATGCTCAACACTAAATTCATGAAGACTTTATGCAACTCATACTCAATGCACATATATCATTTTAGACTCTTCATGAACATGCATAAAATCAAGGAATCATGGAAATCAACTATGACACATGAGACCAAAAGAATAAACCATGAGGAACTAGGTACCTTAAGCTAGAGGAGGATCGGAAGGAAAGAGATGAGGATAGCGGGACATCATATCGGCCTCGGCCTCCCAAGTAGCACCAACTAATTGATTCCTTCATAAAACTTTCACGGAAGCTATTTCTTTATTTCTCAACTTCCGGACTTGTCGGTCTAAAATCTCAACTGGAACCTCTTCATAGGAAAGACTATCCTTTATGCCAAGAGTCTCTATTGGCACTATAGAGGTTGGATCACCAACACACTTTTTCAACAATGAGACGTGGAAAACCAGATGCACCGATGCCAACTCATTAGGCAAATCAAGCTCATAAGCAACCTTACCAACACGTCTCAAAATCTGATATGGGCCTACATAATGGGGACTAAGCTTCCATTTCCTCCCAAATCTCATTACACCCTTCATAGGTGAAATTTTTTAGTAAACCCAATCATCAACGTCAAATTCTAATTCTCTTCTTCTAACATCGGCATAAGATTTTTGTCGACTTTGAGCCATTTTTAACCTTTCTCTAATAAGTCGGACTTTCTCCATAGCTTCATGTACTAATTCGGGGCCTATCAAAGTAACTTTCCCAATTTCAAACCAACCTATGGGAGATCTACACCTCCTGCCATAGAGAGCCTCAAATGGAGCCATACCAATACTAAAATGGTAGCTATTATTATAAGCAAACTCCATCAAAGGCAAGTGGCCTTCCCAAGTACCCTTGAACTCAATAACACAAGCTCTCAACATATCTTCTAAAGTTTGAATAGTACGCTTCGCTTGCCCATCGGTTTGGGGATGAAAGGTCGTGCTAAGCTTAACACTAGTACCAAGACCTTTTTGGAATGACTTCCAAAATTGAGAAGTAAACTGGGCACCTCGATCGGAGATAATGGATAAAGGCACTCCATGCAGCCTAACCATCTCCCTCAAGTACAACTTAGCATAATCCTCCACCGAATAAAAAGTTTTGACGGGAATGAAATGGGCTGACTTGGTCATTCTATCAACCACAACCCAAATCGAATCATAGTGTCACCTTGTGCGAGGCAACCCTACTACGAAATCCATATTCACATCTTCCCACTTCCAAGTAGGAATCTTTATGTCTTGGGTCAAACTCCCCGGTCTCTGATGCTCAACCTTCACTTGTTGGCAATTAGGAAACTTAGCCACAAATTTTGCAATGTCTTTCTTCATGCCATTCCACCAATAGATTTCCTGCAAATCACGGTACATCATGGGAGCTCCCGAGTGGATAGAATATCTAGAACTATGAGCTTTCGACAAAATTTGCCCTCTCAAATCATCAACGTCGGGAACACATAAGCGACCTTTGTAACGAAGTACACCATCTCCCCCTTGGGAGAAAACCTCTATAGACTTCTTGAAAACCGCTTCTTTCAATTCCACAAAATTAGGATCAAGGTCTTATTTAGCTTTTACATCATGCACAAAGGAGGATTTGGAACCATTGTGAACAGTAACTCCACCCTTAGCGGAATCAATCAATCGAACACCCAATCGGGCTAAACTATGAACATCACGAACCAAATCTTTCTTGCCATCCTCAATATGTGCAACACTGCCCATAGACAATCTATTAAGAGCGTCCACCACCACATTAGCCTTGCTGGGGTGATAGAGAACACTTATATCATAATCTTTTAGCAATTCAAGCCATCTTCTTTGGCGGAGATTCAAATCTTTCTGCTTAAACACACACTGGAGACTCTTATGATCGGTGAAGACATCTACATGCACTCCATACAAGTAATGTCACCATATTTTCAAAGCAAACACCACCGCTGCCAACTCTAAGTCATGAGTGGGATAGTTCTTCTCATGCACCTTTAGTTGCCTTGAAACATAGGCAATCACCATTCCATTTTGCATAAGAACACACCCTAGCCCAAACCTTGAAGCATCACAATACACTACAAAACCATCGGTTCCTTCTGGTAGAGTCAATATCGAGGCCGAAGTAAGTCTGTCTTTCAATTCTTGAAAACTCCTTTCACAAGCCTCGGACCACATAAACTTAGCTTTCTTTTGAGTCAAAGCCATCAACGAAGAAGCAATTGAAGAAAACCCCTCAACAAACCTCCTATTATAACAGGCTAAACCCAAGAAACTACGAATGTCTGAAGGTGATAAAGGTCTAGGCCAATTCTTGACCGCTTCGGTCTTCTTAGGATCTACCTCAATACCTTCACCGAAAACAATGTGACCAAGAAAATCCACGGATCTCAACCAAAATTCACACTTGCTAAACTTTGCAAAGAATCGTTGATCCTTGAGGATTTGCAACACAACCCTCAAATGACTAGCATGCTCATCCTCATTCCTTGAGTAGATCAAGATACCATCAATAAACACAATCACGAACATGTCAAGGTATTGCTTAAACACCCTATTCATCAAGTCCATGAATGCGGCCAGAGCATTTGTCAACCCAAACGACATAACCAAGAACTCATAGTGACCATACCTTGTTCGAAAAGCCGTTTTCGGAATATCATCTTCTTTCACCCTCAACTGGTGATAACCTGAACGAAGGTCGATCTTAGAAAAATAACTAGCCCCTTGAAGTTGGTTAAACAAATCATTTATCCTTGGCAATGGATACTTATTCTTGATTGTAACCTATTCAATTGGTGATAGTTGATGCATATACGGAGTGAACCATCTTTCTTTCTCACGAACAATACCGGAGCACCCCATGGGGAAACACTTGGTCGGATGAAACCCTTATCCAACAAGTCTTTTAGTTGCTCTTTCAACTCTTTAAGTTCCGTTGGAGCCATTCTATATGGAGGAATAGAGATAGGTTGTGTATCTGGGAGAATGTCAATACCGAAGTCTATTTTCTTTTCGGGAGGAATACCGGGCAAGTCATCGGGAAACACTTCCGGAAACTCACTAGCAACGGGGACCGACTCAAGAGTAGGGGTTTCAGAATCTACATCCCTCACCCTAACTAGATGATAAATGCAACCCTTAGAGATCATCTTTCTAGCCTTTAGATAAGAAACGAATTGACCTCGAAACATAGAATTTCCCCCCTTCCACTCTAGGATAGGCTCATTAGGGAACTGAAACTTGACCACTCTGGTCCTACAATCAATAGAGGTATAACAAGCATGCAACCAATCCATCCCAAGAATAACATCAAAATCTAGCATATCTAGCTCTATGAGATCGACAAGAGTAACTTTATGGAATAAGGAAATGGAGCAACCTCTATAAACCCTCTTAGCTAAAATAGACTCTCCTATTGGAGTAGAAACAAGGATAGGATCTAGCAACATATCTGGTACAATATCAAACCGCATGGCCACATAGGGCGTCACAAAGGACAACGTAGCATCGGGATCTAACAAGGCAAAGACATCAAAATGGAAAACTTTCAACATATCGGTGACCACATCGGGTGAGCTCTCTTGCTCATGACGAGCCTGAAGTGCATAAAATCTATTTTGTTTAGGAGCACCTGAACCCGAACTACTTGGGGGTAGCTTGCTTACCCTCTCTTCCTTTAGCCGAGAGAGATGGGCAATCTCTCATCTTGTGACCAGCCTTACCACAAGTATAGCAACCATCCGAACCAGCTAGGCATTTGCCTTCATGCCTCCTCCCACATCTAGTACAACTAGGCAAAGAAGATCCACCACCATTCCCTCCTTGGGGTTTAGGGTTTGGTACCCTATCATTGTTGGATCTCGGGGGAGCCTTGGAAGAACCTTGATTAGAGAACCTTTGGTGGAATCTTGAATGACCACGTCCATTGGATATTGCATAAGAAAATCTGCCATCTCCGGTTCTTGCCCGCTTAGCCTCTCTAGATCTCCCTTTAAGCTTTTCTTCTTCAATTTGTTCGGCATAAACCATGAGGCGAGAAATATCCAGGTCATGCACAAGCATGGCGGTGCGGCACTCTTTCACCAACATTTTGGACACTCCCGACACAAATTTGCTCATTCTTGCCCTTGGGTCGGCAACTATGGATGGAGCATATCTAGCCAATTGTCTGAACTACAATGCATATTCTTTCACACTCATACTCCCTTGATGAAGATTAATAAACTCAAGCACCTTGGCCTCTCTCTTCTCAAGAGGGAAGAATCGATCAAGGAAAGCACTCTTAAACCTCTCCCATCCTATGGGACCTTCATCAATAGCCCTTTCACTCTTCCATTGATTGTATAAAGTTTGGGCAATACCTTTAAGTTGATAAGCGGCCAACTCCGCCTTCTCTTCTGGTGTCACACCCATTATCATCAACACATTATAAACTTCATCAATAAACTCTTAAGGATCTTCTTCCACCTTAGAGCCATGAAATTCTGGAGGATTCATCCTTGTAAAGTCTCTCACCCTCGACGCCGCCGTACCCACATTTGGGTTTATGGGAATCACCACTTCTCTATTGGCTTGGGCCGTCAAGGCTTGGGCCAAAACTTGGAAAGCAGCCCTAAATTCTATAGGGGTCACTTGCTCAGCCAAAGGGTCGGCCGGAGCTTCTGGAGCTTGAGGAGGAGCTCCTTGCCCTTCATTCTCTCTTGCATTCCTAGTAGTGTAGGCCCTTCGAGATGCCATATCCTGAAACGCGTAGGATAGGTGATTAGGAGAGAGTTATAGAGTTAAACTCTATGGAACGACTATAGAATAACAAAAAAGGTGAAGTTTCCTAAACATCTTGTAGCCTCTCATTCATAAATGTGGTGCACTTCACACTCATGAACAAGACTCTACTCAATGCGGCTTATGAGACATCCTAGGATCTTTCTAAAACCTTGCGCTCTGAATACCAAGTTTGATACAACCCAGGGTAGCCCCTAGATGTAACACATCATACAAGACCCCGAGAAGCCTCATACAAGCCCTTAACATACATAACATACAAGATAATAGAGAAGTAAGAGTTCAAAAGAGCATTTTTTATCAAAGCTTTACTCAAAACAGTGGAAGTCTACAACTCATGTCTTAAAGCCTTCTAATATCATAGAATACGAATAAAAGTGATAGGGACGCAGCCCAATACATTATCCAAAATAGGGAAAGACATCAAAGTAAAATCCAACAAGGCTATGTCCTCGGATGGATGAGGACTCACCAAGTCTTCTTCTCAACTCTAAGTCGAAGTTCTAGCCACGAGTAGGAGAACTGCCATGTCCTACACCAAAGAAGTTGATGCAGACAAGAGTATGATAGCAACGCATATAAACAAATAGCATAAAGCATAAACCATGGAAAAAGCAAGCTAAATCATCTTTCTTTTACTCTTGTTTTCCTTACTTACATTTAGTAACCCATGCACCATTGTGCAAGCTGAAGTGTGGGAAAAGCCTCAAACCGATCTGTAGACCATGGAATAACTCAACATGGAATCCGGTGTCTGCCCTACACCGAAAAAGAACCATTTACTTGCCAAGGTAGAATCCTGAACCATAGCCTACGCGGATCCACTAGCTAAGCTGATATATATATGGTCCTGTTAAAGACCACCTATGGGGGCACATAGACATAGGACATATGGGGACTTGTCATCTGTCCACTCGGTTCTATGCATAATTCCCACTATACAATCATAAATATTGATATTCATGGAAAGGCACGACTGGGGTTGCCAATCCAAGCTAAACATGACTTCACATACCATGGACTAGTCCAAGCTTACTTCTTTGAGTGTTTTTTCTTTCATGGACTTGTCCAAGCTTACACCCCTAGAATAGCTTCTTTAAGCTCTTGATTCAATTTTAGTTAAGCAAACCTTTTAATAAGTTATGAATCCTTTACATGTGAGAAAACCTTTCACAAGCGTAGGTTGAGCATTATATGAGAAAACCCTTTCAAGACTCAATAACAATATATCATAGATTTCACATAAAACATGCTTGATTCTATAAACCTCTTTCTTCATGATTTTATCATGCTTTTTCTTCATAGATTAATGGGTTAATGTTGCCTATATTTTAAACCATGCAATTCAATGCAAGCTAGCTCTTAAGAGTCATAATTAAGGCAATTTAGTCATACTTGAAGTAACCCACATAAAAGAGGAAAATCATGCTTTTTACTTGAACATGCTAAATTCATGCACTTAACCCCAACTCATGCTCAATTTCATAGATGATCCCTCAATCTCATCAAGTCATATCTCAACCCAACAATCAAAGCATAGATTATCAAATTGGGGAGAATTTATTTGGGATCATGGGGGTTCATGCAATATTCACAATTAGACATGTAATTCACACTAGATCGCGCACCAAATTACTTTACCTACGCTAGATCGTGCACTACAAAGTATTAAATCAGTAATTGAACTCATACTAGAAGAACCATAACAATTGATCAAACCCTACCTTACTTGAAGGGAATTGAACATTGAAATTCATGAAGAAAAGGGAGGGCCCAATGGAGGAAACAACTCTATTGGTCAATACCATCATACCTTAGCAAAGCCCACTAGAAATTGGAGAAGATTGGGTGACCTTCAATGGGGGACTTAGCTTCTTCTTCTTCCTTGAGCTAGAGAGGATTTCTTTTAGAGAGAGAAATATTTGAGAGGTGAATTTAGGGAATGAGTTAGAATGAAGTGATTTAGGTATAGAAAACTATATATAGGACCTTCATTAAGGGCAAAACCAACTTAGTAAATTAAGGAATTAACCAGGGAAAAGACCAAAAAGCCCTTAATTAAACTGTCGGGGCCCATCTACGGTCAGGAGCTACGGTCCGTACATCCATTGACAGACCGTCCTGTTGAACCGTCAAAAGATTCAGAGAGTTGGTATCTGGGGACCCTGGAACGATGGCTTCAATCTACTGTTGGTAGGTCCATCTGTAGACCGTACACCTCAACTGTAGATCACAGCCTAAGGTTAAAGAATTTAACCAAGTCTGGGGGCATCTACGGTTACTTTATACGGACCGTCAACTGACTCACGATCCGTCCTGCTACTCCATAGATCACACTTCAGAGACTGAGAATTACTGAAATTGACTGAGCCATTGACGGCTCCTCACCTCTGGCCTGTCAACCTGACTACGGCCCGTAAGTGGCCTTTGTAGGTCGCTGCCTATAGGTAAATTCTACATCTTCATTCCTTGGAAAGTTGGGGTATTACAGCACCCCACTATAATGACCACCAACTGGGGAAGCGTGGCATGAACTAAGTATGTCATCCGCTTCGACCTCCGGCACACATCTTCTAATAATATGATCTGCACATTCTCTGAATGAATAAGGCTCATCCCAAAAGTACTTTTTCGCGTCAAAGAGGAATCTCTTATGCTGATAAAATGAAAGTCCTTCAGATATACTCCCACACACAACATAATTCACGAAGTCGGCGTACCAAGGAACGGAACCATGAGAGATCATCATGACCATTTCATCCGGAAATGTATCCTCAATCTCCTTGTCCCCGGACACCACAACATTCATTTCGAGTCTAGATAAATGATCCGCCACTTGGTTTTCACACCCTTTCCGATCTCTGACCTCAAAGTCAAATTCTTGTAGCAGCAATATCCATTGAATCAGCCTTGGTTTTGCATCCTTCTTAGCCATCAAGTATTGGATAGCTGCGTGGTCCATGTGCACCACTGCTTTAGTCCCCAATAAGTAAGCTCAGAATTTCTCGAAACCATACACTACAGCCAACAATTCTTGTTCGGTAACGGTGTAGTTCTGTTGGGCCACATTTAAGGTCTTGCTAGCGTAGTATATTGGATGAAACAACTTGCCCCTACGTTGTCCCAGAATAACACCCAAGGCAGTACCACTAGCATCACACATTAATTCGAATGGGCTACCCCAATCCGGGGCAACAATGACCGGAGCTGACACAAGCTTCTCTTTGAGACATTCAAAAGCAACCATACATGCTTCATCAAACACAAACACGCTTGAAGTCTCCAGAAGTTTACATAGTGGATGAGCAATCTTTGAAAAATCCTTGATGAATCACCTGTAGAAACCTGCGTGTCCTGAGAAACTTCGAACACCTTTAACAGAGACCGGAGGTGGTAGCTTGACAATCACCTCAACCTTTGCTTGATCTACTTGTATACCTTTCCTTGAAATTTGGTGTCCCAAAACAATCCCTTTTTTTACCATAAAATGACATTTCTCCCAATTAAGTACAAGGTTAGTTTTGACACACCTTTGCAAAGCTAGTTCCAAGTGTTCAAGGCATTCTTCAAAGGAGTCACCCACTAAGGAGAAATCATCCATGAAAACCTCCATAGAGCCCTCAACCATATCAGCAAAAATTGACAACATACACCTTTGGAATGTTGCCGGAGCATTACATAGTCCAAAAGGCATATGTTTAAATGCAAACGTTCCATAGGGACAAGTGAAAGTCGTCTTATCTTGGTCCTCCGAGGCTATAGAGATTTGGTTGTACCCAGAATACCCATCAAGGAAACAATACCATCCACGCCCCGCTAACCTATCAAGCATTTAGTCCATGAAGAGCATGGGAAAATGATCCTTCTCAGTTGCCGAATTCAGCTTCCTATAGTCCATGCATACCCGCCAACCTGTGACTGGTCGCATATGTACAAGTTCACCTTTTTTCGTTTGGCACCACAGTCATACCTCCTTTCTTTGGGATACAGTGGACTGGGCTTACCCACTTGCTGTCTACAATGAGATAAATCACACATGCATCTAACCACTTGATGATCTCCTTTTTAACCACTTCTTGCATAGGAGGGTTCAACCTCCTTTAGTGCTCTACGTTGGGCTTACAATCAATTTCCAACTGAATTTTGTGCGTAAAATCCCAGGAGGAATTCCCACGATGTCAGCAATTGTCCACCCAATAGCTTTGATGTACCGTTTCAACACACTCACAAGTGTCTGTACTTGCTCTTCAAGTAGGTCAGCAGCAATGATCACTGGAAAAGTATAGTCTGCTCCCAAGAATACATATTGAAGATGGGAAGGAAGAGTTTTTAACTCGAGCTTTGGAGGTGCTTCAATGGATGGCTTTGCGGGAGGAGTTTCTCTATTCTTAAAATCAATTTCAAGCTTCAAAGGAGTTTTAGAGTAAGGTCCTACTCCTGATAGAGTAGCCACTACCTCATCATAATCTTGGATGTCCATCCCATTATAGTTCAATATCACAGCAGCTAACGAGTCACCAATACAACCAACTTTGCTAACACTAGCTACTGCTTCATCGATAACATCAATAACCGACACCACATGGATGTCATTTGGTTGCTTCATGGATTTACACACATTGAAAGTGACTTCCTCCTCATTAACTCTAAATTTCAAGTCTCCACTTTCCACATCGATCTCGCTCACCATCCCTCCAATTTTCACCTCGATCACGCCACTCACGATTATCTCTCCAACCACTACCTTGATCTTTGTTCCAACCTTTATTCCCACCCGGCTTTTGATAGCTCGGTCGAGAACCCACCATTTGATTCGACACAAATTGGACTTCTTCATTGTACATGGTTTCAAATGCTGCATCATCTGGGCTCATAGCAATTGCGTTTACGGCTTTTGACTTCACACCCATAACATGCTTTGTTAACAAGTCCATCTGAGCCATCATCTTGGCCATATTCGCATCACGTTCTTGGTCTTTCACAATTTGCTCCTTGGTCATTCCTACTGCAAGTGGTGATACTTGATCTTCCCTTGTGCGCCGAGCCCGGTTAATCTTTGTCATGTCATCAAGCAAGGCTGCTGCAATAGGAAATGGTTGTCTCATGATTCCACCTTGAATCAAACGATCAGCAATAGACTTGTTCACCGAATCAAGGCTATGGTAGAAGTATTGCAACAGCACATTTTCAGGTAACCTATGAGTAGGACATTTTAGAAGAAGCTTTTGGAATCTGAGCCATGTCTCATGGAATGGTTCACCATCAAGTCTCTTGAAGTTCTGAATACCATCCCTCAACTTCACCATCTTTGAAGGAGTAAAGAATCGTTGAAGGAATGCTTCAGTTAGCTCCGCCCAAGAAGTAATTGAATCCCTTGGTAATTCAGCCAGCCACTTCATTGCTTCCCCATTTAGAGAGAAAGGGAACAACCGAAGTTGAATTGACTCTTGAGATATGTTCTTAAAGATAAACGGACTACACACATCTAAGAAATTCTGAAGATGTTCATGCGGATCCTCATGAGCAAGTCCTCCAAATGATCCTTTGAGTTGCAACAGCTAAAGCATAGCCCTAGTCACATGAAAGATGGCATTACCCACAGTAGGGGATAAACGAATGGCTCCCGCACCTCCCACCTGAGCCACATTGAAATCGTTCATATTACCAACGTCATCATTCACATGACGTACATTATCGTTCTGACCAACAACACTATCAGCGTCATTCATGTCGTCACCTGTTGAAAAATAAACAACGAGAGAGCTAATAAGTAAATTCAACTACAATCAAACTAATTCACTAGAATACGTCGATATAAGAATTCTAAACGCCATTCCCCGGTAGCGGCGCCATTTTTTATAACGCTCAAATACACTTATCACGGTTCAAGATATAAGCGGTCATTAGCAATATAAACCCAACAAGGAGTTAGGGTCGATCCCACGAGGAATGGAGCTAAGTTCAGAATTCAAATACGAAGTATTAAGGTGATTTAGCTGTTTGTAGGTAGAAAACACTCGAAATGATACATAATGTAAATTTGTGAATTTTCAAATAGCAAGCTAGAATATTTTTAATGGCTAATTTCACTAAATCGCAATTTCAAAAAGAGTTTAATCAATGAGAAAAGGGACCTTAGGGATGTGTGAGTGTTCAACCACCAATTTCACTAAATGGGTCATCACCAATTGCTTAATGATGGTAATCTGTAATGGGTAGGCAAGATTATCTCTATGATAGCTATTTTGCAACCAACTATCATGCTTTCGATTGGGTTTTACCAAACCCCAACAGGCTAAATAATCCGAACAGAATCATACACCTTAATTAAACCCACTTTAACAAGCTGAGTAGTACAAGTAAAAACCCATACAATGTCAATCCCACTCAAATGCATCTCTAACAAGCATACAAAGAGATCTAAGCTAGAATTAAATTTGCAACTTTAATTCATAAAATAAAAACATGGATTAATAACTGAACCCAGACTAGATCAACAAGTAATTCAGCAATTGATAAGACCCATAAGCTAATTAGGTGTTTGAACACATAATCACACCCCCAAGGCATTGGGGTTTTAGCCAATCATAATGAAAGTGAAGAATTAGTTACCAAATGCATTCTCCATTGATTTTGTCAATCTTCACACAGCAAAATTAATCAACAAAAAATATACCCAATGCTAGAATCTGCCTAAAGAAAAACTTCACAAGTTCATTCACCAAGGAAAACTAAATATTTTAGATACAACTATACTCTCTTGTTCCCCTCTCCCCTCATTTGAAATCTTCTATTTATACTTTCCAAAATTTTCCCATGATTTTGAATTCGCAGATCAATCGGCGACATAAGTTGTGTCTCGCCCTTTTATTCAGCGACACGCCGAATTTCTCAATCTCGCCCCTTCAACCCATCACTTTGGTGCTGATTTCATCCTGGAACTTTAGGCGAGATAAATCGGGCTCGCCGATCTACTCGGTGATGCGCCAAATAGTCTCCCAGCTCGCCATTTTGACTTAGATTTTTCCTTTGCTTCCTAGAACTTTAGGCGATATACATCAGGGTTCGCCGTTTGGATTGGCAACACACCATTTGATCTATGAGCTCGCCGTTTGGACTTGGATTCTGCCTTAGCTCCCTAGAACTTTAGGCGATGTCCTATCCACTCGGCGCATCGCTGAATTGACTTTGGCAACCCTCAGCCTTTGTGTTCCTTCAATTTTTGCGCTTTTTGACTTCCTTTTTGTAATATATTAGCTTCATTCCATTCCTTGTCCCTTGTGCTGCACACAAACGGTTTAACATCAATTGTAGGTGTACAAAATGGCATTAAGGACACTAAATTGACACAAACGAAGCTATAAATGAGTCAAAACTACCGACTCATCAGTATGTATGGTTCGTAAGTGGACCAACAGACCGTACACAGGTCCCGTCATTTGAAGTCCAAAATTGATAGTTTTTAATCTTTCTACGATTGACCAAGATGGTCCGTTGTTGGACCTACGGACCGTAGGTCGTGGTTCGGCAGTTGTTTTAAGGGCTTTTTGGTCTTTTTTCTAATTGATTTATACCTAATCTAAGTCGGTTTAGTCCTAATCCTAGACCCTATATAATCCTTCTAAGCCTAAAACATACCTATTCTAAGTCACTCTTCAAATTCCCCTAAATCCCTCCAAAGTTCTTCCCCAAATATTTCTCTCCCTAAAGCTTGAAGAAGAAGACTAGGGATTCAAGTCAAGCCTCCAAATCCTCCATTGACTGTGGACTTTGAACTCCAAGGTATAATGGCTTTCACCTATGGAGTTTTTTCCTCCATAGGGTTCCTAAATTCCCCAATTTTACAAGTTAAAATTCTCCAATTGAAATTAGTGTTTTCTTCTATCTCATGGGTTCTTTCAAATTATGGTCTAATTGATTGATTTATGTCTTTTTATGCATGAATTGAGATAATTGTATGTTTTTAAGTTAAATTACCATGAACCCATGCATGATCCATGATTTCTATACTTTGATCTTATGATGAGGTTTTGAACTATGAAAGATGGAATTATGAAGATAAGCATGTTCTTTATGAAATTGAGATAAATGATTTATGGTTGCTTTGAGAGTGAAGCTTCAATGTTGTTGTTGTTGTATTGTGAAAGGATTTTCTCACATGAAGGATTCATACGGGTTGAAAGGTTTTCGCAACTAAACTTTGAATCAAGATTAAGAAGCTATTCTAATGAACTCTAGCTTGGATTGGCTATTTGATGTGCCCTTCCATGGATGATAAGACAAGTTAAGAATTATGATTAATCCGTGGGAATTATGCTTAGCACCGAGAGGATATTGAGATGGAAGCTCTCCCGTAGTAGAGGTCGGGTTTCTAGTAGCAATCTCCTTATCCCATAAACTATGTGCCACCATAGGTTTGTCTCACATAGACATTAGCTAGTGAATCCACTTAAGCTAGAAGTTTATGGTTCTTACCTTGGCAAGTAAGGACATCTCTTTTCAGTGTGGGATAGACACCAGATTTCATGTTATAGCTCACGTGGTCTATGTCGGTTAAGGCTCACTTCCCACAACAATGAACTAAGGTTACTTTCTAAAGGTATCTCAAATGTGTTTTAAATGATGTTTAGCTTTCATTGACCACGATTATGCTTATGTTCTCTAACATGTCATTTTATGAATTAACTTGGTCATTGCATGTCATATAAAGCTCCTTTCTAGCATGATTTTATAATTCCTATGCATTGCTATCATACTTGGTACATTCCATATACTAACGCATACTCTTGCCTACATTGTTTCACTAATGTAAGGCGTGACAACTTTTCTCCCTCCATTCGTGGCTAGATCATTGTACTTGTGATTAAGAAGACTTGGTGAGTCCTCATACTTTGAGGACGATATCACTTTTATAGCTTTACGTCTTTCCATTTTGAACTTTGTATGTGATGTATGGGTTACGTCTCAATCACCTCATTTATCATGTATTAAATGGCTTTGAGACTATGTTAGACTTCCGCTACTTTTGTCAAACTCTTATGATATGAAAACTATCTTTTGAACTTTTTAACTCTATTAACTTGTATGATGTATGCTAAGTGGCTTGTGTCTCGGGGTCCTATACGCCATGTCATATCTAGGAGGTACTTTAGGTCATGACATTTTAGGTATACACAGCTTGCTATAAACGTATGAATTTGATCAAGAAATTGTTATTGGTGCTAAGATTCAAATTGTAACTTTAAAGTCATGGGGAACAATTCTAGTCTACTTAAATCAATCAACAAATCTTGGAAATATTGTTTGCTACTGCTAGCTTGCAATCCTGGTCAACATTTGGTTACTTGAATACAAAACAACCCAATATTTACTTTTTGCAATTTATTTCTTTAGGAAACATTAACCACAACTGAACATAAGTACTAGTACATTTATTTCTACTGTAAATTCCCTGTGGGATCGACCTCAACTCTGGTTGAGTTCTATAATTGACTTCGACCATTTATACTTCTTAATTGAGATGTAAGTTTGGAGGTATCAGTGGGTAGGGTGGCAACTAGAGTTCGAGACTTCACATGGATGAATCCTTCAAAATTCAATGGTTCTAAGGTGGACAAGGATCCATAAGAGTTTGTTGAGAGGATTCAAAAGATTATTGAGATCATGGGTGTCACTTCGGTTGATAGTGCGAATTTGGCTGCATATCAATCGAAAGGGGTTGCTCATATTTGGTTCAAATAGTGGAAGGAAGAAAGGATTGTTGAAGCGGATCCTTTGGATTGGGACAAGTTCAAAGGTGCTTTTCTAGATTGATTCTTCCCTCTTGAGATGAGAGGGGATAAGGTGCAAGAATTCATTAACTTGAGGCAAGGCAATATAAGTGTGAAGAAGAATAATTTGAAATTAACTCAACTCTCCAAGTATGCTTTTGGCTACGGTGGCTGACTCTAGGGCCCTTATGAGTAAGTTTGTTTCTGGTGTCTCAAAGATGGTGGTGAAAGAATGTAGAACTGCTATGTTGATCAAGGAGATGGATATTTCTAGGTTAATGACTCATGCTCAACAGATTGAGGAAGAGAAGCTCAGGGAGAATGCTAGGGAGACTAAGAGGGCTCGGATAGATAGTCTGAACTACTCTCATCAGAGATCCGATGGTTGTGGTCATTCTTAGTTTACATAGAGATATTCAGGCTTGGCCTCATCTTTTGATAATGATCTGGTGCTTAAGTTCAAAAAGAATAGGGTGTCAAACCCTAAGTCTCAGAGTAATGCTTTTAGTGGATGTTCTTTCCCCATATGCAAGAAGTGTGGGAAGAAAAGTTGCATTTTTGGTCTACCAGCCAGTTCTTATGGGGCATGTCTATGGTCCGTAGAAGCTTCTATTGTCCATAGAAGGCAACCGTAGTAAGAGGTCCTAGAAATAGAATTTTTAGAGTTTCTGAACTTTTCCTATGGACCACCAGGATGGTCCATAGAAGATTCTATGGCCCGTAGGAAGTGGTCATAGAAGGGATCCCAGACTTGGTGAAAATTTGATTGATTATGGGTTTTATGGTTGGTGTCTACGGCTCGCATAAAGTCCTACAGACCGTAATAACTGATCGTGGAAATTGATTGACTCTTAGACCTCCAGTACCTTGTTCTACGGATGACTAGGATGGTCCGTAGAAGTTTCTATGGACCGTAGGTCAGTCCGTAGGTCAGTCCATATGTCACTCCGGTAATTTTAAAGTTAGGGTCATTTGGGTCTTCTCCTACCCCTTTAACTCCTAAACTACATCGTTTTGACCCTATAACTAAGCCCTATAACTACTTTTACTCTTAAAAATCTACCCATTCCCTCCCATTCACCAAAACTCACAAAATTCTCTCTAATTCTCTCTCTAGGCTCCCAAGAAAAAGTTAGGATTTCTTCAAGCTTCAAGGATTTCTCTTCCATCTTTAGGGATTTGTTAATCAAGATATGTAGGAAGTTCATCAATGGATCCCTTTCATCCATTGAGTCTCAAAGATTTCTCCAAAACTCTTTTATGAATTCAATCTAAATTCTAGGGTTTTGCATGATTATTAAAGGGTTCAATTGTTTATGGCTAAAATCAATCTAATTGACCTTATTATGCATGAATTGAGTTGTATTGTATGTTTTTGATGAAATTCATGTGAACCCATACTATGTGCTTATATTGTGATTATGAATTATGTTTTGAGATTATGTATGCAATATTAAATTGAGGAAATTATAAATTTACTATGCTTTAATGATACTTTTCATGAACCCATGCATTGTATGTATGATTGATTAAGAAATCAAGCATTGATGGAATGTATGCATTATGAATTGGAAAAGGGTAAGATTAAAGGATGCTTTCGAATAAAATGTTAACATACTTTTAATGAACTAGGTTTCTTCAAATTGAAGTATTCTTAGTATGAAATATGATCATGATTGAGATGTTTATATTATTGTCTTTATGAACAAGTTATGAAGTCATGATATGTTAAGGAGCTACTCTTAAGTAAATTGCATTAACTCTGTGGGGAGTTGTACTTAGCACCGAGCAGACTAGGGATGATTATCCATACCCCATAAATTGCATGCCACCATAGGTATAGACCGAGTGTTCATGAACTACGGAGAATATAGGTGAGACCCAAGTCTCCGAATGCTTAGGGTCTTGAGAAGGACTAAAGGCGAGTACCTAAGTCTCAAAGTAATGATCCTTTGTGTCCTGGCAAGATATATTGGGCCCTTATCAATAGGGTAGTACATTGAATTCCATGTTTATATGTCGGTTAATAGTTTCTCCCACACATTAATAAAATGTGGTTTAAACTTACGACATGATCTCTATAGTTTTGCATTGACCTTACTCTCTGTCACGACCCAAGCCTAGGGCCTAGGTGTGACCGGCGAATGGGGAACCCGAAGGAACCCCAAACAAGCCTCATAGAGTATCATTACACATTCTTGGTCGCGGAAGCAATTAAATGACCATAAGCGATAAGCATAATACACAACTTGTCCAACACCACCTCTAAACATGAGTACTTAGCGGGGGCCAAGACAAACTACCGGGCTCACCCTCATAGTCAAAACATAACTAAAAAGGAAAAGTTTTATACATAACAAAAGATCATGAGCAACGTCCCCGAAAATGGAGGACTCACCAATAACCACTATAGAAACTCGTACTAGCCACGCGGAGGAGGATGGTCAAGCGGTGCTCCGGTCCCTACATGGTGACATCATGTAGGCATAGAGTATGCGTTAGTACATTTGAATGTACTAAGTATATGGGATGCAATGCAATGCTACATTAGATGGACATCATAGGAAAAATGCGTAATCATACCCGATAAATAGCATATTAATGAAATGATATGTATAATGATGCTTACATAAAAACCATATTTAATGGGACGTAGTACATGTGTGGCGAGTGACCATCAATATAGTATTTCCAAGGCCTACCACCCCCTTGGAGAGGCGAAAGAGGTACAAACCCCTCAATATGGTTACACGGGCCTACCACCCCCCGTGCTAGGGACCAAGGTACAAACCCCTCGATATGGTTACACGGGCCTACCACCCCCCGTGCTAGGGACCAAGGTACAAACCCCTCGATATGGTTACACGGGCCTACCACCCCCCGTGCTAGGGACCAAGGTACCAAACCCCTCGATATGGTTACACGGGCCTACCACCCCGTGCTAGGGACCAAGGTAAAACCCTCGATATGGTTACACGGGCCTACCACCCCCCGTGCTAGGGACCAAGGTACCAACCCTCGATATGGTTATACGGGCCTACTACCCCCCGTACTAGGCAACCAAGGTACCAACCCCTCGATATGGTTATACGGGCCTACTACCCCCCGTACTAGGCATGGTCGACTCACAACACTTATATAGAGAAAATCATATACATGTGTCCATTTCATCATCATTTCAGTAATTACATAACCATCCGACTCATAGGACGTACCTTGGACCTTCCTTTCCTAAGAATTCTATAAATGGGCATTTTATCAAACACAAGGTGGGCAATTGTTCATGTACATGAAATCATGTATTTCAAGAATACTAAGTCCAACCAATTCCAAAATCCATATAAATCAGCCCACCAACAACATACATATATATATCAACCTTCATAATTTGATCATGGAAGCATGTAAACCATAAACATCACATAAAAATTCCATTTCATGATAATATGCAAAAAGGACCATAATAGGGTGTGTAGTAGTAATTCCGTAATTCAAGAATTCATAATTGATCATGAGGACCCATAAACTTGAAGTAGAAATAGAGGATAAATGGTTGGACTTGTGGAAAGGAAGGTTTCCACAATCAAACCCACATACCTCAACTTTGGAGAATCCTTGATGAAGATTGGAATGGAGAATCGAAGCTTGAGATTGAGTCTTGAATCCGGAATTAGAGCTTGAGATGTTTGAATTTGGTTGAAGATCTTGGTGGAATTTTTGGAGAGGGCTTAGAGAGTGTTTTTGGAGTTAAGAAAATGACTAAGTATGGGACATATCCCTTTTTATAAAAAATGACTCCAACCCGCCTAGAAAATTCGCTCACTGGAATTGGAAATTCTGCACAGACAGGTTTTACGAAAATGGTCATAACTCCCTCATCCTAACGCGGAATAAGGTGAAACCAAGTGCGTTGGAAAGCTAACTCAAAGAGCTTTAATTTGATAGGTTGCAGCCCTTCCAGTTCCTTGTGTGCTAAGAGATATTCCCTTTTAAAGTTGACCCTCAAAATCGCAATTTTTGCGATTTTCGAATTTTGATACGGTTGCTCTAAAATTCGGGTTAGACCCATTTCCCACTCAATTTGACCCACAAATAAGAATATGAAGTCGAATTTCTGAAATTATGCACGGATTTTGAGATATATGGAAATTACAATTATAGGTGTTTCCGAAGCACATTTTCGGGCATTTTTGGGGTCGTTTCAATATCTCCTCCTTGGGAACATTCGTCCCCGAATGTTAAAGAAACGTACATGAGAGACACAAACATGGCAATTTCAGCCCACATAAGGATGCAACAATGCACTTACACCTTATTTCAAAACCTCAACATAGTTGTAAAACCACAATGAACTTTTCAACTTAAGCATGAATGTATGCAATGACATGGGGGCTGAACTTAAGACCTGAGATTTTATAAAGGGCTTAGATCAATACCTTAGGCTCGAGTGGAGTGGAAAAGATAAGGATATCGCCTTTGCATGTCCGCTTCGGCCTCCCAAGTAGCACTTTCAACTTGTTGATTTCTCCAAAGGACTTAATGGAAGCCCCATCTTTGTTTCTCAACCTCTTCACTTGTCTATCTAAAATCTGGACCGGAACCTCTTCATAGGTCAAATTATCTTCAAAAACACCCACAACATCAAGAGACACAATGGCATTCGGATCACCCACACACTTCCTCAACATAGACACATGAAATACCGGCTGAACCAAATCAATTCGCTAGCAATTCCAACCATAAGCTACCTTGCAATTCTCTCATCACCTTATAAGGACCCACGTATCTGGGCTCAACTTGCCCTTCTTACCAACACACACCGCTTCATCGGGTGTCATTCAATAACCGCAATCACCAACTCGGAATTCAGAGCCTTCTCCTCGCATCGGCATAAGGACTTTTGCGACTTTGGGGCCATGCTTCAACCTTTCTCTAATCATCCTACCCTTCTCAAGAGCCTCCATAACTAGGTCTGGTCCTAACAAGGCCACCTCACCAACCTCAAACCACCCAACCGGTGATCTACAACGCCTCCCATAGAGAGCTTCAAAAGGAGCCATACCGATGCTAGAATGATAGCTATTGTTATAGGCAAACTCAATCAATGGAAGATGATCATCCCAACTACCCTTAAGTTCCAATACACAAGCCCTAAGCATATCCCCAAGTGTTTGGATAGTCCTTTCGGCTTGTCCATCCGTTTGCGGGTGAAAGGCCGTAGAAAGCTTGACTCTCGTACCTAGACCCCTTTGGAAAGACTTCCAAAAGTGTGAAGTAAAATGAGTACCACGGTCCGATATGATGGATAGAGGAATCCCATGCAACCTTACCAAGTCATGAATATATAACCTTGCCATAATCTTCCGCCTATGTTGTCTTTACCGGTAGAAAATGAGCCGATTTTGTCATCCTATCAACCACCACCCAAATAGAATCAAAACCTTTTCTAGTCTTGGGTAAACCAACTACAAAATCCATATTAATTTCTTCCCACTTCCAAGTAGGAATCTCTATGTCTTGGTTTAGACCACCCGGCCTTTGATGTTCGGCCTTGACTTGTTGACAACTATGACAACCGGAGACGAATTTGGCAATGTCCTTCTTCATGCCTCTCCACCAATACACATCCCTCAAATCTCTATACATTTTGGTGGAACGGGGTGGATGGAGTAGGAAGAATTATGAGCCTCCTCAAGAATTTTCTCCCTCAAACCATCAACACAAGGCACACACAACCTACCTTGGTACCTAAGGGCACCATCTCCCCTTGGGAGAAAACTTCCACCTTGCCCTCTTTCACCAAGGCCTTCAATTCAAACAAGGAAGAATAAGATCTTGTTTTGCTATCACTCTCAACCAAGGAAGACTGCCGCATCAAACAACGACCACACACCATTACACCTTTCAACCTAACCCCCAACTAGCCAATCCATGTACTCCAAATAGCCATTCCCTATCACCAATATCAACATGAGCTAGGGCTACCCCATAGACACGCCTACTCAAAGCATCCGCCACCACATTAGGCTTTACCGGGATGAATAATGCACACGTCAAATCATAATCTTTAAGAATTCCTAGCACTTCTTTGTCTCAAGTGAGATCTTTTTGGTGAAGAACACTATTGGAGGCTCTTATGATCGGTGAACACATGACATGTACCCACTCAATAATGAAACGAATCTTAAAGCAAACACCACCGCGGCTAATCAAGGATCATGCGTAGGATAGTTTTTTTTCATGCACTTTGAGTTGTCTAGAAGCAAGGTCTATCACCTTACCATTATGCATTAGACACACCCAAGCAACTCTAGAAGCATCACAATTACACAACAAATCCTTAGTCCATCCGGTATGACAATATAAGAGCGACACAAGTTTATCTTTCAAGGTGAAAAACTCCTTTCAACTGTCGTCACTCAAACTTAGCCTTCTTTTGTGTCAACTTAGTCATGGGGAGAAGCAATAGAAGAAAACCCATTCACCCAATCTCGGTAGTTAACCCGTAAGCCCAAGAAGCTCCTAATATCCGACGGGGTCAATGGCCTAGGCCAATTTCTAATCACATCGGTCTTCTTAGGGTCTACCTTAATACCATCCCCCGCCACCACATGACCTAGGAAGGCAACCTCCCTCAACCAAAACTCACACTTTTCATACTTGGCATACAACTTCTCCTCTCTTAATCTTTGCAACACAACCCTCAAGTGACCCGTATGTTCTTCCTCGCTATGCGAATAGATTAAAATATCATCAATGAAGACCACAACAAAGGAATCAAGGTAGGGTTTAAAGACCCTATTCATTAGGTCCATGAAGGTAGCCGGTGCATTGGTAAACCCAAAGGACATGACCACAAATTCATAATGTCCATACCTAGTCCGAAGGCTGTCTTGGGAATGTCACCCTCCCTCACCTTCACTTGATGATACCCGGACCGAAGATCAATCTTAGAGAAGTGGCTAGCCCCTTGCAATTGGTCGAACAAGTCATCAATCCTAGGAAGAGGATATTTATTCTTGACGGTGACCCTATTGAGTTGCCGGTAATCGATACACATCCTAAGGGACCCATATTTCTTCTTCACAAACAACACCGGTGCACCCCATGGTGATTGGCTAGGCCTAATAAAACCCTTCTCCAAAAAGTCCCTCAATTGTTCTTTCAACTCCTTTAACTCCGCCGGGGCCATACGGTAAGGGGGAATAGAAATGGGTTGAGTATCGGGGAGGAGGTCTATGCCAAAATCTATTTCCTTTTCGGGAGGAACATCGGGAAGGTCATTAGGAAAGACATCAAGGAATTCATTTACGACCGGAACCGACTCTATAAGAAGGGTTTTGGACTCCACATCCCTAACCCTCACAAGGGGTGAGGTTATAGAGACACCCCTTTTTTAAGAGAAAAAATTCAAAAACTTTTACGGGGCTTTAATGCACAGAGATGAATCTACCCTTGATACCACATTTTGGCTTTCCCACTCAAGAATGGGTTCACTTGGGAATTGGAACTTGAACCTACGGGTTCTACAATCAATAGAAGCATAGTATGCATGCAACCAATCCATCCCAAGAACAACATCAAAATCGACCATGTTCAACTCAACAAGATCACAAGGCAATATTTCATGCAAGATGCAAATAGGACAATTTCTATAGACCTTCCTAGCAACAATATATGCACCAATAGGAGTAGACACCTTATATGACTCACGCAACAAGTCGGGCTCAACATGAAACTTTTTGGCAACAAAGGGGGTGACAAAAGAAAGAGAGGCACCCGGATCAATTAGTGCATATAAATCCAAGTCAAAGATTTTCAACATACCGGTAACGACATCGGGGACTTCATCGACCCCTTGCCTCCCATGCAAAGCATAAAATTGATTGTGCCTTGGGGCACTATCTTGTCGGCCCCCTCTCCCCAAAGGAACCGCATTGGCACCTTGTGGACGGACCTCCTTACCCTTGTTGCGATTTCGGGGACAATCCATTGCCTTGTGCCCCATTTCCCCACAAATGTAGCAAGCACCGGTATTTCTCAAACACGGGCCACCATGGCCCTTACCACACTTCGGACATACATCACTAGGACCCATACCACCAACACCTTGGGCCCTTGGAACGTCATTGGCAAACCCCCCATGGGGCGCATGAGAAGACCCTTGGCCTTGATGAAATCGGCCTCCCCTTCGACTTTGGAACTTGCCCTCAAAACGGGCCCTCTTGGCCTCATGAACCCTCCTCTTCCTCAACTTCTCCTCCTCCATTTGTTCGGCATAGACCATCAAGCGGGACAAGTCCATGTCACTAATCAACATTGCGGACCGGCATTCTTCACTCACTAGTTCGGACACACCCATCACGAATTTATTCATTCTAGACCGTGAGTCGGCAACCAAGTGTGGAGCATATCTTGAAAGTTTGTTAAACTTGAGGGCATACTCCCTCACACTCATAGATCCTTGTTTTAAATTCATGAACTCCACCAATTTGGCTTCCCTAAGCTCTAGAGGAAAGAATCGATTAAGGACAGCCGTTTTGAACTCTTCCCAAGGCACCACATAGTTTGCCCCCTTCTCTCTCTTCCATTGGTTGTACCATATTTGGGCCACTCCTTTTAGTTGGTAGGCCGCCAACTCCGCCTTATTTTCTGACCTCACGCCCATGATAGCTAATATCTTGTGGACTTCATCAATGAACTCTTGAGGGCCTTCATCTAACTTAGACCCATAGAATTCTGGGGGATTCATCCGCACGAAGTCTCTCACCCGAGATGCCGGGGTAGGAGCCTGAGGGGCTTGGGTCCCGTGGTTGGCCTGATTAGCCATAGCTTGTGCAAATAAAGTAAGGGCATCCCGAAGATCCCCATTGGTCGGTTGTTCCTCGGGTGCGCGGGCTCGTCTTCCTCTTGTATTAGACATGATCTAGCATAGCAAAGAACAACCGTTAGGGAAGAATTTAATTCAACTCTACAGCACGACTTAGAACATGGAGAAGGGAAACATTTCCTAAAACGTCTCATAGCCTCCTACTCATAGTTGTGGTGCACAACACAACCATGAATCGGACTCTAATCAACGCGGTGTGTTGGACTCCGAGGATCATTCAACATAGTGCTCTGATACCAAGTTTGTCACGACCCAAGCCTAGGGCCTAGATGTGACCGGCGAATGGGGAACCCGAAGGAACCCAAACAAGCCTCATAGCGTATCATTACACATCCTTGGTCGCGGAAGCAATTAAATGACCATAAGCGATAAGCATAGTCAAGGGGAAATCGGGACTAAGGGAGCAAGAAGAAAAAAAAAATGATACATAAATACCATAGATGAGTCAAGCTCAAGCATAAAACACAACTTGTCCAACACCACCTCTAACATGAGTACTTAGCGGGGGCCAAGACAAACTACCGGGCTCACCCTCATAGTCAAAACATAACTAGAAAGGAAAAGTTTTATACATAACAAAAGATCATGAGCAACGTCCCCGAAATGGAGGACTCACCAATAACCACTATAGAAAATCGTACTAGCCACGCGGAGGAGGATGGTCAAGCGGTGCACCGGTCCCTACATGGTGACATCATGTAGGCATAGAGTATGCGTTAGTACATTTGAATGTACTAAGTATATGGGATTCAATGCAATGCTACATTAGATGGACATCATAGGAAAATGCGTAATCATACCCGATAAATAGCATATTAATGAAATGATATGTATAATGATGCTTACATAAAAAATCATATTTAGTGGGACGTAGTACATGTGTGGCGAGTGACCATCAATATAGTATTTCCAAGGCCTACCACCCCCTTGGAGAGGCGAAAGAGGTACAAACCCCTCAATATGGTTACACGGGCCTACCACCCCCCGAGCTAGGGACCAAGGTACAAACCCCTCGATATGGTTCTACGGGCCTACTACCCCCCGTACTAGGCCAACCAAGGTACCAACCCCTCGATACGGTTATACGGGCCTACTACCCCGTATAGGCACCAAGGTTCCACCCCTCGATAGGTTCTAAACGGGCCTACTTACCCCCGTACAGCAACCAAGGTACCGACCCTCGATATCGGTTATACGGGCCTACTACCCCCCGTAACTAGGCTTGGTCCGACTCACAAACACTTATTATATAGAGAAAATCATATACATGCTGTCCATTTCATCATTCATTTCAGTAATTACATAACCATACCGACTCATAGGACGTACCCTTGGACCTTCCTTTCCCTAAGAATTTCTATAAATGGGCATTTTATCAAACACAAGGTGGGCAAATTGTTCATGTAAATGAAATCATGTATTTCAAGAATACTAAGTCCAACCAATTCCAAAATCCATATAAATCAGCCCACCAACAACATACATATATATATCAACCTTCATAATTTGATCATGGAAGCATGTAAACCATAAACATCACATAATAATTCCATTTCATGATAATATGCAAAAATGGACCATAATAGGGTGTGTAGTAGTAATTCCATAATTCAAGAGTTCATAAATAATCATAAGGACCCATAAACTTGAAGTAGAAATAGAGGATAATGGTTGGACTTGTGGAAAGGAAGGTTTCCACAATCAAACCCACATACCTCAACTTTGGAGAATCCTTGATGAAGATTGGAATGGAGAATCGAAGCTTGAGATTGAGTCTTGAATCCGGAATTAGAGCTTGAGATGTTTGAATTTGGTTGAAGATCTTGGTGGAATTTTTGGAGAGGGCTTAGAGAGTGTTTTTGGAGTTTAAGAAAAATGACTAAGTATGGACATATCCCCTTTTTATAAAAAAAAACGTCTC